>JABAKD010000015.1:3268777-3641277 GCA_012845835.1 Undaria pinnatifida | reverse complement strand
TTTCGGGTGAGGCGTTGAACTGCTCCTGTTAGGAGCTCAGAAACTTCTTGGAATCTTCTGCTGCACCCCCTAGCTTCACGGGATGTCTCCTGATGTTACTATCCTTCTTTCTTCTGAGTAACACATTGTCACCCCCGCCCCCAAACCGCGCCACTGTCGCTATTGATGGGCAGCTCAACGCAGAAGCCCCCTCCGGTGTGAATCAAGCCCACGGCGGGTGCGGGAGTTGCGTGTGGGGTGTCCTATTTTCAGTGTCGCAGGGCAGCTCGCGCGAGTGCCTGCTTTTGTGAGCTTTTCGGCTTCTTAATGATTTTTTGCCGACGCCATGTATATCGTTCTATGGCCTGCGCGAACAAAGATCAGTTGATAGTGTCCGCTTTTTTAACAACGTGAAGAGCCTCTCGCGCGGGTTAGCCTATGCTCACCAACGAAAAAGGGGGGAGTACCTCTCCCCATAGTCGCCTTGACCTATGGAGCTTAAATTTGTCAATCGATCCTGTTGGATAATTTCCACAGGCCGAGCCCTTTTTTTCACCGACCCTGCTTTCGCGTGGGGCACTCTGATCCCACCCGAGCCCGATCCCATCCGGACCTGCTGCACCCTGTAAACCGACCCTGGGTATTCACTCGTATTTTTTATGTTCGATTGTGTGCCGTCAGACAAGGTGCGGCATGATATTCAAGAGCCATCCCGCGCTAGGTGTGCAGCGAATTCTAAGAATTTTCGAGAGCCATCCCAACACGAGGAGCTAGCTGAACATATCACCCGAACCATGAACCTGAAGGGCGTACTTTTCGCGCAGACTCGACCAGCACTTGATGCGCGCTAAGTCTTCGAAACAACAGACACTCGTGGTATTGTCGTACGAACCGATAGTTTAGCCCGCCCTTGAGGAGCTCAATCGATCATAAACGCTTGGCCCAACAAGAGCCACCCCTGCCGAGGGATGACCCTCAACGTCGGGTGCATGCTGTGCATGCTACGATAGAGGTATAAAGGTATACCTTTTTGGCGAAAATGGTTTCTGGATGACGGGGCTGCTCCTTAACCCAAAATCGTAGGGAATACGCCCCGTTTTTTTTTTTTCGGCATGATTGTCGTTGTATATACCTCGGCCATGGGATTTTTCATCCGCCATGTATGTAGCAGTTTTATTTTTTTTTCCAAATCGGTTTTTGGGAGGGGTCTTGAGCTCTCAAATTGAGGAATCTCAGCAAAAAAAGAAAAAAGGGGTGTACTTCTGTCGTAGCACACGTCGTCTATCACTCGCAAACGTGTTGCAAAAAGTAGGAGAACATCAAGGGGAACCCATCAAACGAGGAAACCTGCATTTGCACGAGCCACCTACCTTCCTTCTGTACCTCAAGTAGTTCCGGCTTAGTATCGCGCTATTCCAACCTGCTGCCTTCGCTCCACCCTTATTTTCCCATTGCATTAGTATTGCTATTACTGATATTAAATTTGACACCCGATGGTGTGTGGCATGAGTGTCAACGTCCATCACTCATTAAAAAGAAACCCAGGAAGTAAGAAGCAAAACAAGAGAACCCCACAAAAAAACAGGAAACCTACTTAATCCCGAACTCTACCTCTCCCTTCTGACAAGACTTAGTGCTACGATAGAGGTATACCGTTTTTTGGCGAAAATGGTTTCTGGATGACGGGGCTCCTTATCCCCAAATCGTCGGAAACGGTCCATTTTGGTTTGCATGATTCTCGTCGTGTAGCTAGGCGCCATAGGATTTTCCAATCCGGTAGCAGCAGCTTTATTTTTTCCCAAATTAGTTTTTCGGGAAAGAGTTTGTCTTAAGCTCCCAAATTCAAGAATTCTCACAAAAAAGGTGCTGCACCTCTACCTTCTTTCCAGCTTGGTATCGACACGTATCGTCCAAACAAATGCAGGTGGTTGCACCCATCCAACCACAACGCTTCTGCCTTTTCCTTGGTGGCAGGCCAAAAACGCAGCAAGAATGCCACCCCCCCACCCGCGCGTGTAAACGTTACGGAGCACCAACTACCTGTAGGTTTCTCGGTTGTTGGTCGAACTGTAGCCTACTGGTATCGATAAAAAAAACAGCAGATTGTCCTGTTGCTTATTGTTGGTGCTTGAGGGAGGTTTTGCCAAACTTGTGGTGTATGTCTCCTAGCCAGTTACGAAAGAGCTTTTTTACCCCGGAGGAGTTTCTGAGTTGTTGGCTAAACTATGCCCCTATTGACCCATAATGGCTGGTTTATCCTGTCCTGTCGCTTCTTGTGGGTTTGTTTTTAAGCTGTTTTTTCTTTGCTATGTACCGTCGGTCTTCTAAGTTCTACCTGACACGCGCCGGTAGGTTGGTGGAGTTGCGGGCATAGACAGGCCCCCAACAGCTCCACACGACATTACGGCTGACGTTCAACAGCTCTGCACGACGTAGAACGCGCATGTTCGCAGAGCGTTTTCCGTACCATCGTAAACCCCGGTCATGCGGTAGCGAGATACCAGTATCCTCGAGGTAGCCTTGACCAAATACCCGACGACACCCGCGGAGTAGGACATAAAAAAATTAGTGCCGTTGTTATGTATGGTGCATGCACCGTATGAATGTATGCAAAGAAGGCGCTCGCCCGCTCTTGAAGAAGTTTGGTCGCAAGAAATTGAGACCTACGTTTTCACGACAACGGAGATACTTGACCAAAGCAACGTTGATCAGGATCGCGTCTCATGCTGGACCCCGTACCTTGGCCAGTGATAGCCTGTGCTAAGCGGTGGCGAAACGACAAAAATGAAGATCGACGCCAAGAGCCAACGTTACCAGCGGGAGCACCTTTGATACCACCGGTATCTGGTGCGCAGGCGGTCTCAAGGTGTATGCTTCACTGGGGGTCAGGCGCGAACTAAGCAGACTTCAAACGGAAATGCGAACCAAGGGCTGTGGCCCTCCGCGTTCACGTCTAAGTGTTACACCACAGTCACGGAGGAGCTACCGGATAGCAAACAGCGCTGACTAGGCTTAGGAGCTAGACGGACCTCGAAACCGTGCTTTCGTTTGAGACACACCATGGCCACTGAGCTAGCAGTCAACCAAGACGGGTCCCAGATTGTGCTCGTTTTCGAGGTACACCGTGACCACTGGGGATCGTTCCTGAGGACAGCAAAACAAAGATAATGAATCCTGACAGAATGCCACGGTTCCTGGCATTTTTGGAATTGTGAAACGTCACGTTTTTTTCAAAACAAGAAAAAATCACCTTTTTTTTTCTTAGTCAAAGAAACTTCATGGAAAATTCCAAAATGATTCCAGGTCCGGATTTCCAACAAAAACATTCGCGATTATTAGCGAGAATGTCAACTTTTTTTTTATTTTTCTTGCCACGATTCCTGACGTTATTTTTTTTTTTTTGTGTGTCCGTCAGGAGCCGCCTCTGAGACAGCAGTCAGCGCTCACCAAGGCTTCGCCGTCGGGCAAGAGCTACGCCACGCCCACTGAGCTAGCAGTCAGCGCCGACGAAAAATCACAAACAGCCGAGCGAACCCCAGATTGCTTGCTTTTGTTCGAGAGACACTGCATCCTGTGGAGTAGCAGTCAGCGCTAGAAGGGTCCCCGATTGTGAATCTGCTATTAGAGATACAACGTAACCACTGAGCTAGCGATCAGCAACGACGACGTCTTAACAGCCATGTAGACCCCAGTGTGTGCTTTCTTGCTGCGGGTACAGCCGACGACCGGCGGCTGCCTTTGCCTCGGTGGTCCTGGTGTAACTCTGAACACCAAGTTTCGTGTGTTGGAAGGGACATACGGACGAGAGAGGCTGGCTGTTCGCTCAGTGATTATTATGGTGTACATAAGAACGTTTTTTACTTTAGTTTCCGCGCACAGACTGCCTAACATCACCCCGTTGATACTGGTACTATCTACACTGTAGTTCCAAGGGGAGTCACCGACGTTTATCCTTTTTGAGGACGCACGCAGTAACACGCGCGATCGGAGTATCACACGCAGCTTGCAAAGATGAGTTTTGACGAAATCTTCGATCTCAAAGCTGGAGAGTATTTTTATTTTTTGATAACATGTCACACAAACATGTATCGCTTCTGGCGGGGCATACGGACGAAAAAGGTTGACTGTTGTATCAGTAACCAGTCAACGGTTTAATAAGTACTTCGTAGATCTCTAACACCAGCTTTCGGTTTTGAACCGGCAGAAAGACAGTGATTGTGGCGTATCTCTTGACGCAACTCTTCGCTTTTGAACTGACATAAAGGACGAGAGCAGTCGGCTGCTAAATCGGTGATTACGGTGTATCGCCAACACAGAGATTCACTTTTGCACTGGCATAACGATTCCAAGCCTAGTGGTTATGATGTAAATCCAGCACCAAATTCCGGTTTCGAAGCGGCAAAAGGACCGCTACTACCAGTTATTACGACGTGATGTGTCTCTTAATACAAAATGTCGCCTTTAGCCTGAGAGAAAGCTGACTGCTATCTCGGTGGTTGCGGTGTTTCTCTGGCGCAACGATTCGCTTTGCAGCTGGCGTAAGGATTGCTAGCTCATTGATTATAGTAATGTTTATCTAGCACAAATATATATATAGTTGAGCTAGCATTATAAGTTGACTGGTATTCTATAGCTCAGTGATTACGGTGTATCTCCAGCGGAAAGAAAAATTCACTTTTGAACTGGCATACTGGCGTCTTCCTAGCTCAGTGATTATGGTGCATCATATCTCTAGTACAGAGTTTCGTTCTGGAATTGGTGTAAGGACTGCTAGCTCGGTGATTATGGTGCTTGTTCAAGACATTTTTCCATCGTTGGCCGGGCATTTAATGGACTGTTAGCCCAGTGATTATGGTGTATGGTGCATCTCTCACACGACATTTATCTCTTGAACTGGCAGAAGGACGAGAGCGGTTGACCGCTAATAATATCTGAGTTGAGTGGTTCTGGTGTTTGTCTCACGCAAAATGTTCGTTTTTTTCAACCTGCACACCGGTAAATACGAGCGGGGCTGGCTGCTAGCTCGGTGAGTATTGAACATGAATGTGGTGCATCTCTCTCTAGCGCAAAGCTTCTCTTTTGAAGGGACCTACGGACGACAGAAGAGGCTGGATGCTGTTATTTGCGAAAAACAAAAATACTCTCAAGCCGTGAGATCGAGGAATTACCCCAAGCTCATATTTGCAAGCTGCGTGGTAGTACGAGCCAGTGGCTTCGATTATTGTGCCTTTATTAAGACAAGGTTTCGCCTTTTAACCACGGTAAGGACACGAGAAGCCGACCGCTAGCTCAGTTATTCTGGTGTATACCTATTTATAGCACCAGTGCTTCGCCTTAGAACTGACTCATTATAGGGTAAGAAAGGCGGAAGGAACATTTTGAGTTTTTTTTCTGTTTTTTTTTGCTCATCCCATCTTTTATCTTCGCCCTTCCTCTTTTTCTCTTTCTCCCTCCGTAGACGTAACTCAGACCCGGGGTCACAAGGCGGGCTCTTCTCCGCCCCCACCTCCTCTACGGGACGTGCCTCTAGTTACATCGCAAAAAGACTCCAGCCGTTTCTTCCCTCGTTGACTCACATCGAAATTTCGCCTACGCTGGTAGTCTCGGAATAGTATTGCCGTTAGCTGCTAGGTTACGGAATGAACGTGTGAAGCTCGCCAGCGCAACTATCGCACACCCCAGACAGATCACGACACAGATCGTCTACATATTGTATCTGTGGTTATTATGGGCTGTGCAGGATCTGTGTCCCGTACAGATCAAGCCCAGGAAATATCCGCGATAGATCACGCAGATCATGCCGATCATACGGCAACATGAACCATAGGCCGTACAGATCACACAGATCAGGGATCTATCTGTTCTGGACTGATCCCACGGCAGGGGTTGCAGTTGTTGGATTGACTAATAATGTACCTGTCCGATTGAGCTCCTCAAGCGTGGAACTATCGGTTGTATACTGTAGTCAAGTAATTTCACGAGTCCAGTTGTTTGAGCCATGAAGCGCATAGAAAACTATTGGTCTCGTAGCGCGAATGAAACTGTCTTGGAAATCGTGTCTCGGGTGAGATATTGATTGAACTCCTCCTCATGCTAGGGGCTCAGAGAAACTTGTTGGAATCTGCTGCGCCGCTACCGTGGGATGAGTCTGTGAGAGACGTGGGCCACGGATGGGGACATACATAGGTCATACTTCTAGGAGTTAGGGTAGACGCGGGTTGTTGTCACGCCTCATGGGGATACGAACTCCAAGATATGCTGGAGCGATGATAGCACAATCATAGCTGTCAGGTAGGGTTGGTGACAGCAGCAAAAACAAGGACAGCAGCACCAGCAGCAGCAGCAATAACAACAACAACGACAACAACAACAACAACACAACCAACAACAACAACACAACCAACAACAACAACAACAACAACAACAACAACAACAACAAGAACAACAACAACAACAACAACAACAACAACAACAACAACAACAACAACAACAACAACAACAACAACAACACAACCAACAACAACAACAACAACAACAACAACAACAACAACAACAAGAACAACAACAACAACAACAACAACACAACCAACAACAGCAGCACTGTTAGAGTAAACGTGCGGCCGGTGTTAAACAAAACGTGTAGGCATCGACCAAACACCCTGCTGTCAAACTTCATTGATTTCGCGCCCGGCACCTGCAGGCACCGACACAATACCGTATACCGATATCCTGCAACATTAAACACCCTAACACCTCTCGAAAAATCTCAAACATAACAAGCTGATCGTCTCGACAACACGGGGGATAGTGTTAACGCCAAGTGCCCCGTCTAAGACAAGATCCCGACGAGATCCTTCCCGAAATCTACCATTTTCGCGTGTGTGCCCCCCCAGCTTAAGGAGGAAATCGGTTCTGAAATCCCTCCCAGGGGATGTGCTGTCTTGCCTGTTGTATTGCGTATACGGTGTTCAGACTTCCCCCTTTCGGAGTTTGGTTGGCTTCAAGGTCTCGGGGGTGTGGCGAGTAGAAATTATTTTTAGAAAAAAGTTATAGTGGAAATCAAAACGAAAAAAAAAAAAATAGCCTCTCCCGGCAAGCAACCCCGCAAGAAACAACGACCAGACCAGCTACACGAGTTTTGTAGCCTAGTGTATGTATGTTCCAGCGTACAGCACGTCAAGTTTGACACAGCACCACCAAGGCTACGAGTGTGGTAGCGGGGATCAGTTTCTTGGGGAATGTTGTTTTCAGCGACTCGAAACCACTTGTTTCGCGCGCGTGGCTGCCGGTAAATCGGGCTCTTCACGGGCCACGACCCATGCCGCGGGTCGGGTCAGAAGGTGTTCGGGTCGAGTCGGGTCTGGGTCAGGACTTTCTCCGAAATCTCACGGGTCGGGTTGGGTCGGGTCGGGTCGGGTCGGGTCGGGTCGGGTCGGGTCGGGTCGGGTCGAGTCAAGAAGCTTTCAAATACCACGGGTCGGGCGGGGTCACCCTGACCCGATCCGACCCGCGAGAAGCGATTCGACCCGTGAGAATCTCTGTTTATTTTCTTGTTTCTTTAGGTGTTACGGCAAGTGCTGCGGCCACAGAACTGGTTTGTTATGCTGTGCCAACAACGTATACCCCGCAGAGTGTATTTTAAGCTCTGTGGGGGTTCAGACGCAGAAGTTGACGAAAAAAAAGGAAACTGACGATTACGGCATCGGCCACATGAACAAAGCGATCCGAGCTGCAAGGTGGTGCAGCAGATGTGTCCGAACTGCAACTCAGGAAGCTGTAAGGGAAGCAAGGGTGAGGCGTGACGATGCTCGGGTTGCCTCGAAACGTTTCCTAGGCGCTCGATTAGATCGCGTTCGTTGGTTGTTTTTCGTCTGTACATTAGAATCAAGATATAGTGCTTCCCAAAAGGACACATTTTTGAGGGGCTCGTAACCTTCTGTTGTAAAATTGGGGGTTTGTCACCTACGATGGCCTCTGTCCCATCCATCGTGACAGCACGGCCAGATGGACAAGCTCCGACAGGCGCACGCCATGTGGAAAAAATCAGGCATGAAGGTTGACGGCACTATTGCCCCGTGACAAGACATGCGTCAAAGCACCCCTACACTAGAAGTATGCGTATTCTGTCTGAGCAAGCCTTGGCGGGTCAGAGCTTGACCGTCAACCGACGACGTCTTTGAAAAAAAGAGGCCCTCGCGGAGCGTCAAACCTTCCAAGAAAAACATCAAGGATTGAAACAAGAGGCTAGCAATACAAAAATAATCAATTATAATCACACCTCGCATAGATCAGATGCCTACTCGGTGGTCTAGATAGGTATTTCGGGGAAGATCTGTATGGTCAAGCTCCTGCTACCTTGTGAGAGCCGTACGATCCATTAATATATGATCGAGGGTTTCTTGGGTTGGGTCTGTACTCGATATATACCTACAGATTCAGCACAAAATATCTTAGAGGTGATACAGGATCTGTCGCAGATGATCTAGATCCCGATTTGCCCTAGGTGTGATTTTTTTCACTTCGGTTTGACCTATGCCTGATATAACCTTGTACCGGAAACCTACACCTGGTACATATTGTTGATTTTTTTTTCAGATGGAGAAGCTCCAACAGGCGAACGCCAAGGAAAACTAAAAGCCCTCCCCCGCGGAATTGCGAGCCTTCAAGGTAACCCTGCACCTGGTATATGAAACGTTTTAATTGGTCCATTAATATACCCTGGCCTGACCCTGAACATGGCATACATCTGGTGTGTGTTTAATGTTGCTTTTCAGATGGACAAGCTCCGACAGGCGCACGCTAAGGAGAAAAAAGAGGCCCTCGCGGAATTCCGAGCTTTTAAGCGCAGCGCCAGAGACAGGGAGGAGAGCATACAGGTGCAGAGTTGAAAAAAGAAAAAACTGCTTTCCAAAGATAGGGCAATTAAGGTGTATACGCTATAAGCTATTACACCACTTCCTAATGTGCGGTGGTGGCATTCGTCATCTCGCGTGTTTTGTGGTAACAAACTGATGCTGAAGATAGGAAATACCCGTGATCTGTGCGCCGGGGCGACAAACCCTCTTGGTCGATCGCCTTGGGAGAGAGAGAGAGCGTTTCTAAAAAAGTGCTACATAGTCGGCGTCCCCGATGGTTCAGTGGGTAGGCCGCGTAGGTGCTGAGGTCAACTCCACTGAAGTATTTTTCGTGGGTCCGACACCTGCCGATTGCATACTTGTACATAATCGCAGGGATCGTTTCTTGCCTAAAACTTTGACTACAAGAAACGTGTAAGCGTGAGCTGGCAAAATTCGACGACAATTGACGAGCGTTAAAAAAAGCTGAAAAGTGGGAATGCTGAACCCTCTTCACGATAATAATGAACGCACGCACCGGGCACCGGGGGGGGAGGGGGGGCAAGACACCCATGACCATAGGATGTCCAGAACGTCGTTGAGGGTAAATGCCTCTCACGGGTCGAGGAAACAACCGGGACGCTTAACAAGAAGAACCAAAAATGAAACATTGCCAGCGTATTTTTTATTTCCACCTCAAACCGTAGGAGGCATTGCCGTCGGCGACCTTCCGGAGAAGCGGTGACCACAGGTGTTGCACGTTTACCACGCCTTCATTTTGGTCGCGCAGAATGCTGCGCAGCATTCCCACTACCCGCCGATTTCCCATCGAGTTTTTCCAACTCGTGCTGTCACGCTCTCGGCATAGGAGAGCGGTGCCAGCTATTAACAATAATGGTTGAAAAAATGATGAAAATCGACGAGCATAAAACGCCAGACATACACTGGGAATGCTGAGCGGTGTGCGTGACAAAAACAAAGGCAGGCATTGGGGGGGAGGGGGGGGGGAGGAAGGAATCTGTGACCACACCTAGTCCAGAGGATTGCTGAGGGTAAAAGGCATCTTGCGGGTTGGGTTGGAGAGCAAATGTGATGATTACACAAAAAAAGAAAGAAAATCCTAGACAACTCGTTAAAACTGCAGAGTGTATCCCCACATACCAGTTTCAAGTAACCCCCCCCCCAAAGCCTTGGCTCTACCCGTCAGTTCCAAAGGCGTTCACGCTTTTGAATCGGCACCCATGTTTGAGGGGTGCCCGGTACGGGAATTATAGGTGCTTGCAACTTGAATGGCATCGTTTAGGTCGGGAGAGGGGATCGGGACCGCGGCATATTTTTTGTTTTACTTTTGGAATTTTAAAAGCGAGAACATTATTCGCATGGCAGTTTCGACGAATGGCGCCAGCTGCGACCGGGTAGCCCTTGTAGGGCAAAACTCTCACACCTCGGACAGATGACGATTTAGATAATCTAGATAATCTACAGTAGATCCTGTAATGATCTAGATAATCTAGATCATCTACTGAGTACACCCCCCCCCCCCAAACTCAGCGATTTTCTTTCACGAACGTTTCATGGCTGCTCGACACGAGAAGGACGTTATGAAAAAAAAAAATCTTCATACACGTTCTTGTTTTCGCAAGGACTATCGACCGACGAGGTCAGGGTGACAAGGGGCACAGTGTTTCAGGAGACGCCGGACGCTGACCTGGTTTAAAAATCCAGCGATTTTGTTGAAGAATAGTCGGAGGGGGGGGGGGGGGGGCTTACCGTAGAACGACTCTAAGCATGGAGCTAGACCACACATATCTTTGCTGAAAGACCTAGATAATCAAGTGGGAGATCGGTGATCTGTTCGACGCGAGAGACCCGTTCCAGCCGACGAGGCTCCTACCCTACTCACCGGATTCGATTTTTGCTATCTTCTTTCGTCAAATTCCTATTAATAGGCCATGGAATTTTTCGTCGGGTGGAAATTTTCGATTTTTTTTTACCAATGCAGCGGTAGGGGGGGAGAGTCCCTTGTTGTTTTTTGTTTTTTTTTTCTTTTTGCAGTGGCTCGGGGCCACTAGCGCGGGTGCCCTCCCCCCCCCCCTCCCTCCGCCCCCCCTGTTCCTTGCGTCCGTAGACTTTCGCGTTGTCGAAAACCTTCGATGTTAGCCCCCAAATGGAATGGTTTAGCTACCCTTGCGGCAGACAAATACCGTAACGCGTTTGTTGTCGGTCACGCACGGAGTCACCTCGCGCGAGTGGCTCAGAATCCTTGGTAGTCAAGAATGGGGTACCCCCCCCGTTCCGTACCGTACCCTTGATCCTTGATATTTTTTCACGGTTCGTTTTGGGGTTCGGTGTGTGGACCTCCAACGGCCGGTACGGTATCGGTGCGCCAACCATTGTTCTTGCCTTCTAAGGATGGGGCGGCTTGATACAAACAATAATTGGCATACAACACCAAAAAAACCTGATCGGGGAGAAAATAATAAAAAGAAAAGACGCATGCTGCGATAGAGAGGCAGCACTTTTTTTTCGTCTGAAAAAAACGGTTTCTGAATGACGGGGCTATTTAACCCAAAATCGTCGCAAAATCGTCGGATTTTGGCCATTTTGATTTTGCACGATGATTTTCGTTGTGCACCTATGGCAATGGATTTTTTTCATCCGGTAGAGCAGCTTTAGTTTTCTCTCCAAATGAATCAGTTTTTGCCTTAGAGAGGTCTTAAGCTCCCAGATCGAGGGGTAGTGTTGAGAAAAAAAGTGGTGCATCTCTACCGTAGCATGCGTCTTAAGGTATACCGGGTCACCCTTTTCGGCCGTTTTTTTCTCTGGACGAAGAGGCTCCTTAAGCCAATATCGTCGGAAAAACAACATTCTTGTTTAGCACTAACAATGTTGTATTCCTGGAACACGAATTTCTTTTCGCCGGACTGCACGTTCGGTTTGCTTAAACTCAGCAGTTTAGGTGAGGTGTGTAGAGCTCCTTAAGTCACCTCTCTACCGCAGCAAGTGTCAAGAGTGCTCTCCCATGGCCTACTGGGTACCCGGTATACTATACAAACGAAAAGTATCGCTAGAATAAAAAAATAAGAACGAATTTTTCCGACGAAGTTTTGGGGTGAATTAACCCTTTCTGGAACTGCACCCACGTGTTTTTTTTGGGGGGAAAACTACTTAGAACTAGTGTAGGATATGACTGATTCTACGACAACCCCCCCCCAACAAAACACAGCGTTTCTTGTTTGACGAATGTGTCGTGGCTGTTCGACACGAGGAAGGATGCTACGCTATTTATAAACTGTCTCCGTATGTTTTTGCTTGTTTTGCAGAGGACTATCAATCGATGACGTCCGGGTGGCAAGGGGCACCGTGTTTTCAGGAGATACAGCCGGGAGCTGATTTCAAAGCCGGAGATTTCGCCAAACAAAAGTTGGGGGGTGGGGGGGGGGGGTTACCGTAGAACGACTAGTGTTGTGTCGTTTCGGTTCCGCAAGGGTTAAGGCGCCCCTCGTGATTCAGAAACGTTTTAGGCCGGAAAAGTTGTACCTCTATCGTAGCGCGTGTCCTCTTCAAACGACGAGCCTCATAAAAGAAGGACCCACTCCTACCGGAGCACGCTTTGAATCCTGACGCGATCTCCCCGGGAAGAGCGAGGGGTACGGTAAGAGGGGATGATCTCGCTATCGTAGGTTTGATTTCGCCTGAGCCCAAGCGGGAACAAATGGTCGCTTGGGGACATCCTGGGTTCATCCCCGGGTTTTCCTGTCCATCTACCTAGGAAACCCGGAGATGAACCCAGGATTCCCATGACGACCACAAAACGAAAGGGAGAAGAGAACGGTCATCGGAGAAGGGGAAGGAGCAGACGAGGGATCAGGGTAGTTCTGAACGTCGCGAGATCATCTCGGGGGAAGAACAACACAGCCCACCCCACCCCACCCCACCTTACGCTACCCCACCTTACCCTACCCCACCCTTCTCCCCCCCACACCGCCCCCCGTCTTACCTCAACCCCGTCCTCTCCCTAGACAGATTTACCTTACTCCAATCCCTCCCATCCGAGCCCACTCCACCCAAACCCACCCTACTGTAACCCCCCCGTCCTCTCCGCCCCTACCGTCCCTTGTCTGCAGGTGGATTGCAAGGAGCGAACGTCAGAGCTAGCCGCACAGGTAGCCAAAGAGAAAGCGTCTTTCGAAGAGTCCTTGCGAAGGTTCAAGGAGAAAGGGAAGGCGCTCAAGTCGGCCCTTGAGACGGCCCAAGCGTCAGCCAGTGGAAACATAGCCGCCTTGAAACAAAAGCACCAGGTGAGAAAGGGCCAACTTTGTTTCTTACTGAGGACTATGATCGACGGAGATAATTTTATCTAACGAAAAAACGTTTCTGGCTAGCATCCATGTAGACGTCAACGCAAGGTAGAGATCTAGAATCGAGCAATAAAGTGCGGTCCACACTAGCGGAACTGGGAAAAGCCGCCCCACCGGGGGTATTCCACAATGATTTTCCCACGACTATAGCGCCAATATACCATTGGAACTCCAACCTAGTGAGATCAAACTGTTGTGACTGCTGTGTCCTTGTACAAGCACAATCAACAGTTTCGCACCCACAGGTGGGGTGCTCTCTAATTACGCCGACTGCATGTTGTGCTTTGAGTCGTTCTAAGGTAGACCCCCCCCCAACTTTTCTCCAACGAAATTGCCGGTGTTTGAAGCCAGCTTCCAGGCCGTATCTCCTGAAACACGGTTCTCCCTTGCCACCCCGACGTTGTCGTTCGATGGATAATCCTTCGTGAACGAGAAAATGCGCATGCATATAGTGTTTTCATAGCATCCTTCTTCGTGTCGAGAAGTCATGAAAGCGTTCGTTAAAGAAAGTCACTGTTTTTTTCGGGGGGGGGGGGGCTATCGTAGTGTCAGTACTTTTAAAATTACGGTTGGGGCCGTTTTTGGAAGTGGCTTGGGATCATTTGCGCGAGTGACCCCCCATGTTCCTTTGCGACCTTGTGACCTTTCGGGTATACCTTTTTTTGGCGAAATGAATCCGAAATGGAAGGTTAAGTAAGCTGCACTGCCGTTCCCATAAGATACTCGTATCGAAAATTAAAACCGTCGGTGAGGTGCAGAACAGAGTCACTGGGGTGTTAGTGTTGGTGGGGAAAACATGGTGGTGAGGATGGGGAGATATCGTAACATCATCGTAACATCACGATAACACCATCACAACATCGTCGTAATATCTCCCCTATCGTTCGAAAAAGTATCGAATTTCGTGTTTTAAAGTGACGTGTCGAGCCCCCCAGCAGGTAGGCAGCCCCGGGACGAGTTTGGCGAAGGCTACCGGAGAGGGGGCAGGGGGCACCCCCGTGTCCACCGCCGCCGGGTCGAGTGAGGCCACTCGTGCACGTGGCTAGATGCACCTCAATCGAAGAGGAGGCAAATGACGTGACCTAGTTGGCGTAGAGTAAATAGTACCAGTATGAGCTGTACAGTATGGCTGTGGATATCGCGAAAAAAACGAAACACCCTGAAAGTCCTCGCGCTCGGTGAGCGTCACTGAGCCGCTAAAACAAAAATGGCTACTAAAAGTGCCCCCTCCCCCACCGTGCATGTATAGCCTTCATCACCTTGAACTCCGTTTTTCGGTGAGGTGTGCGGAGAGCGCCTCAAAATCATAGCCCCCCAAACAATTGTGCGCAGCATGGTGTTGAAGTGGCTGTGCGTTTCGCCCGGTCGTGCGCGCATATTATTTACACCTCAAGTTCAACAACAGCGGGAACTTCAACCAGCCCCCCGCCCGACCTTGAAGCTGGTTTCCTTAAAAAAAAACCCGACTATTTGTAGATTAGTGTAGGTTGTATTACAGTTTTACTATTTAATACGAGCACAAAAACAGTTTTTGTTTTTCAGGGGCAAGTTTTTTAGTTGGTGGACAAAGCCGATCGTTCGGGTTGTGCACGCAGTTCTTGCCGACTCTTACAGAGGGAGCTTCAACCAACCCCGATGTTGAAGTTTTTCTTCCTGCAGCCAGTAGTGGTTGCTCAATGGTGCCGGTTGGGGGAGTGCCGGTTTCCCGCTATAGTGCCTGTGCAATCGCTAGGCCATACAGATCGGAACATTGGGTAGTGGCAGTATGCGGTTTAGTGCGGGTTTCTGCTATAGAGCCGGTATTTCCGGCTGGGGCATACATCGGCAATATAGATCGGAACATTGGGTAGTGGCAGTATGCGGTTTAGTGCGGGTTTCTGCTATAGAGCCGGTATTTCCGGCTGGGGCATATATCGGCAATATAGAGGGACCGCTACTGCGTATTCCGGTACTGTAGAGGCACATATCGGCAATATACAGGGACGGCCACTGCGTATTCCGGTACTGTAGAGGCACATATCGGCACTATAGAGGGACCACTACTGCGTATTACGGTACTGTAGAGGCACATATCGGCACAATAGAAGGACCGCTGCTGCGTATTCCGGTACTGTAGAGGCACATATCGGCACTATAGAGGGACCACTACTGCGTATTCCGGTACTGTACAGGCAAATATCCGCACGTAAGAGGGACGGCTACTGCGTATTCCGGTACTGTAGAGGCATATATCGGCACTACATAAGGATCACTGCTGCGTATTCCGGTACTGTAGAGGCACATATCGGCACTGTAGAGGGACCACTACTGCATATTCCGGTACTGTAGAGGCACATACAGGCACTATAGAGGGACCGCTACTGCATATTCCGGTACTGTAGAGGCACATATAGGCTATAGAGGGACCACAGCCGTGAGAAGAGTGTCGCAGCAAGAACACGGGTGTCAACGTGTGTTATTCGGTAACGGGAAAACGCCGATCGTGCGGTCGGGCACACAATTCTGCGGGTCGAGAATTCACTTTTAGCGCCAACTTCAACCAAACCTGACCTTGAACTCGATGCATGGAAAAAAAAGCCCTGAGTGTAGAGAAATACTTCGAAGTATTACAGTAGAGGTTGTCGTCTCGTTTTACGATGTCGAGCTGGTTTTTTGTTTTTCTTAGCGCAAACAGTTGCTTGGTGGACAAAGCCGTGCAACTTGGCGGGCTTCTTCAGCCGGACCTTCAACCGGCCTCGACCTTGACCTTGACGTCTGACAAAAAAAAGGCCCGACTGTGGGAAAGCCGTCGCGTTTTACCGGTACGAGCGGGGGGGGGTCAGCGCAAATACTTGATCAGTGGGGAAAGCCGACACAGTCTTGCCTGTAGGTCAGCTTGTTTTTGCTTGTACGAGATTTTGCTTCGAAAAATGTGTGTTGTTTAGTTTTATTTTTTCCTGCGAGGTATTCTCGGATTCTATTACTAGAGCCCGTCCTGTGACCGCAGGTTAGGTGAACTGGCGATGAGGATACATGAGAATGACAGCAACAGCAAGGAGCAATGCACCGGCGTTTTTGCTGAAGCAACTGCTTCGTGGACAGAGTCGAAAGTATAAAACCGTGTCGGCCATCTGGAGTTACCCCAGCACACGCAGCGGTTTCACCACAGGAAACTGCTTGGTGGAAAAGGCCGATCACATATGTAGGTCATCTCGATTTACCAGCACAAGACAGGTGGGGGATTATTTAGCACATGTGCCTGCTTAGTGGACGAAGACGATCAAATATAGGTCATCTTGCGTTACCGGCGCAAACGAGGGTTATGTTGGTGCAAGTATCTGCTAAGTGGATAAACCGATACAATGGTGGGTTATCTCGTTTTGGCAGCACGAACGAGATTTTTTATAGGCGCAAGTATCTGCTTGCGGGCAGTGGATAGGCCGATAGAATTTTAGGTTATCTCGTTTCACCAGCACGCACAGGGAATGGAAGTGCTTACCGGTAGCTGACAGAGCCGAGGCTGCAAAAAAAAATGTAGGTCGTCTCGTTTTACCAGCACGAGCGAGGGATCTAGCGCAAGCAACTGCTTAGCGGACAAATCCGTGGCGGCTACCTTCTTATGAGCGGTGTTGTCGTGACTGGCGGAAGCAAAAATTCATGACCGCCGACATTGCAGTAATCTGTTGGTGGACAAGGGCAACGACGGCCGCTTTGAGCAGTGTTAATGCTACTGGCTGAACCAAAACAAAATGTGGCCACCAGCCACCAGCCCGGGTGTTGCATGCCACCGTCAGATATAGTAGTGCCGGTTGCCCCGATAGTGCCGGTAGGCGCCAGCCGGAACGAAGCACCGGCAATATAGCGGCAACCGGCACTATTCCGTACACTGCCACTACGTGTTGTTCCCACCTGTGCCAAGCGATTTCACAGGCACTATATCGGGCAACCGGCACTACTCAAACTGCACTTGCATCGAGGGACAACTGCTGCTATAGCGGGCAACTGGCACTATTCGGCTCTATGGAGGGATCTCTACCGCATACGCAAGGACCGCTGCGCCAGAAGCCAGCGCTGACAGCTGACTCAGTGGTTACGCCGCCTCTTTAACCAAGGCACAATCTGAGGTCCGCCTGGCCGCTTGAGCATGGACCTCAGATCCACCCAAAGGTGGCAGTCCTTGTAGTCAGCCCTTCCCCGTGTGCAGGCGCACATCTAACAGCTACCAGTGGCTGTTTCATGCTTTGCTGGTCCTCTCTGGCAGTATCTACGGTGGTGGCCTCTGCTTAGCGCGGTGCCTTGCCAGACGGCAGGCAATACACGCGTTACACTGGAACTCTGCAGTATCCAGATATACTGCGATTTATTGGTGGGAAGAGGTCGCAACAAGCGATTTTCAATGCACTAAATTGGCCCTTCCGCACTGAAAAAATACCGTACAATGGTCGCCGTTCGATGCGAGTCGACGAGGGAAGAAAAGGGTTGAACTCCTCTCGCGACAAAAAGAAAAAAAATCACGCGTGCCGTAGTGGGGAGGGGGGGGGGGGGGATGAGCCTGCTTGGTGACCCCCGGATCTGAGTTTCGACTAGGGAAAGAGAGAAGGGAATGAAAAAAGAGCGAAGAGAATGGGTGGAATTCACGAGCGAAAAAATAGTTAGGAAAAAATGGTGGGGCCGCGACCGAACAATATGTCGATATTATACGCGTCATCCAGGGCGGCGATCGAGCAGACATTTGTATGGCACATGGTGGTAAACGTGTTGTGCGAGTCTACTGCGCGGCGTTTGCGTCTTGCGGGTACTGCCGGATACTGTGTGGCACACCCCAAGAACTTGTGCGCGAGTATGTGGAGCGTTAACGAAGCTTTTATCACTGTAAAAGTTAACTCACACTAGTTCCAAGTGCTTCTCCCCCCCAAAAGAAGTGGTTCACTAGAGTGTTTGCGATGAAAAAAACTTTTGATTGGGTTCGAGTTGAGGGCAGGAAAAAAACACACACAGGAGCAGTATTGATTCCATCGATTTTATGAATCCAAGGCCAATCCAATTCACGAAAAGAAATGGCGAACCACGTCAGTAAGAAACGCTATTTCTTTCGTCACAATTGCTTTATTTTCTAACGTCATTCCTTTTTGGGTTGGTTGACCTGAGGGTGGCATGACATTCGTCTGTGTCAATACTACTTTCCACTCTGTCCGCAAACATACGCAATATTTTATGTCAATAGTAATGTCGAAAGTTTGCTTATATTTACGGGCAGAGTGGTGTCATTTTTTCCCAGCCCAACAGAAGTTAGAAATCGCAAACACCTCAAGCTAAGGGGGTTAACAGCTAGAGAACATTTTGGCGGCAAATTGCTCGGAAATAGAGTAGGACGCTAGGGTGTTTGCGAAAGTATTTTTTTTTTTACATTTTTTTCAACCCAACAGAACCTGGAAATCGTACAAACACCCTACTTCGCATGGGGTTAAAAGCTTGAGAGTGTTTTCGGCGGAATATGCCTCGGAAAAATAGAGTATGACACGAGAGTGTTTGCGATAGTATTTTCACATTTTTCTGCCACCCAACAGAGGTGGGAAATCGCAAACACCCTAGTTCTAAAGGGGCTGATAGTGTTTCGGCGGCATAGAGTAGAGCACCAGGTAGGAACGTTGCGATTTCGGACGACCTCTGTTGGGTTGACAGAAATGTAAAAAGTGATATTGTTCAGGCGAGGAACACCATAACCCAAGGCCAACCAACCCACGGAAAAACCAGGTTCGAAAATAGCAACAACAAAAAAACGGCAGGAAAGATTTATTTTGTAACATTATTCAAACAGTTTCAAGTGTGAATTCGACAAATTTAGGGTCGTTACTCATCTTTGCGAACTGCGCAATACACCCGTCGCCCGTTTTTAGAAAGTTTTTCATGAATTGAAACCTAATCAACACGTTAAGCCTGCAATGAACCGCGATGAAGGAGACATTATCGCGTTTCTACGTGTTTTTTTTCGTTTTACAATGTTTTTTTCGTGGGATGGGTTGGCCTTGGATTGTGACAATTCAACGTTTTCAACACTAATAATAGCATAATGTGTTTTTCATACCTACCTCCTACCCAACCAAAGTTGGTACTATACATCGCAAACACCCCACTGGCAGGGCGGCGAGTTTGAAAAAATAATATTTTTCACTCAACTGCGTGGCGGAGTATTACCGGGCAACATGTTAATATCAGACATGAATCAGGACCAAGTATGGTTGTAGTGCAAACAGGAGAAAATGTGCATAGTTTTCATTGTGCGTATCGTGGGTTTTGATGGCAACTTCTGTATTGTCCTCCGTAATAGCTGGCTTGGTCTTTATCCATAAGCACCATGCGTCGAGCCACGACAAAAAAACACGCGCCAGTCAGATGCAAAAAGGCGCAGAAAAAAGCTCCAAAATTTTTACCACGCATATACAACCGCAGCACTTGACCAACCAATATCTAGTCGGCGACTAACTATCAGTATGGTCGGACGCCAGCCCTTTTTTGCAAAAAAATGGATTTTTTTTTTGAATTTTGGAACTCCTTAACCCAAAATTGCCGATTTTTCTTCCTTTTTTTCCTGTACTGTAGGCAGATATAGAGCTACTCAGCCGAGGGACGTCAAAAAACCATTGGTGTGCCTCTAACGTAGCATTTGTTGTGGCAGTTGTCGTGCAGTCAACCCCCAGCCCTCCTGCTTGCTGTAGCAGCAAGGGAAGGAGACGCACAACGACACAGCGAGACCTGACGGACCCGCGTGGTGTCTTTTCGTTTTCTTTTTGGACCAGTCGGAGCTTGAGGAGGCGGTGCGGAACGGCAACGAGAAGTTCAACACGATGATCACCGAGCAGCTCATGGCGAGGGAGGACATCAAACGCTCCGCCGAGGCGCAAGCCAAGGTGAGTCGTAAGGGCTAAGGGTTAGCCTAGCCGGGGGTGGGGAGGGAGAGCTGCACTCATGTCATGTATAGCCATAGCCACATTACGTTAGACCCTCGCACCCCTACAATGCCGGGACGGAGCAAGTGGGGTTTCCACCAACCAGACAGGCGTTATTTGCACCAAGCGCAAGGCGCCGTAACGGGGTGGATTATCCCTGACTTGTTCCAAGCTTAGAGTCGCTCACGGAAAACGGAGGCATGCTAAGATAGAGGTTTGGCTTCTTTTTTTTCCCGAAAATCGATTTTGGGGGACTTCGTTATAGCTCTGTTCGGTCAACAACCTCATGGGCTAGGTGGAAAACCAATATGTTAGATAACGCAACGGGACTCGTTTACGCTTATTCCTCTGCTTGGGAAATATTGTGCAAAAAAACGGTAAGTACTTGCCATTGCATGCGTTAACGTCCAACGCGAAATTCAACTACTGGGCGTGGTGAAGTTTCTGATGTGCTGCGCACTATTTGTGGCGCTTTTTCCAGGAAGCGAGTAGATCAACCGAGCTAAGTGAGGGGGCGTATTTTACACTGGCGTGGAAAAGGTTGACTAGTCTTTTGAACTTTGGTGTTTGTTGCTTCCGGGGATTTTGTTGTTTGTTGTTGTTGTTGTTGTTGAGTTTGATAATACCATATGTCGTATCTCGGGGATTTCTTGGACGGGACACCATGTCGTTGCCTTGCCCAGGATGGAAAAAAAGACGTTTGAGCAAAGGAAGGGACTCTTTTACATTATCAAAAAACGTCAATTAGTCTTGAACAGCGCTCCTGCCGCGGTTATTGGTGCTGCTTGCGAGAAAAAAGGAGGTTAACGCAAAATATCGATATGTATAGTGGCGAATCGAAGTTTTTGACGGAGCACTGTTTTGTTGTTATATCCAGGAAGCGAAAACTGCGTTCGAGCAAGGGGTGGGACGCTTGCGCGCCGAGCTGGCAGGGGACAAGGAAGCCGCACTATCCGCGTTAAAAAGGGAGAGCGAAGAGGAACTCCAGGTGACTTTGGTGTTGGTGTTGGTGTTGGTGTTGGTGTTGGTGTTGGTGTTGGTGTTGGTGTTGGTGTTGGTGGCGGTGGTGGCGGTGGCGGTGGCGGTGGCGGCGGCGGCGGCGGCGGCGGCGGCGGCGGTGGTGGTGGTGGTAGTGGTGGTGGTGGTGGTGGTTGTGGCGGCGGCGACGGTGGTGGTGGTAGTGGTGGTGGTGGTGGTGGTAGTGGTGGTGTTGGTGTTGGTGTTGGTGGTGTTGGGGTGTTGGTGGTGTTAGTGGTGTTGTCGGTGTTAGTGTTGGTGTTGGTGTCGGAGGTGATACTATTGTTGTTGGTGTTGATTTTGGTAGGGGGGTTACTGATGCAAGCTTAAAGGGTTTGGACTGGGGTTCAACCGTATTTCTCTATTGATCGCAGAGGCCTTCTGACAACAGCTCGAGCAAAAACTCACAACCAAGCAAAATAAACCCACAGTAGCCCTTCTCCTAATAAGGCGGTATCCCTATATAAGGCGGTATTCCGATACAAGGCGGTTACAATCGCTTGGCACCGCTTGGGAATTGCACTCATAACGTGGAATGCATAAGGCGGCTTCCCTCTATAAAGCGGTCTTATTGCTCTCGCACACCACCGTCTCACTAAAGGACCCCGTACTGCACGAACAGCCGCCCGCCCAGCACATTGTGTCGAGAGTTTGCACCACTTTCAAGCAGCGGTTCATCGCGTTCGTTCGATATCGGGTGATTGACAACCCGTAGCGGGTGCGCACGCCCTCTGTCGCCTCTGCAGGTCAAGCCCTGCTGACGTTTTCAAAACCCCTGGCCTTGCCGACAACGTCATTTGTTTTCCAAGGTAGCAGAGGGTATAAGGCATGAATTTCCTTCCTAACGAACATACAGAAATAAAAAATCACGATTCCGAACGAAAAAAAATCGCGATTCTCCGCAAAACATCACGATTCCCTGACATTTT
Organism: Undaria pinnatifida; assembly: GCA_012845835.1. Lineage (NCBI taxonomy): Eukaryota > Phaeophyceae > Laminariales > Alariaceae > Undaria > Undaria pinnatifida. Next base: position 3,619,231 of record JABAKD010000015.1, on the reverse strand, counting down.
CAAATCCCACATTTTGAAGTCCCGAAATTTCACGTTTTCAAAAACAACATTTTTTTTTCTTTGTTGTTAGGAATTCTGACATTTATTGTTATCGAAGATGTTCAAAAACTGTGCAAAGCCCGGATTCCCGGCGAACATATCACTAATGGCCAAAAAATGTCACGGCTTTTTTTTGTCACGATTCCTGAGTTTTTTTTTTTGTGTTCGTTGGGAATGACTCTTAGAGGGGTATTAACCCGTCTCAATACAAAGACTACAAATGCTTATCATTCGGCATCGTCGTTCGTAAAGTATCACTTGTGCATTGCCCGAAAACGCAACGCTCACACTGGGAAACAAACGGCATGCAAATTCATTTTCCTCGGGTGCAGTAACGATGTGACCACGAGTACTGGTAAAGGTTGACCAATTGCGTACCCAAGGTAAGCCTCACAACTTGTAACACTACTGGTAAAACCACTGAAGAGCACGTAGTCTGCCCGATCCAAACATCTGATAACCAGCTCGCCCAGCGCACATGTATTACATCTTCATCAAGACTAGGTGGAGCGCGGCACCGCGCGCGAGAGTGCTGGGGAAGGAGAAAAAAAAAAGAAGGCAAAACATTTGTTGGCGAGTTGCTAGAGAACATAGCTATAATTTTGTTTGTTTCTTTGTAGTCGTTGGGATCCAAAGATGCTACACAGCTGCGGTTTCTCTATAGTACCCTTGCGTGCCAGCCGGGTTTACCGGCATTGTAGCGGCAACCGGCACTACCCCACCACAATTGTCACTGCCGGTTGTTCGCATGTATGTGTGACAAACACTTTCACAGGCACTATAGCGGGCAACTGGCACTACTCAACCGGCACTACAGAGGGTTCATAGTTGGAGCTATAACCCATTCCACCGGTACTATGTAGAAGTCACTATTGGAATAGGAAGCCATTCAACCAGCACCATAGCGGGATCACTATTGTAGCAGGAAAACCACTCAACTGGCACTATAGAGGGGTTACTATTGTCGTAGAAAATCGATAATTTGGGGCGCGTGAAGGCCTCTTTTGGTCTTAAACCTTTTCGAGGTTCAGGGGAAAATAAGTGACGAAAAACACTGACCATTGCAGCATCGGCCACAGGAATAAGCAATCCGAGCTGCTGGTGTAGCATGCGTGTTCGAACTGTAACTCAGGAAGAAGCTGTGTAAGGCAAGCGTGAGGCGTGACGATACTCGCTTTGCCTCATGCTTTTCCTAGACCCTTGATCAGGTCGCGCTCGTCCTTTCTTCGGTCTGTACAACTATGATAAAGATATAATGGGTGCCAAAAGGTTTAACCCCGCCATAAGCGCGACACCTGTCCCACTCTAATTTTAAGTGGTTTGTCTCCCGAAAACATGCGTGCAATTCTAAAGGGAATACCATACATGACGGTGTGGTGCACACCACACCTCCGGTGATGACGTTGGGGTCTCCAAAAAACTTATCACCTGGTGTGGTATATACCCCGGAGGGGCGATGTTGACAACGCACTCAGGACATGAGTTGGGTGGTAGTTTTGAAATCGACAAAAAAAAACATTACCAAGCGAAATGACAGGGGGTGTACTCAGTTTGTGCATGGCCGTAGTCGTATGACCATAGACCCTCGCATCCCTACTATGCCGAGACGGAGCACGTCGGGTTTTTACCAACCAGGCAGACATTGCTTGCCCCAAACGCGAAGCGCCGTGAGATTTCGGAGAGTCGCATGACGAGTGAACTGCATCCTTCCAAGAACCGCTCGTGAAATGGACTTCGGCACCTTGTTTTTGCTTATGGATGATAGCGCCAGTTGGTTACTTTGTTTTCTGGTGTGGCCACTCCAGAGACAGCAACGGGTACTGCCATGTTACTTGATGCGACCATTCCCCTTGTGCGGAGTAAGGGTTCTCCACCCCGCACAATACGAGCTCGTCACTCGATAACCATCGTGGTAACCACAAAAAAAAAAAAACGGTACTCTGGTTGTCTAGCTCACGCAGTGATTGGCATGTTTTGCAGCGTCGCCGCCAACCAACGCCAACCCCGATATACATATAATGTTTGACGGCGTCGGTGGCAACCGAGGCCAACTATTATATATGTATACAAGTATGTAATACATTTCAAGGGGGTACACTCTAGGTACGTGTGGAAAAAAGGGGGTGAGATAGCGGTGGCTACAAAGGACTGCTACACTACAATCACACTGCAGAGTCGCGCAGCGCGACTGACCATGTCGACCTCGAGCCCGGGGGTGGCATTAGCGTTGGGCCGGGCCGACGTTCAGGATTAAATTTAACCACGAATGACCGGTAGGAAGGTAAATGCCGTGCCCGTACTGCACGACGGTGGACCCGTTATCTCGGCGGTTTCACACCAATAATGAGGCATGACGCCGCAGGGGGTGTGGTACCGGTATACAATACACCCGGGTGATTCAATCGGGTGTTGGTTTTGGTCTTTGAGATATCATCACCCGGGTGGTACATCCCAAAGGTGTGATATACAACGTCCCGGGTGGTATACACCGCCAAACGCGGTAACGTTCTACTTTTCAGTGGACAAGAACGGTCAGTCTACTGGCTAAAACGCGGATCTCTTTGCACATGTGTGTTGGGATTACGCCCAGCCCAGCTCCGACGGCCGGTGTCGCATTTTTCAGTCCTTTCATGACCCCAAACGACAAGGTTAAGGTCTTCAAACGAGAGCACATTAAACAGAGCACCCGTTCTTAAACTACTACGCGATGCGAATCCCTCTCGCGTGTTTCTTCTCTCGCGAACCGCATCCCTCAGGCGGCGAGAAAATCGTTTGCCGAGAAAACGGAGAGAGCTCTTGCCGATGCTGCCCGTGCGCGGTCCAGCCTGGCGGAGGAGACGCGGCAGAAGGAGAGCCTCAGGGCCGACAAGACCAGGTAAGCGTCAGGGCCGATAAGACCAGGTAAGCGTCAGGGCCGATAAGACCAGGTAAGCGGACAGTACTTTTGCCCAAACGACCCCCTACGTTTGTTTGGCTTTCTTATGGGCTTGTTATCGCAGCACCTTCCACACTGCGTCAGCCTTTGGTTTATTGTACAAACTGTTTTTCGGGTCCTCTGGCCTAGCCATTGTTTTTCTCTTTCTCCACACCCCCGTTCGTTCCCTCCTCCCCCTCTCCCTCCCTCTTTCTCTCCCTCCCCCCCTCCCTCCCTCCCTCTCTCTCCTCGCTAGCAATCTCGCAACTCCCTTTCGATATTTCAAACCTTGGCCCGAAACCAAACCGTATCAAAACCCTGACGCTAATCCAACTCTACTCCTAATCCTCTCCTTAACGCATCACCTCCCTCACAAACGAGAATCTCGACACCACGAGAAAAACCACCGCATTATTATCACACATCCCGGTTCTCACAAGTCACTTCAAGGTGGTTTCACCCTCCCTCCCTCCCTCCATCTCACCCTCCCCCTCTCCCTCCCTCTCTTCTTCTCCACCTCCCCCTCCGCCCCCTCGCTTGCCATCTCGCGACTCCCTTCCCACAACTCTCACCCAACGCAACATCCCTAACCCTGATCCTGAGGCAAACCCAACCATCACCTTAGCACCAACCCAACCATGCTAATCCTAATCCTAACCCTAACGCTAATTAACACCCATGCCGCGATACAGGTAGGGCCAGCTTGTTCTGAGTCTCCATCATGGAACACCTCCGCACCCCACCCGAAAAATCTGATGCTGAAAAACGACGATGAAAGTGAAACTAGATGAACAGCCTGGGTGGCCGAAAACGAAACCGACATCACAACACAAACGGCATCCCAACCAAACAAAATTGGTAGTTCCCGCGGTCAGAATCGGTTTGGGCTACCAAAAGAGTCATCCCGCGCTTAGGGGGCGCAAGTAAAATGTTCTGAGATCCAAACACGAGGAGGAGCTCAATCGCTATCTCGCCCTCGAAACACGACTTCGCAGGACATGCGTTCCGCGCGACAAGGCCAGCATTTCTAGGCGGTAGTCCTAAAATATGCGCACTCGTAAAAAAAGGATCAAACTAACCGATAGGTTTACGCTTGAGAAACTCAGCCGGCCAGGTACATTATTCTTCAATCCAACAACTGCACCCTACCTCGGGATCAATAAAAAAATTACATCTATCCTATTTACGGGGGACCCTAGTAAATAGGACCTACGGTGGACACAAAAAACTATATATTCGTCTATTTTTACTAACAATATTTGGTCCTATTTACTATCGTCCTCCGTAATAGTGTATGTCCTAACACAAGCATAACCCTAACGCAGCCGTTACTAAAACAACTATGCCTCTCATCCCAATCCCCCCCCCCCTTCCCCTCCCAAACACGCCACTTCCCTTACAGACTCGCCGACGAGGTATCCCAACTACGAGAAAAGGCTACCGCGATGCTTGAGGTATCCCGGCTCGAACAAGCCTCCTTAAGGCGGCTGCATGAAACCGCCGCGGCAGAAGGACGGCGATTGGTTACAGCTCTTGCGCTGGCCGAAACCGCTCGTGATGAGGCGTTAGCTGTGGGGAAGGGAGCGGGGGGAGAGGCGGAGGTGCTTCGAGGAAGGTTGAAAAAGGAGTTGGACGAGAAAAAAGCTTTTGAGACAGCAGCTGCTGAGGAAATCGCTTCGAAGGTGGGCGGAGAACCGGACGGGCGGAGTGGAGGGCAGCTCGAGCGAGTTGTTAATGCTACGTCGGAGGACGAGGAGGGTCTCTTGCAACATGCTTAATTTATGTTGTTTTTCCCTTTGTGGCTACTTCGTAAAACCCTTGCGCGCCGGAATAGCAGTCTATTTTGCCACGCACAGGGGTGAACACCCAAAGCGTTGTCTTGATATTAGTCATGTGTTCTTTCTGTCACATTCCCGACGCACGCTCTCAAGGCGAGCACTACTAGTACATCTTCGAACAACAGAACAATATCACTACTTGTGTAATGCCTGCTTTTGCTTGTATCAACCAGTCGACATTGTAATGTGCCACTTTTTTTCATGCCGCCGGCGTCGCTAAACCTCCGACCGATGAGAAAAATACCAAATACTAAGCTCGCCACACTTCCGCATCCAGCTCTATCGTGGATCGAATACTGTAATGTCGGTTGTGGAATTTGCGCTCGTCGATATATTTACATTTTTAACGACTTATCTTTTCATGTCTCCGCGTTGCAAAACGTTCTGCGATGTGTGACCAGGACGGAGAAATCGCAGCCCGACTGGGGGAGATCGCGTCTCTTCGGCAGAAGGTGGAAGGCATAAAGGGCGACGGGCAGGTGCGAAAGCAATCTCGTCTGAGGAACAAAACACGAGGGAGCATAGTAATCAAGACCAAATATTGCCAGAAACGGAAAAGGAAAAAAAAATGTGTAGCTTTTTGTCTTCATCGTGGTCACGCATTGCAACATTCCTCCGTAACAGGCCCAGGGGGTCACCGATCGATAGAATGATTGGCTGGGTCAGCGGTAGACTGTCCTCCTTTCAGGCGGTCTACGGGAGTTCGAATCTCGGGGGCGGTGTATACTAGTTGCCTAGAGCCTTTTCTGAATCTTCGTCGCTCCGTTGCGGAGAACGCTAGGGCGTAAATCGTCGAAATACGATGAAGACCGGCGAGTAGTGGCAAGGCTGAACCCTCTGTGCGCTCGAAATCAAGGCACGGTGCCGTGGGGGAGAAGGGACGACGCCTGTGACCACGGCTTGTCCAGGAAAAGGTCGCCGAGGGTTAAAAGCGAGCTAAAACGTTAATGGAGGACATACAACACCCTGCATAGCACGTGCGATTGAAATATTAAACGAAGGTTGCAGATTTGACATTATATCGTTTCGGGCCTCCTCCATATGGGCGCAGGAAGAGAGGGCGAAGCTGGAGGGGGAGCTGTTGGAGGCGCGAGAAGCGTCTCGGGCGGCGTCAAAGAGGGCGTCAGAGGCGGTGGAGCGGGTGAGGGCTTCTTCCGAGGAGGCGGAGCGGGCGAACGCGGAACGGAAGAAGAGCGTGGCTGACATCCAACAGCAGGTACGGCATTGTAGCATTTTGCCATTGTGTTTTTTTTCGCTTGTTTTTGTTTTTGTCTATTAAGACTGCATCAGGCTAAGTGCAACAACGGTTTTGGTTTCGTTTTACTTCTTTCCTGTAGTATAAGTGGGATCCAAACAGAGCGACCCGAGATTAGAACAAGATTGGATACTGTGAGTTTCCGCTTGCACTTGCTGGCGTGGTATCAAGACGTGCATCGGGCTAAGTGCAACAGTGCTTGGTTTTGTTTTATTTTTCTTGGTGAGGTAAAACTGGGATCCGAATAGAGGGACCCGAGATTTGAAACCAGGTAGGCTCCAACATATCGCAGCTCGTTTGTCTGCGGCAATGGATATGATGCTCCCCATCACCGCCCTCAAAACCGCCGCCCAGCTGGAGACAACAGGAGCGGACAGCTACAGATTCGGATGCAATATGTCGCGTAGGCTCCTGCCAGCAGCACCCCGGCCCCCGACCCGGAGCTCGTGTTGCCGCCGAATCGCCGCTGCAACCGTCCTTCGAGGAAGAGTCTCCTCGTGCACCCCAAAGCATGCCCGTAAAAAATATACTGATACACGCTACGGCAGGAGAGGTGCCGCCGATTTTCCCGAGATTTCTCGCGTGAAGGGCTTTGCGCCTTTAAGAACCCCCAACCCCGTACCAACTTCAAGCAAATTTGTGAAAAAAAAACAAAAGGGTTGCCGGTTGCAAAGGCGCTTCATGCCTCGCCCAAACCCTGGCTTTGAGGAAATTGAACGCGCAACGCGATCAGCAACCCCATGGCCTATGTATGTAATGTATGTTTGATACCATGTACTATGTTTATATACCTCTATGCGTATGAATTGACGCGTGCTACGACAGAGGTATTAAGGTATACCGTTTTTTGGCAAAAATGTGTCTGAATGACGAGGCTCCTTGACCCCAAATCGTCGGAATTTTCTCATTTTTTTATTGCATGGTTCTGGTTTGTCTACCCAGGCCATGGGGATTTTTCGTCCGGTGCATAAAACTGTAGCAGTTTTTGTTTTTTCTCCGACTAAGTTTTTGGGGAGGCGTCTTAAGCTCCCAAAATTGAGGAACCTCAGAAGGCAAACACTAACGGTGCACCTCTGTCGCAGCACGCGTCTGTTATGTATATGTACTATGTACTACTTCGAGTATTACGGAGATCTATTGTTAACAGGGGTAAATGCCTCATCATGTTGCAAAAAAATTACCGGAAATTTCTAATAATTTTCGCAATATCTCGTCCAGAACATCATACTTTTTATTTTTTTATTTTTGCGCCGTGACCGTAAGGCCTATGCAAACAATCCAAGCTATCGTTTACCGTCGTCGACGAAGAATTGACAGAGCTATGACCCCATAGGCATTAAATGACCCCTGTTGACAATGGATCTCCGTAATATGTACTATGTACTATGTACTATGTGAACAACGTATATTAGAGTCATCCCAAGGTAGGAATTTGACACTTTTGCAGGCCAAACGTTTCTCACCGGTTGAGCTCCTCAAGTTTCGAGCCAACGATTGGTACGGCAAAATTTTCGAGCATGGTTGTTTTAGGACTACTATACGTAGCTCGCAGAAACTGTTTGGTCGGGTTGCGCGAACGGATGCCGTCGAAGTCATGCTCCGGGTGATGGTGAGGTGTTGAGCTAGCTCCTCATGCCAGCAGCTCGGAAATTTCCTAGAATCTGCTGCACGCCTGTCACAGCGTGGGATACCTCAATATCGTAAAGCACAAGATGTTTTGGGCAGGCCCGTAGACGAGGAGACCCTCTGATCGGAAACAATGTCTTCTGGCCGAAACAAGAGCTTACCTCCATTTCTGCACGCGTCTACCTACCGGTGGTGCGTAGGAGGCGAAATCCATATGCTGGCACGCCCGATACGGAAGGGGCTGTACCCGCCCTTTATCGCTGAGTCTCCTCCTCCCTTGAGGAGCCTCGTATACCTCACCACAAGAAAAACTGACTGTTTTGTTTGGTTTTCGTTTTCGTTTTCGTTTTCGTTTTCGTTTTCGTTTTCGTTTTCGTTTTCGTTTTCGTTTTTTTCCATCCCATTCATTGTCCTCGCGCTACTCTCGCCCTCCCTGCTCCCAGAAGTAGCTCAGACCCGGGGCTACATAGCGGGCCCTCTTCCCCCCTTCCCGCTACGGTAGGCGCCTTCATTTTTATTGCGAGAGGAATTCAGCATTTTTTTTCCCCTCGTCGACTCGCGCCGAATTGCAGACCGGTGCGAGAAAATTGAAAGAGCAAACGTGACTAGCAATCCCATGGCTTGTGAACAGACCAAACCATCAAATCCACTCGTTTAGGGCTGATCGGTGTCGCTTGTCCGGTTGTTTGCGCGGTGGCTAATAAACATGTTTCTGTTGGTTTTTCTTTAGCTGTTGATCCCTTGTAACTTGCGACACCCCCCCTGGGGTGTTGAAGCCAAACCAAACATCGCGGTACGGTAAACACCGTGCGCTCTGAAACAGGGGGGGAGCTACGACGGGTTTAGAGATAATATTACCAGACCTATTTGAGCGCCACACTGCACCATAGTGGCCAACATCGCGCTCTTAACCATTCGCGGGGGGCATATGGCGTGACCACGGCGATGCTAACCCCCACTAATGGTTTCCTTGAGCGTTTCAAGAGTGTTTTCGCCCTTTTAGCTTGCGGCACCCTCGGGAGTTTCAAACCAAAACCTCGTCGCGGAGGGGAAGCTTGTACGTACAAGCGCATTAATGTTGCAAAGCACAAACGACGCTGAGTGGGTCCCCGGCCGGAGAGACCCGCCGATCGGACACGGTTTTGGCCCAAGACAAGGTGCCACCTCTGTCAAAGCACGCTTCTACCGGCAGCAAGTAGGATGTGCGGGCGAGGCAACTCGCCATGAGGGCAAGGGATCGTAGGAAAGCCCAGCAGACGACGAGACGCCGTATGGGTAGGACCCCGCTCTGGGTAGGAGGCGTTATCCAAATCCAACAGTTTTGGCTAAACGGCCGGACCGTAGAGCTGAGTATCCAATGCTCACACTTAATGACCGGCGGCAGAGATATGTAACCCCAGGAATAAAAACTAAATAATGCACATACCTGAAGCTACCCTTCTCCTCGATCTCCACTTCTTCTCTTCAGCTGGCGTCGTTCAAGGAGCGGGCGGCGACAACCGAGGCCGATTTACGAACGAGCATGGAGGCTGAATTACGGGCGGCGAGAGAGGCGGCCTCGGACGCAAAGGCGAAGGCGGAGAAGGAGTTGGAGGAGATAAAGCGGGCCTCGGCGGGAGGAACGAAGGAGCTGACAGAGCGTGCTGAGAGGAGAGAGGAGGTGACATACACAACATTACAATGTTGAGGCGGGGGCGGGGGGTTACCCTCATTTTCTCTCTGATCATCTCGCACAGAACGCTGACGCATTTGGAGTATTTCACACCATCTCACACAAACAGCTGACGAGCTTGAGGTATTTCACACCATCTCGCACGAAAAGCTGACGCATTTGAAGTATTTCACACCGTCTCACACCGCAAAGCTGGCGCATTTGAAGCAGTTCACACCTCAGGAAGATCACGAGCCAGATCATCTACGGCAGATGCTATATCTGTCGTCGTGATCTCAATGTTTTTCAGGATCTGTGTCGTGCAGATCCAACCCCGGAAGCATGAGCTATTAATAGATCACACAGATCATACGGCACCCACTCGGCAAGATGAGCTATTAACAGATCATACAGATCTTCCCTGAAAGATCTACAGTAGATCATCAGGTGGATGGGGATCGATGATCTACCCGATGTTTGCAACATTTGGTGGAAAAGAGAGAGGTGACAAGAGAGGCTAGAAAAACAGAAATGTCGTCACGCTACCTTTGACGCCCGCGCAGCGCCGGGGGCGTAGATACGATAGGGACAGCATTGACCGGGTATAGGCCTAAACTCTTCGGGCTACCGGGACTCCTCTCACCTAGAGGAGCTATCCTAAAACTTTTGAAATTCCGCTGACCACGGCTACGGCAGGAGGTGTACTCATTTCATGCAGAGCCGCAGTCTTAGCGCTGTTGGCCCTCGTTTCGTTACAATGCCGGGGGGGGGGGCACGTCGGGTTTCCACCGACCAGGCATGACATCGCGCGTCGCATCAAGCTCGAAGCGCCGTGAGGCGTTTCGGCGAGTGGCATGAAGAGTGAGCTTGCATCCTACCAAGAAACCGCTGTGTGAGGCGGACTTCGGCACCATGTTGTGCGCTTTGTTGCATATCGCATGGCAGCTTCGAACGGAACTGTTCGTTTGTTTCTCTGGTGCCGCCGCGTCCAGGTAAAGCTTTCTTTTTCGGCGACTCAGAGTCACTCGTGCGGGTGGCTACAGCTACCGTGATTCTCAGGATTGCACGACATTTGCTGTTAGGACTACGACAAGCGCTACCATGAAAACTGTTCGTTCTGCTGCGTCTACGAGGCACACGCGTTAACCCCTTTAGAGCCCCCCAAAACCCCTCCCTAAACTAAATCCAAGAAATGTTGTCCCCGAAAAGGGGTTCCAGTTGTAAAACCGTCAAGGTCGTACTGAACGGCCTGGCCTTGGTAGCCTGAACGGGAGTACCTCCTCGACCGTTGGTTCAGCGCGTTTGTGGTCTACGATAGCATTCGTTGCATATCCGATCCAGGCTACGGTGGGGGGGGGGGGGGGGGGGGGGTACTCAGTTTGTGCATGGCAGTAGTCGTATGACCGTAGACCCTCGCATCCCTACTGTGCCGGGACGGAGCACGTCGGGTTTTCACTAACCAGGCAGACATTGCTTGCACCAAGCGCGAAGCGCCGTGAGGTGTTCGACGAGTCGCATGAAGGGTGAACTGCATCCTTCCAAGAACCGCTCGTAAAACGGCCTTCGGCACCTTGTGCCTACTTTTTTGCTTATGGATGACAGCACCGATGCGTTATACTTTGTTTTCTGGTGTGGCCACTCCAGAGACAGCAATGGGTATTACTATGTAAAAGCCGCTTGAGTGCCTTGCCGTTTTCACACTACGTGATGCGAGCATTTCCCTTGTTAGGGTTCTCCACCCCGCACAATATGATCTACTCGATAACCATCATGGTGACCGCAAAAAAAAAAAAACGGTACCCTGGTTGTCCAGCTCACGCAGTGAATGGCATGTTTTACAGTGTCGTTGCCAACCAACGCCAACCCCGATAGACATATAATGTTTTACGGCGTCGGTGGCAACCGAGGCTAACTATCATACTATGTTATATAATTGGGGGGTGGGTACGGTAGGGGGGTCGTGTTTAGGATATCGATGTTTGAGCGGGCTCGGAGCTACTCCCGCGAATGGCTACCCTGTATCTTTGCAGGCTTTTGATTTTTGTTTCATTTTTGATTTTTGGAATGGCGACATCACCGCCGTGTGGAGTGTTCGTTGTCACGCTCCGCCTACGAAACAAGCTGGACTATCCAAGCCACTGAACCGAGTAAAACGGGGGAGGGGTTCCCCCGTAGCCCTAACCCTGACCCTACACGGAAGACATATCCATACCTAGTACAGTTGGTGCTACTTCGTATGTTATCATCTTTTTTTCTTCTCTGAAGTCTGTTGCGTGTAATAATGAATACATTGGATGAATATAAGGATTAATATTTGGAAACCATTGTATTGATAAACGTAAAGTTAAAATCCAATAATACTGCCTAAGTCCTGCTACCATAGCTGTCACTAAAAGATTTAACATTTCTGCTCTTGTATAATCATTTGGGTTTTCAGTGATGGCCCTAGGTTATGGGATTGTGTATCGGCATTGACCTACGATTATTTCTCGAAGTCCGTGATCGGGTCGGTTAGGAAGGCTCTCAAGCGAGGGAGCCCCACCAAAAACGAGCGCCACTCTTGCCGCAGCAATCACCAAAAAGCTAGAAAAAAAAAGTAGCAGCGATTTTGACGCCGTACGTAGGGCGTTGGTGCAGAATGGTACTAGCTGTACCTTTAGTTCAGGCTACTCGTCCCCCCTCCTCGCTACCCCCCTCCCTTTTTTCGCTTCCTGGAAACCCCTGAGCTGTGGTTTGGGGCACGGCACTCTCTGCGAAATCGTTACTTGGTGTGGTCACCGGGATAATTTGTAACAGGCGTTTCTTCACCATCCTATTCACTAACCCTAGCCCTCCGCTCCTGGGGGTGATTCCGCTCTATTAACGCCGATTTTCTTTCTTTTTTTTTGCTTGTTGGATCTGGCAGGAGCTGAAGCGACAGCTTGCTGAGGAGACTAGTCGCCTCGAGGCTGCCTTGGAGACAGAGCGAGCTGCCCGAGCCGACGAGGTACAATGTGAAGTGTGCCGTGCATGCCACACATCTTGATTTCACAACCTCGAGCTATGACGATAGCACCGCTGCCACGGAAGCTGGAGGGCGCGCCAGCTGCGCTGGGTTGCACATGACACTTGGGAAAAAAAATGTGAAAGCATGGCGAGCTTAAGCTTTAGTTTTCCCCATCTGCCGATGGATTGAAAACGAAAAACAGCCACGACTTTATGGTACCTTCATGGTCCATAGGTTTGCATCGTTCCCTATCAAGGGCATACAAAACTAAGCGTTCTCGTTCACGAGTGACGCCGATGCCGCTCACGGGCGACGAAGGGAGGGCCAAAACCTAAAAAAATAAAACGAAAAATAAGATAGGAAGAGCGTACTGTTTGGTAGGAATGCTCATAAATTGTTTTTTTCGCTAAGGATAGTTAGTGTTATGACATTAACTCGTCACTCGCCATAGTCAAGTCCGTGGTCAAGGGAAAGGTTGCAGTCACTCTGGAGTGGAAGAATACCCCAGGACCAAAATTGAAAACAAACCAACCAAAAGGTGACACACGTGTTTATCCTAGCTGAAAAACGCGATACATTAGCCAACAAAATGAAAATAAAATTGAAATTGTATGTCGGCGTACATACGCCTCAGGTCCATAATGGTACGTACCTGGTACATCTATAAGACTCGCAAAACCAACCCGGGCACGGCGTTTACCACCAAAGAATGACCATGGGCTGGGTAATCGGTGGATCAGGCTACCCCTTATCCCGTTCCAATTAGAGGTAGACACGTCGAAGTAACACGATGAAGAAAAGCTGTCAGGACCCCCCTCCCCCCCCCCCCCCCGCCTCCGCCTTCCCGGGATCGTTCGACTCAGTCTCATCGTTCCCTTTAGCTCAGTAAGTCACTCGACGCATGTCGCTATACAAGTTGCGCCTAATTTGTCTGCAGCTCTATAATTAAGGAGCTTTTCGCCTGACCTGTGCACTGAATCCGAGAAACATGAAAGCGCACTCCTATGGCGGAGTTGCTACGATAGAATGTATTAGAGATACAACTTTTTCGGCAAACCTATTTTCTGAACGACGGGGCTGCTCCTTGACCAAATTTTGTCGGAAACAGGCCATGTTTTTTTGCATGAGTCTCGTTGTGTACCTCGGCCATAGGATTTGGTTCAGGGTGTGCGTTGCACTTCCTTTTTGCTCGAAATCGGTGTTTGATGGGTTGGGGTGTAAAACTCATTACATGAAGATTCTTGAGAAGAAAAGAACGGGTGCACCTCTACCGAACCGTTAGTAGCACGGGGCTGATCCACGCAACGGCCTAGGCATCAAACCAAGAAACGAGATTGCATTTTACACCGATTTTTGGACAGCGTCCTCTATCGAGGAGCGTTACCGGTCCAAAATATGCTTAGGAGGGGGGTGTACTCACTTCATGCATTGCCGTAGTCGTATGACCATAGACCCTCGCATCCTTACAGTGTCGGGACGGAGCACGTCCCTTTTTCACCGACCGAGCAATCATCGCGTGTACAAAGCGCGAAGCGCCGTGAGGTGTCCGGCGTGTCGCATGGAGGGTGAGCTGCACTCTCCTAAGAACCGCTTGTGCGGCGAACTTCCGCACTCTCTAGGTAGCTTCTTGCAGGCCTTGAAATATGTTGGGGGGGGGGCAAATGCTATCCCTACCGCAGCTCGTGTCACTCTCTCACAATTTTATGCCGGCGACGCCACTTACGGAAGAACATCCACGCAAACACTGGCGAGCAGGTGAAGGAAAAGTCCGCCGCGATCGGGGCACTCGAGGAAGAAGCGAGCCGTGAGAAAGATCATCTGAAGCGAATGCTCGAGCAAGGGAAGGGAGAGGCCGATGAGGTGACGGCGCGACTCAGGGAGAAGGCGGAGGCTCTGAAAAACGAGCTGGACGCGAAGCAAAAGGCGTTCGATCAAGAGAAGGTAGGGTGTCGTGCTTTCGATTCTCGCTATAAGGATGCTTCATCTTTCTTCGACAGGCATTCAAGAAGCAGAAGAACATAGAACAAATTTGCGTTTGATCATGAACAAGTGGGGGAGAGGGAGCAAAGAAAACATTGTCGTTAGTTTCGGAGCGCGTTTTTTGTCGATACCTTGCCCCCCGCTTAATATATATTTTGGGCAAGAAAATGAATGCTATCCTTTGCTTCACAACACGTTTTTTTCCCATATACTGCCCCCCGGTTACTTTGAGCACCCTGGTTCTAAGCCAACTTGCTCCCACCTGGGTCTGATCCATGTAGACTGAAACTGGTTTCACTCGATAGCGTTGTATCGACAATGATGATGATGGTGATGACGACGATGGTGTTGACGATGATGATGGTGATGATGTTGATGATGACGATGATGGTGATGATGGTGATGGTAATGATGTTGATGATGTTGATGATGATGATGATGACGGTGATGATGATGATGATGATGATGATGATGGTGGTGATGACGACGTTCTCACATTAGCTCAATTCCCTGAAATCTGAACAATGGTCACAATAAATCAAAAACAAACTGCATACACACAGGGACATTACGTCTTTTCCATTTGGAACCCCGGCAGGGCTACATAAACACCAGAAAGCGATCTATCATCGACCTACATGAACATCTGAAAATGATATCTCATCAACCTTTCTAGGGAGAGGCCTTGCCCGTCACACTAATGTCAAGCGAAGACACCCGCTTGCCTGCTACGGTGGCGAACCGATAAACCCCATGCGAGACTAGGGGTATCTCCCGGCCATCCACACACACCCATCACGTTTCACCCTAGCAGGAAATATCCGAACGACATCGCAACGAGGCGAGCCGCCTTTCGAAGGAGCTCAAGTCTGTACAAGACGAGATGCGCAAGGTCGGGAAGGCGGCGGGAGAAAGGATGGCGGAGGAAAGAGCGGCGGCGGAGGCTGAGGCAAGAGCCCTCGAGGACAGGTGATAGCTTGTTCTTGCGGCATGCCATTCAGAATTCTGAAAATAAAGGAACGCGCGACAATGTATCCGTTCCTACCGCCTTACTGGTACATTCTAAGCCACCCATTCACCCGTTCAACCCAACCCAACCCAACCCAACCTCACTTAAACTCTATGTAGTTGAGTAACTTGTAATCCCTGCCCAACCCAATACACCCACCCACCACCGATCCTTCACACAGGGCATCCCGGGAAACAGAGGAGAGGTTAAAAGATGCCGCTGCAGAAGCGGCCAAAGTGTTAGCAGCGGAGGTCGACCGAGTATCGAACCAGCTTAGGTCGGAGCACGAACAGGCCCAGGGGGTGGCCGCCAGCAAGGAGCGGGAGGCGGCGGAGGCTCGACACGAGGCGTTTCGGCGAAGTGCTGAAGCGCAACAGAGAGAACAGGAAAGTCGACAGGTACCATCGGGGTTGTCACAGCTCTTGCTTATTAGGTTGGGAGGATTTGAGGCTGGGTTGGGAGGCGGGTGGGGGGAGGGGTACGAGACACCATGCCTACGAGACACCATGGTTTGTGTTGAATCGGTATGGTGAAGTACGGAAACGTTGCGGAGAAAGCAGGAAGGGCTGCAGGCACAATGCATGGGGGATTATTTCTAGAAATGTTTTCCGAAGCATGTTATACGTTGTGATAGCAATTGATGTGGCGTGGCTGGGAGTTTTATATTTGCTCAAAAGGGGGGCATGGTTTTTGACGTTTTCTTCGAGCATTTTGTGAAGACAGTAATGCTGGGGAAACGCAGCAGGGTATGTTTGTGTCGGGGGGTTCAGGCTGCAATATGATGGCTTCTATTGAGGAGCGGCTTTTATGCCACCGGTAGGACTTCACCCAACTGTTGCTATTTTGAGAATGGTTACTTCGACGTTGATGTTGTTCCATTCCTTTAATTTCAGTTTCCATACCTGCTTCTCCAGATATTTCCACCCATTTACATCCAGCACAACAAGTGTTCATGCTGATATGCCTCCTAGAGAGACGATACATAACGTGGAGTTATTGATGCCAACACGTTACGGTGTGCCGCTCACGTTTTTTACAACAAGTGTTCATGCTGATATGCCTCCTAGAGAGATGATACATAACGTGGGGTTATTGATGCCAACACGTTACGGTGTGTCGCTCACGTTTTTTTTTCTTTTTTCGTCAGGAAGCCGAACGGCGCGCGTTGGAAGAAGCCCACAAGACACGACTCGAAGAGGCCGCAGCAAAGAGCAAAGCGGAACTCTCGGCGATAAGGGTAAGCTACAAGGAACACGAAGACGGGATGCACACAGTGACGCCCCTCTGTTAACCTGTTTGGGGCCCGCGTATAGTGACAAAAAAAAATACGATTGCGATTATCTTCAAGCGTGTACCAGTAGCGTGATCGGGCAGCAGTACGAGGATAATCATGCTGCGCCCGTTCCGTACGAGTCTTTTAGCATCGTTGCGATTCGGACACCATGTTACACCATCGCCAGCCAGCAATGCACCTCAAAATACAGTTCTTTGGGTGAGGCATAGAGCTCTTCACGCGAGGAAAGACTGATTCTACGACAGCCCCCTCCCCAAACAAACAGCTATATTATTTTCCCGAACGTTTCATGGCTGCTCGACACGAGGAAGACTTGCTGTGAACAAAAATTCCCTTCACGTGTGTTTTCTTGTTTGCAAAGGGCTATCATTGAACGAGGGCGTTGGGGTGGCAAAGGGCCCCGTATATTTTCAGGAGATACGGCCGTGAGCCTGGTTTTAAAACGTTGATTTTTCGCTAAACAAAAGCTGCCCCAGGGGGCTACCGTAGAACGACGCCAAATAGCTACCGTAGAACGACTCGAAATAGGCTCAGAAAAACATGGTGCACCTATATCGTAGCATTTGTCGCGCTTCTTAGCGTTACATGCATCCGCGCGATGGCAAGGGTTGCGATTTTTGAGCCCATTTTTTATTTCTTTGTTTGCGTGACAAGAGCTTGCTCGAATATCTTTGCCTTCGATGTGTATGTACTTTTTTTTGTGAAAGAAAAAAAAGTAGAGAAAATCAGCCGCCGACGCTTGGTCAACGAACCGAGGAGTTTTTCTCGGAATCCCCCGCACTGAAAACGCCATCACATCTTGGCGGCACAGCAGGGGTACCCCCAGCAAGGCGATGTGGTGTGCCAGAGCAATAAGACCGCCTTATCGGGGGATGCCGCCTTTTTCCCTTCGGGTTATGCGTGTAATAGTGCACTCACACAACTGCGGCAAGCGACGTTAACCACGTTGTAGCGGGATACCGCCTTACTCGATGTTAACCCCTACTGTAAGTTAACTGTTTTCGGGTCGCCCGAAACCAAAAGCGCCATCACATGTTGGCGCTAGGCATCTAACCTCCCCCGGAACATAGCAATCTCGGCTCACGAGGAGAACACCGCGTTCGCCTTTGTGATTGTCACGACTACGCGCAAGCCGTGGTGGGGGTGTGTGCCAAATTACGCTTAATGTTGCTGCTCATTGGATGCCTAGAATATAGTGGAGCGTGAATCAAGTATTGCATTACTCTACGACAAGGTGCATCGCGGCCAAACATCGGCCGCACGAGGCACCAAAAACGCAGGAAATAGTTGAATCTCTATCGTAGTTCTACAACCTCCCACATGTGACCTCGACATGACGTATGATTACCCTCCCCCACCAAAGCGAATGAGGGTCTATGCGCATGAATTGTAGTGAGTGCCCCCCACCTTCCCTCCTAACCGCTGCAACGGTATTCCCAACAAGAACAGGACGAAGCCAGAGAAGAGAAACACGCCTCGGCGGAACGTCTTCGAAGCGAGCTTCAAGCGCAGGCGTCGCGCGGCGCGCGGGAGCTGGCAGAGGCTCGGTCGGCGCTGTTGCGAGAAAAGGAGGTCGCCGTATCTGCCGCTGTATCGGCGAAAGCGGCGGAGATGAAGACTGCCGAGGATAAGGCTATTGCCGCGTTGACGGCCAGACTCGAGGTAACACCAAGTAGTCGCACGCGCTTCTGGGGTAAAGGGGTTGCCCCAAACACAGGTGTAGGAGCCGTTCGACACGCGCGCACTGCATGCTGGCACTCTTACGGTTGTGCACTCTTCGTTAACGAGTGACAAGGTCGCTTTTCCCGTGTTCTTTGAAGGAGGCTACACTGACAGACGCCAGCGCTAAAACATCCCTGGTGTGTATATGTAACTGATGGCTTTTCAGCTGACCACAAGCAATGAGAAACATCAGCAGATCTCCGGCGGGTGTGTTGGATCGATGTTACAAGTGTCTCGAGACGGTTAGCTCTACTTTTTTTGCTGTCTTTGATTCGATTCCAGGGGGAGCGAGACGCCGAACACAACGCCTTTACGGGGGCGAAATCAGAATTGCTCGAGAGGATGGAAGAGGTGAGTCCATGTACGACACTGTCAGCAAACGTAACCAGCGGCAACGTGGTGCGGTCCGGCCAGACATATCCTTTTCGTTTGCGGTCGAATTCAAGCAGCTGCTGGACTTTCATCCTTCCCGCTCGATCCTCCTGCCCTTTGATCCTTCTTGCAGACCGGAGCCTAAAACGAACTTGCTGCCATGTTCGCCCCTATTTAGTCTATTTTCTAGTGGAAAACAAACCAATGATCCTACTTGCGTGCGCTTGAAAACATGGCCAATGATAGATAAACAATCTCTTCAGAGAAATCGATACAAGCAGAGTGTGCTGGCGACACGAATGCAAGTCTACTGCAGCAACGACCACCACGTGATACGCGTCGCCAGACCGTGGCTCGTCATATTTGGGGGCCTCTGCTTGCACCGGCTCGGGGTCGCTCGTGCGAGTGACCCCCCCCCCCCTGTTCCATTGCGATATTAGGATTTTCGTGCTGCTTATTTCTTTGTTTGCGATATGAAACCGACATGGAATGGTAAGCTACGCCGCCACACCAACCAGATTGCCTGTAGGTGGCCTGTTTTTTTTTTCATTGCGGGGTATAGATGTACTCGAGCGAGTGGCTCAAAATCCAGCAGTAAAAAACGGGCGATGTACCCCACCGTGGTCATGGTCCGGCACCCATCGCGTTTTCTTCGTCGGATAAGACGTGTGTTACGATCGAGGTGCACCGCATTTTTTCTGAGATTCCCTCAATTTGGGGCGCCTAAGGCCTCTCCCGAAAAACTAGTTTGGAGGGACCAAAAACAAACTGCCGATCGGATGAAGGATCCCCATGGCCTAGGTACACAACGAGAATCGCCCCAAACAAAATGGCCCATTTCCGACGATTTCGAGTTGAGGAGCCCCGTCATTCAGAAACCGTTTTTTTCAGACGAAAACTGCTACCTCCATCGTAGCATGTTTCATAGCATAGCTGTACGTGCTAGGCGTTCCCTCAAGGCGCCCCTCCCTCCCACCCTCCCTCGCCCTCCGCCATTCTTCAAGCTTGAGCGCGCGAGGCAAGAGTGCGCGGCGGCTCGAGCAGAAACGGAGGCTGTGAGGCAAGCGGGAGAGGTCGAGCGCAGGTGAAAAGGTGTAGAATAGGTCGGTTGACGGGACTCGTTTCCCTTAGCTGGTAGGTCGGCACATGTCTCCCCAACCACTGCTACCGGGTTTCGTGATTAGTACTGCTCTCATCGAGCGTGCCGAAAAACTCTTAAAAACAAATCAAGTCGAGGGAGTTGTGGGGGAGAATATTTCGAGAACAGGCCAGAGGGTGTTATGAACGCCCAGAGGACGGCGAAGTGTGGAGTTAGGTCCCCGCCGGGGCAGGAACCCTCCATCCAATGCCACAACTACCTAATGCTGTAGGAAACCCGACCTAAGTAATACAACAATTGGCATATAGTCGGTCACTAGGGTCTGAGGCTGAACTAAGGTTAACACATCTTGGGAGCCTGGATGTCTGTTATTTACCAGCGATTTGCACGGGTCGGGTTACTTCTCGCGCATCGGGCTGGGTCAGGGTGACCCGACCCGACCCGACCCGTGAGATTTTGAATACCTCCTGACCCGATCTAACCCAACCCGTGAGAATTCGAATACATCCTGATCCGACCCGACTCGAGTCGCGAGATACCCGCGGGTCGGGCCATGAGCCGTGAAAAGTTCATAACTTTTTTTTGTATGTATCGACACTGAATCAGTGCCTTAGGTATCCGCTCTAACTGGCGAGAACAGAAAGAAACATCAAGAAAGGAAACACCGTCCCACGCACCCCCCGTGTCAGTTAGACTATATGTATCAATATATATATATATATATATTCCACAGATTGCTGCCGCGCTGAGAAGGTATCGCCCGGGTGAGACATTCCCGTTTCATGGCACGACGCCTCTTATCCAATCTGATACTTACGTCAGAGCTCTAAAGGGTCCACGACAGAGCTAAAAACAGGCCGAGCTAAACTGGTACCTGGTACAGTTTAGACCGCCGTTCGTCACGGGCCGTCTTCTGGCAAATCTGTTTGAAAATGTTGGTTAAACTCTCTCCATCTGGGTGTCGCCTCAAGAAAGGAAAAACGGACAGAGGACAGGATCCTTAAGTCACGAAAGCCCGTTCGAGCTACGCGAGGCTCCACGCGAGACTCCACGCGATCACTATGTCGTGGTAACGGCACATGCTCCGGTCGAGGTGGACCAGTTTTTTCCTGGAGATCGTCGCCTGAGCAGCTCTATATCTCATCGAAAAAACTATTTTCGAGCAAACTTCAAGTGCAATCCGATGAAGAAACCCGTGGCCCAGGCAAACAAAACGATCATTTCGCAAAACGAGAATGTCTTCCGACGATTCTGGATTAACAGGTTAGAGCGCCTCGGCATTCCGACAATATCTTGACCTAAAAGTGCTACCTCTGTCGTAGCACGCGTCTAACCCCGTCCCTCCCGCGGTCATATCGCAGGAAGCAGCAGATGGCCACCGAAGCACGGGAGGCGGCGTTGGTTTCAAAGCACGCGACGGAGTTTAGCCACGCTGTGGGCCGGCAACGGGATGACCTCAGGCGAGAGTAAAACCGTTCATGATGGATGTAAAGCGTTGGATTGTTTTGCTTACTACTAAAATTTTATAATTCGCCTTTCTGAGATTGTTGGTGAGTGATCGTGGTTGAATATCATGCTGCATAGCGTCCGATGCCCAACATGACAACGCCATCACCAACACCAGCACCAATACCAATACCAACACCAATACCAATACCAACACCAACACCAACACCAATGCCAATACCAACACCAACACCAACACCAACACAAACCCCAACCCCAACCCCAACCCCAACAACAACACCAACACCAACACCAACACCAACACCAACACCAACACCAACACCAACACCAACACCAACACCAACACCAGCACCAGCACCAACACCAACACCAACACCAACACCAACACCAACACCAACAACAACACCAACGCCAACATTATCACCGACAGGCATCAACACGCACAGATACCATCTAACAGCACATTTTTTCGCCGTTGCCACGCGATTTTATCGCGAACAGGGAAGCCGAAACAAGCTTCATGGAGAAAGAGCAAGACTTAAGCGCCCGCATGGACGCGCTGCAGCAGGAGCAGAAACGCCTGGAGCACAGGTTAGTGCTTTTACACAGGAGTACACAGCCGTAAAAACATTGCACTGTATTTCACTACATTGGGTAGTGATGAGGGAATAAAATAGTTAACTATCTGCTTTCGAGGAAGACAATGGTATACAGACGGTAGAGTGGGGAGTAAAATAAAGTGTCCAATTAATTCTACTAACTAGCTCAAAACATTAATTGATTCCATTGACGAGGGAGGCGAACTAGGCGCGCCGCATCAGGGGCAGAAACCGGCCAATGTTGAACGTCTTATTGAGGGTGGGTAACTGGTTAACCCCTTATCGGTACAGCAGGGGTCCCCCAATAAGGCAGTGTCCCCATATAAGGCGGGTATCCCGATACAAGGCGGTCAGAATCGCTTGACGCGATTGGGACAAAGTGAATTGCACTCACAACCCGGAATGAATAATGCGGCTTCCCTCTATAAGGCGGTCGTATTCATAGCACACCACCGCCTTGCAAAGGGAGCCCCGCAATAGTTGAATTAAATACCAGGTATAACCTTCGCAAATGGCGTCGACGGCAGGGAGAAAAAAAGAATTACCCGGTACCTGGTACCAGATACGTGCGGCACGCCGACGCACACGACGGCAGAGGTGTGCAAATTATGGAGCTTTTGAAATTGGGAGTTTCGGAAAAAATATGGTGTGCACCTCTACGGTAGTAGCATGTTTTTTTGCCCTCTGAGTGAGGGTTGTTACTTGATGAGCTCCACGCCTCCCCCCTCTAAAAAACAAAAAAAACTGCTTCTGAGCGTAATGAAAACGCAACCCGTAAGAACAAACAAACCCATTTGCTTAGGTATACAAGAAAATACCATTGAAACACAACAACTTGCTTAGGTATACAACGACATACCCATGAAAACGAAACAACAATGAAAGAATAAACATCTCGACGGTTTATTGGTTTGGAGTAGCCCCCAGTCATTTCACAAAAAATAGGTTTCAGCCAAAAGGGGGTATACATTAATAACTCGGCTGCGAAAGCAACTGAGTTAAGGCTGCGAAAGCAACTGAGTTAAATCGACACACGACGCGTATGAAAATACGTGGAACTGTGGTGAGCTAAAGCTTTATTTTTCCCCATCCGCCGGAGGATAAAAAAAATAAAATAATAATACCTCTGACGTGGAAGGCCTCAACCCAGTAAAGCGAAACAGACATTATCAACCCCTTTTACAACTGGAAACCCATTTCTTGGGGACACCTACTTGGAATTAGTATCGGAAGGGGGCTTTGGGCTCGCCTTCGGGATTATAGCGGGAGAAAAGGGTCGAACAAAAAGTGACGACTACCACGGCACTGGCCACACGAAGCGGCCCCAACGTGATGTATCCGAAGAGAAATACAAGAACATCACGTACGGCATCCGCGCAGCGTGGCGGTACTTGCACCGTCTGTTGTCCTAGAGGTTATTTCTCGTAGCAAGGTTTGACTAAGGCCGCTATAAAAATATACGAAGTATATAAAAATTGTTTTTCTGGCGCGTGCTACTGATAGTACGGTATATGGGCACCATCTTTTTTTTCTGAGGCGACTCCTCAATCGAGGGTGCTCCATACCTCACCCGAATAAAAACTTCCAATACTGAGCAAAACTGGAAAGTGCAAGTGCGATCAAACAAAACCCGTGGCCTAGCTAGGTATACACAAACACTCTTCGCGCAAAACAAGAAATACATTACTTTTGCCGATGACTTCGGGCTTGTTGTGAGGAGCCCCGCCATTTTCGGAAAATTATTTGGCGTGAAAAAATTACCATCTCTACCTCTATCGTAGCACGCCTCCTCGAAATCGTTACATATCCGGGGCTCAAAAGGGCTTAGGCGGACGCATCTTACGGTAGAGGAATCTTACTACGGTAGCCCCCCCAACTCTTCTTCAACGGAATCGCCGGTTCTGAAACCTGCTCCCGGCCTTATCCTTATCACCCCAAATAAGTCTTCCCTTGCCACCCCGACGGCATCTTTCGATAGCCCTCTGCAAACAAGAAAGCACTCGGCGAGGCAGTTTAATAGCATCCTTTCTCGCGTCGAGCAGCCATGGAACGCTGGATAAAGAAAAACGTTGGTTTTGGGAGGGGCTATCGTAGAATCAGTCAGAGGCGCACTAATTTATTTTCTGAAGCTCGTCGCGTTACGAACGCTCTTGTACCTCTCCCACACATAACCGGTTCTGGCGAAAAATAATACCTGGTAGCGCAAGTGATGATGAACATTCCCACGGCCCAGGTGTATACAAAATGAAAAACATCGCAAAAAGCGACCGAAATTCCGACGATTTTGGACTAATGTCAAGTGGTCCCCGAGGGGGACGCAGGGTTTCCGGTGTGGGAAGCGTTCTCCTTGTGGCTTCCGGTGTTGCCATCCACCTCTTCTTTGGCCCGCTACCTAGACACAAGAGGCTGACATTATCGATGCTCTGGGGAACAGTATAGCGCAGACAGTGAGAAAGGTGGGGACCCCTGCCTGGACCATCGCCGTCGCTTTCACTCTCGCCCATCTATAACGGGCTTGACGTGAAATGTGATATCCACTCTCACGTGGTTTCACCCCAATCATGTCATGGTTTCAGGTCGAACCCATAGGCTATCCATCTACGGAGAGCACTCCACAACATTAGCCCACCCTGAAAAGTCAATGATGCAGATCATTCTTCGGAGCCCCGTCGTTCAGAACATGTTCCAGATGCAAAAATGCTACCTCTATTGTAGCCCGCCTCTTCGAGAAAACGCTCTTGACGGTGTACATGCACGCCTTTGCCATACGAGGAAGAAACAAAATCCAGACAGCAGGCCTTCCTCCTATCCGGCACTTGCACTAACTTACATTACATGACGACACACGTACGCTAGATGTGCAGCCTTTTTTTTTTCCCTGAAGCTCTTAACCTGTTGAGGTTTTATTTTGCACCTTTGAGGCAAACGCTTATTTTGACTGAAACTGAGGGTGCAACCCGATTGCGGGCAAAAACTGGAAACTGCAACCGGTTTTGTATAGCTCACCATAAAACTGATTATTGTTTCGGGCAAAAACTGAAAGCGCAACCAGTCTTCGGGCAAAAGCTGAAAGTGCAACCGAGGCTCCTAACCAGTTGAGGAGGCTTTAATTTTTTTGTTTTCTTTATACTTTCTGAGGCAAGTTGCTCATAACCTGAGAAAAATGAAAGTGCAAAACCGATGAACAAAACCATGGCCTCGGCATACAAAGCATTTTTTTCATTTTTCTGGCAGAAATACAAATGGGTTAAGGCGCCCTCATCTGAAGACATTTATGTTGCATATATTACACTTATTTGAAAAAGAACTGTACCAACCTGTGTTTAGACTTCTCCCCGTAAACTACAGGGCCAGCGGCCGCAATGGACAGGGCACGCCTGAGGTGACTGTGAGCCTCCCTCCCTCCCTCCCTCCCTCCCTCCCTCCCTCCCTCCCTCCCTCCCTCCCTCCCTCCCTCCCTCCCTCCCTCCCTCCCTCCCTCCTTCCCCCCCCTCACTCGGCCAAATTCCGAAAACTTTCCGACAAAACAAAAACAAAAAAAACAGATACGAGAACCGACCGAGCCGGGAAGAGGATCTTTCTCGCATCCGGCGCCTCGAGAACGACGCCATCGAGAGAGAGAGCATTGTTGCGAGAGTTCGGGAGGAGATGGCGTTTTTTAAGCGGGAGCTCCTCAACAGGGAGGAGAATTACAACAAAAAATTCAACGCCAACCCGGTGGTGGGGGTCATGCAGGTATGACACACACACACATGACTGATTCTACGATAGCCCCCCCCGCCCGAAACCGGCGATTTTCTGTAACGAACGTTTCATCATCATGGCTGCTGGACACGAGGAAGGATGCTATGACAAAAGAACCCTCAAGCGTTTTCCAGATTGCAACAACGGTCTACCGAACGATCAGGTCGAGGCGGCATGGGGCACCGTATTGCGGAGGATACGACCGGGAGCTGGCTTCAAAACCGGCGATTCCGTTAAAGAAAAGTTGGGTTTTACATTGGGGGGGAAGCATTTAATTCATGTTCAGTCGTATTGTTGTTCGCCTACACCCAGTCATCTAAAAGTAAGTGGTGGATTAGATGAGGCCTCCTGCCCGGGATAAACTCCTCGGTGAGTGCGCTGTCAGCGCTGCGCCTGTCCCGGAACTAAAAAGAACAAACAAAACAAAATCGAAAACGACATCGAGAACGAAAACGAAAACGAAAACGAAAACAAAAAACAAGAATGTCAAAGCATAGCGAAAACAAAATTGTAAACGTAGTGGGGGTCATGCAGGTACAACGCACACATACCTATACACAAGGGGGGTTGAAGACGTCTAATGAGCGCACAGTGTTTCAAAACACATTTAATTTTTTTTGGTAGAGGGAGACGATAGTTTAGCTAACTCAAACTGTTCCAAGGTACTGATTATTTTTCATCGTAAGAGAGAGACGGCATTGCACAAATGTGTTTTTTCTCATTTTTTTTTTACTCCAGGCACAGGACAACCTGTCTTGTGGCCACCCACGGGGCTTAAATTTCTACGGTAACGTTCTTGCTAGAGTCCGAGAGTAGACGACTTCTTTCAAGCGGAAGCGCTCCTCAACCGGGAGGGAAACTACAACAAGAAGTCCAACGCCAGCCCAATAGCAGGGTTCTTAGACGTATGTTTAAACTTTCTAAAAAACTTAGATGAGGGTCCAAAACTATACAGGCGATACATGCAGTGTCTACGGGGACATTTGGTAGACGTCCCCGGGTCTCAAGTTATGATTTTCGATTTACGGTTAGCGTCAGGGCTAGGGTTCGGGAGCTCCTCAACCACAAAGGGAACAAAAACAAAAAAAAGTTCGGCGCCAACCCAGCATTTGTAGTGGGGGTCGTGCATGTGGCGCGTGCTACGATAGAGGTGCACCATTTTTTTTTCTTAATAGTACCCCTCGATTCGGGAGCGTAAGACCTCTCCCAAAAACTGTCTTTGGAGAAAAAAAACTGAAACTGCTACGTACATACCGGATGAAAAAATCCCACTGCCGAGGGACACGACGAGAATCATCATGCCAAAAAAAAATGGCCTGTTTTCGACTATTTTGGGTTAAGGAGCAGCCCCGTCATTCACAAGAAACCATTTCAGACGAAAATTGCTACCTCTATCGTAGCACGCGCCATGTATGGTTAACGTGTTTTAGCGGTAAGTACGATTGCATAGACGAGGTGTAAATCTTGTCTTTGGGGACATTTAGCAGCCCGTCCCTGGGTTTCACGCCTTGTGTTTCGGGTTAGAGTTCGGGGTTTCGTTGGGGCACGGGTCATGGTCGTATCGACAGCGTTGATCGGGAACCGTCCTGCACCATCGCACTTCCGGGGGACCATGGGAATCCCTTGCGCTCGTAACCTTAAACCCAACCAGAAAGTCAAGGCTTGAAACCCGGGGATGATTCCGAAATATCCCCGTTGTTGTATTGTAACTCTCACCTACGTAACCCAGATGATCCACTTCTCGTATTCGCAGCCCGATTTCGGTCTTGCTCTTCTTCGCCCGACCGCATGCACACGCATGCAGATACAAAAAAAACTAATAAAAAACACATAACACATACACACGCGTACACAACACACACATGCACGCGAAACGCACGCTCCCCCCCCCCCCCCCCTCCTGTTCCATCATCCAGCAACCCATCTCCTACCCCTGATCCAACCAGCCAGCCAGCCGGCCAGCCAGCCAGCCACACACACACCCCTCCCCTCTAAAAATCCACATACGCCCTCGCCCCCCCATACCCCCCCCCCCCCCCTCCCGCCATGGCCAGGTGGTTAAATCGAAAGACATCCGAGGAGGATCGGGGGGAGACCCCAAAAAGTTAGCCCCGGAGACTAGCGCCGTTTCGCATATCCGCCCACCCCGCGCAATGCGAAAAACCACTAGATCGGCAAGCCTACCTGGTGGAAAACCCAGCGTCGTAGGAGGGGGCGGATGGAAAGACCGGGGGGATGGTAGTAGTAATCGAAGAATTTCGATGGATGGTAGCAGTGTGGGGTCTGTGACATCTTCAAGGAGCCAAGGGGGGAGCAGCTCTCAGGAGGCGTCGTCCGTGAAGGGGGCGAGGGGGTGGGGAGGGGCGGGGATTGGGGGAGGGTCTTCGGTTGCTAGCAGAGGGAGTAAGAGCGGGAGCGATCGTTCGAGATAGTGAGTCTGTGCGCTGAGTAAGAACGGTGCTGGGGCGTGCGTGGTTCCGATTGAATAAAGGATGGGCACGTTGTGGGGTTATCTCCTCTTCTTGATGGGGCGTTTTTTGAAGGGGTTTGATTTGGTCGACCCCCCCCTAAGCGGTGTCGTGTCTTGGATATCCTGGCTGAGAGAAAAAAAAAACATACGAGTCACACGAAGCCCCAAAATCATTGGAGAAAAATTTCGAATCTGCTTCTCGTATCCTCCACGACTTTCTTTACTATTTTCCCTGCGATATCCGAATGGTTCAGCGATTTCTTGCACTAATGCATTCGGCGATATGGTATTCAAAGAGTCTTCAGCTTAGTACCGGCGGGTGATCGCGGCACCCGTCAGAACAGCCATGTCCTCGTTTTTTTTACTACCGGCCTGGGGGGGGGGGAACTCATGCAAGTCGAACAGGCATATATATATATCGTGGTAAGGTCAGATCAGACAGCTCCTTTTCGCGGATTCA
The DNA here is from genome assembly GCA_012845835.1 of Undaria pinnatifida. NCBI lineage: Eukaryota > Phaeophyceae > Laminariales > Alariaceae > Undaria > Undaria pinnatifida. The sequence goes on along the minus strand of JABAKD010000015.1, from coordinate 3,590,706 downwards.
AATCATCTGAGCATAACTTTCCCACGGGGCTGATCAGCAGGACCTGAACGATGATCTGGTTACGAGTCATCCCACGCTACGAAGGGGTGCAGCAGAAGTTTCTGAGCTCCTGACACGAGGAGCCTAATATCCCGCCATCACTCGAAACATGACTTGGAAGCCATTCGTTCGCGCAACCCAACGAACGTTTCCTACGCTAGTCCTAGAAAACAAATCTTTAGATGCACGTAAAACTGCTATGCTACCCGATAGTTCCGGATATGAGGAGCTGCTCAACCAGTCAGAAACGCTCCGCTCGAAAAGTGCAAGCTCCTACCGTGAGATGACTCGCACATGTCTTCCACCTCGTCTCCCACTGAAGCCACGCCACGGCAGGAGCCATGGTTGCAGTTGTTGGATTATCTAATAATGTACCTGTCCGACTGAGCTGCTCCTCAAGTGAGGCACTAGCGGTTAGTCATTATGTGTAGTCAAGTAATTTCACGATTGATATATATTGTTTTCAGGGCTAGGGTGCAGACGCGTGCTACTACGATAGAGGTGCGCCACTTTTTTCTAATACTACCCCTCGATTTTGGAGCTTATGACCTCTCCCCAAGACCCGATTTGGAAAAAAATCAAAACTGCTATGCACCGGATGAAAAATCCCATGGCCTAGGTACCCAGGGAGAATCATGCAATTTTTTTTTTGGCTATTTTCGACGATTTTGGGTTAAGGAGCCCCGCGATTCAGAAACCAATCTTTCACACGAAAAGTGCCACCTCTATCGTGTAGCACGCGTCGGCATAGTAGATCCGTCGGGTTGTGCGAACGAACGCCTTCGAAATCGTTTTTCGGGTGAGATGTTGAGCTAGCTCCTCATGGTAGGAGCTCAGAAAATTCTTGCAATATGCTGCGCGCACCTGTACCGTGGGATGGCTCGGAGGGAAACACAGAAATTTCCTGAGGTCCCTAACTTGGAGAGCTATATATGTACATACGCGTGCTGTTATACGATCTAGAGGTGAGTCGTTCTACGGTAGCGCCCCCAACTTTTCTTTAACGAAATCGCCGGTTTCAAAACCAGCTCCCGGTCGTATCTCCTGAAATACGGTGTCCCTTGACACTCCGACGTCATCGACCGATAGGCCTTTGCACACAAGAAATATATATGGACACTTTTGTTTTCAATTGTATCCTTCCTTGTGTCGAGCAGCCATGAAACGTTTGTTGAAAAAAATCGCTGGTTTTGGGGGGGGCTATCGTAGTAAGAATCAGTCAGGTTTCGTACCACCTTTTTCGGCTTTTTTTTTTGGTTTTCTGAATGGCGTCGGAACGTCATTCTTGTTTTTGAAACAATGAGAATGTTTTGTACATACAACCTAAATGTAGGCCATTACTGCTTGTAGTTTGGTGCCATCGGGTCGAACTTTAAATCTGAAGTGTTTGCGTGAGGTTTTAGAGCTCCTCAATAGGTTATGAGCCTCGGAAAAGAACGGTGTGCTCCTCTACCGTAGCCTGTGTGTGTTCTGTCTTCACATTAAACCGTTCTTTCTATCATACTCTGTACCCAACGACATCAGTACACCCGGCGTCCGTGCTGATTCTTCATCCAAGAAAGATATGAAATTATGTGGTCACAGGCTGTGAAACAGAGTAAAACAAAACCAAACAGTCGCAATTCATTCAAGGTAAAGCAAGTGTTAATGCTAGTGTACAGGGTACGATAACACAACATAACAAGCCACACCATAAAAAAAGGGGGGTGGGGGGGTGGGGGAAGAGAAGAAAAAAGAAAACAAAAGCAAACAAACGACAGGTGTTCAGAATATTGTGATGCAAGAAAAAAATGTATGTATATATATCCATATCTCAACCCCAAACTGACTTCGAGAAACATTGTGTGATTTAGTAAAACACCAGGAAGGAGCCCCAACGACATTGGCCAGCTGCGCAGTTGGGGAGCCCTGTCAAGTCAAAAATAATTTGGGCCCAAACGTAACCCACTCAAACCCTAGCATGACTCACGCGAGGAAACCTAACGCGGGTGCTACGACAGAGGTAGCACTTTCAGACATTTTTGTTTTTCAATAACAGGGCTCCTTAACCCAAATTCGTCGTAATTTTATTTCTTGTTTCGCAAGTATGAAGAGTTTTTTGTGCCTAGGCCATGGGTTTGGTCATCACAAAAGCACTTTCAATTTTTTACGAAAAATGAGTTTTTGGGTGAGGTATACGAAGCTCCTCAGGCGGTTAGGAGCGCCAGGAAAAAAAAACGGTGCACCTTTCCCGTGGCATGTGTAGAACCTACAACCGGCTTCGCCTTGCGCAGGATGCCTTACCCAGTTCTTCGAGAAGATTCGCCGACGTGTAGTTCGAATGATGTAGCCCTAGCGCTAACCCTAACCCTGACACAATCAAACCAAAATCAAACAACATAGAGGCAATCCCCTTCTTTTCGTAAGCCGTGTTCCTCAACCGTTCTACCGAAGAACTCGTGAACATTACTGTTTTCGTAACTCCGCGCCTGGGCAAAGTTTTTTTTCCATTCCATCAAGGCTTTGCGGGTGAGGCGACGATTTGCGGAGGGCCACGGGGAGACGCGCGTCAATTTTTGCGCTCTAAAAGGAATTTGTCTACGCTCTTCGCCGCCGATTTTCTATCAAGCTCAAAACCATGCCAGACTTCTACCGTGCCGAACAACCAACCCTGCCCACACTCGGCTACAACCGAACTCCTCGTAAAAAACGTCTCCGTAAACCACGAGTGTCTCTTATGCAGAACTTGAAACCTGCCGCCCAAGTACTTTGCAAACGAACTAAACCCTGTCTGCCAAAGCTCGACTACACCCGAACCCTCGAGCATTATCCCAATGTTCGTGAGTCTACCTATGCGGGACTTGAAACAGGCCCCCAATGCATCGTGCCAAGCAGCTCCACCCTCGCCTGATTTCAACCGACCTATCGAAAAATTCTCCCAACCATCGCCAGTGTATATATGCTGAACTCCACTCATGCTCCCCAAGCACCGTGCCAAAATGACCAAACTCTGCCCACGCTTCACCACCCCAAAAATCGCGTATCACTATACACGGAACTTAACACAGCCCCCCCAATGTATCGCGGAAAGCAACTCCGACCGCGTTCGGCTATAACCGAAGTCGACAAATGTGACCAGGAATCGTGCCGAGCATACGCAGCAAAGCCCAAACAATGCCCCCCCAAGTATCGTGTCAAGCAACCAACTCTGGCCAACCTCAACCACAACCAAACTCTGAAAAAATATCCGGAAAAACAGGAAGTCTCTGTATACGAAACTCGAAACGTGCTCCCCAAAGTACCGCGCCGAGTAACCGCCCCCGACCAAGCTCGACTGCAACCGAAGTTTTGAAAAATATCCCCGAGCAGTGCGAGTCTCTACGTGCGGAAATAAAAAAATATACCTCCCACGTATCGCGTCATCAAACCTAGCCGTGCCCACGCTCGACTTCATCTGAACTCTACAAAAGAAATGCCCAAACGTCGCGGGTCTCTGTGTACAGAACTTGAAACATACCCTCCACTGTATCGCGTCAAGAACCTCCATCCCGCGCCTAACCACAACCAAAAATCTACGAAATGTACCCCCAAAAAACACGAGTATATCGTACGGAACTTGAACCGGCCCTTGATGCCGTACAATCGCACTCGAAAATTGTGTAAAACTCGCGAGTCTCTATATACGGAGCCTGAGCATGTATCTCAGCGTACCACTCCAGCCAAACCCCGCCCATGCCCGATTACAATCGCCTAACTCTCGCAAAGCCTCCCCGCTATTGGCGAATTTCTCCTATACACGGAACGTGAAACATGCCCCCTAATCGGTTTGCGCCAGGTAACCAACCCTTGGTAGCGCTCGACCACAATCGTGCTAAAAAATTTAGTATCCCACAAAATCGCGAGTCTCGATATAGGAAACATGAAAAAAACACCCCAGCGTTTCGCGCGCATGCAACTCCACCTGCGAACTCTCGACAAATAGTTCCCAACCGTCGTGAGTTTCCGTGTACACAAAATTTGAAACATGCCCCCCAATGCATCGCGCCAAGCAACACTCCACCCGTGCTAGCGCATACAACCGAACGCGTAAAACATCACTAAGAATCGCGTCGAGCGCCAGCAACTGATTTGGGGCACAGGGGCGGCAAGCCGTCCGGACACGGGAGGTAGGCGCGGCAGCGTGCTTCCAAGAAACTCGAACTCCTTTTCCATTGCACGAAGAAGCGTCCAGGAGGCGGTCGATGGCGGCGATACTGGCACCGGAAGCGCGGCCATCGCCGCCACCGCCAATGCCGCCGCCGCTGCTGCCGATGCGATCAGAGTTGGCGATGTTGCTACTGCCGCCGTCGTTCATTGTGTCGTCACCGTCGTCGTCGTTGCTGCTGCTGCTGTTGTTGTCGCCCACAGGAGCGTCGTTAGGAGCAGCAGCAACAACAGTCGCCGCGGGAGAGGGAAGAGAAGCGGGGAAGCTATTGTCTACAACAGAACTCGAAATATATCGTCAAGAATTGCGTCGAGCGCACGCAACTCAGTCGGGTCACAGGGGCGACACGCTCCCCAGACGCGGGCCGCGGGCGCAGCAAGTTCCTTCCAAGAAACTTCGACTCCACTTCCGTGGCACGAAGAAGCGTCGAGAAGGCGGTCGATTGCAGCGGAACCGGTACCATTTGCGCCGCTGCCGCCGCCGCAGCCGCCGCCGCCGCCGCCGTCGCTGCCGCGATCAGGATTGGTGACGTTGGCGTGGCCGTCGTCGTCCATTATTTCGTTACCGTCGTCATTGTTGCTGCTGCTACTGTTGTTGTCATTCACCGATGCAGCAGCAGCAGCCGGCGCCGCCGCGGGAGCGGGAGCGGGCGGGAAAGAAGAAGAAGAGGGGGGGAAGGAAGAGGGGGGGAAGTCGTCACCCCGAAGGAGAGCTTCCACAAGCCCGCTCAGTAGAATCGGAAACCTGGCCGCCAGTAGCATCCATTCGACAGCGGCGTGTATAGATGTATAGTACGTGGGATCGTTTCGTTCTCGAACGTTTGCGGGACCCAAAACTAAACTGGCTGAAACTAAACTGGCTGATCGGAACAGACGAACGCTTCTATCCAACGAACAATGCCGCCCATGACTTGGTGCATACCTGGTACACAACACGTGGGGTCATTGCGTTTTTGAGTGGTTGCGAGACCCCAAAATTCAACTTAACCGAGGCGAAGAAATGAACGTTTGTATTCCAATCATCAATGCCATCCATGACCTACAGTAGGTATGCAAACGAATACCGTCGTATAAGACGCGGGCTACGACAGAGGTGGCACTTTTTCGGCAAACGTGTTTTCTGAGTGGCGAGGCGCTCCTCGACCCAAAATCGTCGGAATTTCCATTATTTTTTTTTTTTGCAGCATTTTTTTTCTTTTTTTATACCTAGGCCATGGGTTTCGTCATCAGGTTTGCACTTTCAGTTTACTCAAGACCATTTTTTGGGTGGGGGTTTTGTAGAGATATATGAAGCTCCTTGAGTGAGGAGCTCAAGAAAAAACAATGGTTGGCGCTCCTCTACCGTAGGTTGTGGTCACAACACCAATGATATTGCATCGAAATTGGGCCGTTTTTCAGTCGGGAAGCCCCGTAAGTGCCAAATATTTGGTAAAAAATTAAATAGCTATACCTCTGGCGACGCGTGTGCTACGACAAAAGGGCACCATTTTTTTTTTTCTGATGTCCCTCACGTTCGGAGCTTAAGACCTCTCCCGAAAAACGACTTGGAGAAAAATAATACTGCTACGTACCGGATGAGAAATCCCATGGCCTAGGTATAGAACGAGAATCATGGCAAAAAAATAGAGCTATTTCCCACGATTTTGGGTTGAGGAGCCCCGTCATTCAAAAACCATTTTCGCCAAAAAACGGTATATCTCTATCGTAGCAAGTGTCTGGCATAGCACGCCGTCTGCCGTGCTCAATCAATGCGCGGCCTGTGTATGGGGGTTCACGCGATTCCAAACGCAAAATTGACGACAGTGAAACAAAAAACCAAGCGATGGCCACAATGGTGTGGGGAAATACCGGAGCGAACGCTGCTGGCGCGCGACTTGTTTCCACAAAACCAGGCTACGAAGTCATGATCATGAGGAGAATGTCATTCTTGGAAAACCTGCATTCCACCCTTGACATTACCTCTCCTTGTCCGTCTCTTCCAGCGCCTTTTGGTGGCGCAACAACCTCCCCAAGAGTGCAACGCCGGACTCGCCCTCCTGCACAGAGACCACGCCGCGGCTGCCGCCGCCGTTTTCCATCCGATGACCCCCCCCCCCCCTATCCTGCCGACTCCTATCAACGCTGCCGTCGGACTCTCTCGGTGCATGGAGGCCACTTTGTCCGTTCCCCTCCCTCCCGCCCTGCCGACTCAAACTAGAGCTATCGTCGGGCGCTCTCAGTGCGTTGGTATCACCGCGACTCGAAGCAGACGACGCGAGAAGCGCTCGGGCGAGCTTAGCGCCACCGGTGCCGGTGCCCACGCTGAACTCGTCCACGAGAAGGCGCACAGCGAGGCGCCTGACCTGTGACGACAGCGACGTCGTTTGCAGACCCCGAAACAGCAACAAAGAACACACATGCACGTAAATCACATAAGGTCGAGGTAGTGGCGTCGGGTTAATAATGAAAAATCGATTGATTGCGCGTTCGAGCGAGACTACACCCGAGGCGCAAGGCCGCATTGAGAATCAATTGATTGAGTATCCGAGGGAGGCGACACCCGAGGCGCGAGGCAGCATTGAGTGCAGCGTTGGTGGCATAGAGATTTGAAAAATACAAAAGTGTTATCCTTAGGTCTTCGAGCCGCGCGGGTGACCGTGCGCGCGCGCGGGGGAATCGCGTCAATGCGACGGTTGGCGTGTGCGTACGTACTAGCTACACAGACGATAATAACGTAGAACGCTCATGAAGAACTCAAGCCGTTGCACTTGGAAGCTGGTTTTTTCCGCGCACAAAACGGCGTGTGGCAACTTGGAAGCTGGTTCATTCCGAACACAAAACGGCGTGTGGCAAAAGAGCCACACTGCGGCGAAATGTTGAAAACATCGGACAGGTCATGACCTGGAGCATTCATTAAAAGATCCTAAGTGAAGTTTGATCATTAAGAGTGACAAGTGCTGAGTACTGCTTCACCCCCAAAAGGTTGATCACTGTATTACTATTGCCCTAAAAAAATATAGCGTAGGAGCCGTTCCGATGTAAATCGAATATCCTTTCATAAAGCCGTAGTATCTATGACCTTCTGCCAACCATTTCCCCATTCCCTTTCCCCGTATTTCTTCATTTTATCTACTACTCACTGTCCCTAGATAATATGTCCATTTTATCTACTACTCTACGCTAACCCTCATCAATATTCCATCCCTAGGTCATTGGTCTCAGTCCTCCCGCTTCTTCCTCCCTTCCCCGCGCGGCTTGGTGGTCCTTCAGAGCTAGTCTACGTCGATGAACTCCGCACAGTATCGTGTATTATTCCCGACATTGGACAGATCGCGATCTAGATCGTCTAGATCGATCTAGATCAACTTAGATCACCTAGATGTATCCGCGAGTGTGCCATCACATTTTATGTGGCTACGGTCTGCTATGCAGTACATTTGTATACGTAGTACAGACCCAACCCAGGAAACATATGCTGGTTCCTTGAGGCCATCCGGCCCTCACCCGACAAGCATGATATATGGGCCGCGCAGATCACATTGACCAGGGATCTATCTTGCCCTCGAAGGAAAACATCATTAGTATATATATGATCTGTCCGGAGTGTGAAATCTTGGCCGGGATCTGATCTGTCCGATGTATGAAATCTTGGCAAACAGGTGTAAAGAAGCTTTTTTTTGGGGGGGGGCGGGGGGGGGGGGGGTTAGATCGATGTCACCTTTGTTGATGTGTCGAGGCACCGCTTCAAAAGCAGGGATGCGGCAGGCACGCAGTCCGAAGAACAGACCTGCGTATTTTCATGCATCGGCGGAGCAAGGGTGGGTATTTTTTTGGTTTTGCAAGCCTTCATCTACCAGGGGCAAATGGTTGATATTTCGTTTGGTGTCTTTCATCACCCGGCGTGTACCCAAAAAGTAAACACAACGCTGGCGGTTGTCCATGCAAACGGGGTCAAGACGACCACGCCTTGCACGTACCAGACAAACACAACGACTCGCAGGAACAAAACATATAACATGAATCGTTGACAAAAAAAACGCATCGACTTAGCGGATCGGGATGTTAGTCGAGAATCATGGCGTTGAAAACATCAGAATATTTCCTTGAGAAACGGTTGTGTAACATCTCGAGGGGTGGGCTACGAACCAAAAACCCCCCCTGACGTCGTCGTCGTCGTCTCCGTCGTCGTTCTTCATACACGCGGGCGCGTGCTTGCTTCCAAGCGTTTCACAAAAGGATCTTTGCGTTTTGCATAAACGATCCGATACGTGCCAGTAGGGCATCTGGCTCAAATACCCCGACTGCGACTGAAACAACCCCTCAGTACAAGCTTCGAGGGCGAAGGCCGCCTTCCGACCGTGCCGAACACTCTCGAATAAGACGTGGACGCTACTGGGGGGGGCGCGCCTAAAGCTCCGAGGGTGGTCACGACTGATTCTACGATAGCCGCCCAAAAAAATACCGCGATTTTCTTTAGCGAACGTTTCATGGATGCTCGACACAAGGAAAGCTGCCAGGACAAAAACGTCTTCACATATTTTGTTGTTTGCAAAGGACTATCGAACGATGACGTTGGGGCGGCAAGGGGCAGCGTATTTCAGGAGATACGGCCGGGGGCTGGTTTCAAAACCGTTGGTTTCGTTGAAGAAAAGTTGGGGGGGTTACCGTGGAACGACTCGCTCGCTTTTGGGAACTCTGTGCATATGTCTCACCCAAAACGTGATCATGAGCAAACGTGAAAGTACGCCCCGATGAAGCCAACGATCCAATTTAATATGTATCTAACGGTTAACATCGCAAAACAAGAAAGGTGGTTCAAAGAGTTTGGGTGCTGCTCCTTTGTCTAGGACCCCTGCCAGTCAGAGAACGATGCCACCCCTGGAAGGCGTTAGAACTTGGATTGCCACCGAAAAGAGTAGAAAACTTTTTTGCGCAAGTTAATAGATGTTATTTTTCTACGGCCCTAGATTTGCCGAGACCTTCGCCTTTCTTACGTGAGAGATACACATTCAGTATCTGAACCTGAATTTTCAGCAAAAAACGCTAGAAACTCAATTGTCACCGAAAAGGTCGAAAACGTTTTTGCGAAAGTTAACAAACGCTATCATTCTGCGGCCCTCTGTTTGCCGAGTCCTTCGCTTTCCTTACGTTAGATATGCGGATTAAGTATATGAGCTGTCAGTTAGCGCTGGTTGCAATCAGTTCGCGCTGGACGATAGCTCCGTGGGGACCGTATACATCTAACGCAACGACTGAGCTACCAGTCAACGCTTGCTGACAGCTCAGTGGACATAGGGCACCTCTAACACGTTACCTCGGCTACCGCAGCGACAGCGGAAAGTCTAACGTTGACGACGCCATCCTCAGCGAGGGGGGACAGAATGCCGAGCAGGAACGCCTACCAGGATCAAGAGGAGCAGGGAGAATGTTAAAATGTTTGGTCGACGAGACGACGTGAACACATAGAAAAACCGGTTGAATGGCGGATTCCCAGCGAGGCAGGCGTGAAGCACACCCATATGGACGAAAACTAACTCCGTAAGTCTACCGTGTGCCGGCGGCTAGTGCTGTGCTTCGACCTTTTCCACATCGGACAGGTCAAGATACAGTAGGCATCCCCAAGTAAAGCGGTGGGTGTGCGAGAGCAATACAATACGACCGTCTTGTAGAGGAAAGCCACCATATTGTTTCCAGCCCCAAGTCGTGCCAAGCGATTTCGACCGCCTTATGTCGGGATGCCGCCTGAATCAGACCCCTGGTGTAGTCGATAGTATCATGTGTGCCATCCGCCAATGTGCAACATTTTATTCCACAGCGACCACTCACAAACACCCCCAAACATAAGAATATCAAGGGAAACAAAAAAAAAAGGAAAAACTGAGAAGCAGTTGGGGGTGTCGTTCGCGGTACTGTTCCATTCAATGTTGATGTTGGCACTAAAAAAAGAAATCAGCGAGTGTCATGTCCCACACCCTATACGGTATTGTAAGTCGAACACGCACGGTGCAACTTTTGCTCTTCCCTGGGCTTCTTCCGCAATCCGTGCTGTGTCTTACCTTCAATGCCGATGATAGACGTCTTTAGACACATGCCATGGTACAGGTGCACCAACCAAATCGTTTTTTTTTCCTTCTTAGGGTGGTTACTTGACGAGCTCTATACCTCACCAGAAAAACTGTTTTTTGGGAAAACCGAAAGTGCAACTCGATGAACGAACAGACTCGTGGCCCAGGTACAAAAACAAAAATCCGACGAACTAGGCTAACCCCTGTAGAGCCCCAAAATTCATCCCTATGCTAAATTCAAGTTTATTTATCCCCCAAAAGTTTCCAGTAGCGAAGGCGTTAAGGGGCCTCTTCCTTCAGAGAACGTTTTGGCAAAAAAGTGCCACCTCTGTCGTAGCACTCGTTTTTCGTCTACCCCCACAATGCCTCATATATTTCGCACCTGATGTGCTTGGATTTCCATTCAGTAGCTACAGTGAACCACCTCCCAAGAATACCCCGTCAAGTCAACACTTCGTGCCACATCACATCGCATACCGGGTACATTACTTCTAATCATTTGTAAGCTGTTTTTAGGTGTTTAGAAGGCTGTCCACGTTATCAAAATGTTTTACTGTCGCCGCGTCACCCGGCAAGCTTCGGAGCTTGCGCGAGGCAACTGGTTCATTTCCCTCGCAGCTTGCAACAACAAGTAGGCAGTGCGGTCGTGTGTGTCCATCGATGGATCAAAACAAAAATCAGGCATTAACCGGCTTCCATGGATATGCTGTACGAGTTACAGTCGCGGTCCGCGATAGCGCTAGACGATACGGAGTACTATTTAGTGCGGGACCCCAGTTTAGTACGTTGAGATTAGACTGTCACAACCTCGTCCTACACAGTAACGCACTATTCTGAGATAATTCGGGGTCCCGCTACAATGCGGTCCTTGACGTCTGGCAAGGCACCGCACGAAGGAGACCACGATCGCGTAAATGTCAGGGGGGTACATGCACAATAGAACACGCACAACAAGGGGAACAGACATCTCTCTTGACTGCCATCATGTTCTCTGGGCCCACATCGTCTATTTCTATCAACCAAGGACTCGTCTCTTCTATCGTTTTCCAGAAGAGAACTCGACATAATAAGTAGAGCCTACCTGGTCCGGGATAGATACTTATACAGCAGTTGGGGAATATTATAACGTTCGGCTGAAAAAATCGATCAATTTCCGTGTTCGAGGGAGAGAATAGATTACCCGAACGGTCCATATGTTGACGGACAGAGTGGTACATAACGAGGATTGTTGTGGGCCGTATATAAACAAACGGCCGGCCAGTCAGTCGGTCAGTTAGTCAGTCAGTCAGTCAGTCAGTCAGTCAGTCAGTCAGTCAGTCAGTCAGTCAGTCAGTCAGCCGATATATTGAGGTGTGAAATGATTAGTCCATTTCCACGTTCGAGAGAGACAATACCCAATAGGTACAGAATGAGTATGATACCTGGGCATGCTCGGCACCAGCCGCGTGGCAAGTCCTCCTGTACTCAAGGACAGCATCGGCGACGGCGGATCGGAGGCTAGCCTTGGCCTCGCCGTCTACCATCTCTGCCCTGCGATGCCACCAGCGCCAGCGGCATCGGACGGCGGCATCGGACGAGACGCACACAACGAGCGTTAGACGAGAAAACCACTTAGAGCCCACAATCACGGCCTGATTACCGTATTCCGATAAAACTATAGGTGACACATCCACTCGGGGGAAAGTCCAACCTGGGCTTTTCGGCAAGTGGGATAGTGCACTATGCGTTGTCCCCCCCACCCCCACCCCCCCCTGCTGCGTCTCGAAAAAGGAGGTGCGTGGTCAATGGTCAAATGGCTAAGGCAAGCAACAAATGATAACGCCCCCCTCCCCCCCCTTCCGGACTTTCGCCATCGACAGTCAAGAAAACGAAGCACTTCTATCCGGAAAAGATCCGGGGGCACGAGCCTATAATTCAGCATCGGTTAACGAGTAAGAAGAAAAAAACACTATGTTAAATTCGTTTTTTTGGGAGACGCTATTACAGAGATTCACTGTTAGCAGCTGATGAAATACCAAACAACAAAGGGGGAAAAAAAGCACCCGGCTTTGATTCAAAGCGCTTGGCTAGAGTTTATTTCGTTGTCTGGTCTTTGCCAAGCATAGACTAGACTACAGAGCCTCGATCGAACACAGTTGAAGCGCAGGAGAGCTCGCCTATAAAGTGCAGATTCAGATTCTTCCCATTTTTTTGTGATATTTCATCCTGTTAACAATAGATCTCCGTAATAAGAGCTTTGGACTGAGGGCCATTCCTAGCAAACACAAAAAGTCAGGAATCGTGATAAAAAAAACGTGACATTTTCGAGAATCATGACATTTGTCAGGAATCCGAACTTTGAATCGTTTCCATGCTTTCCATAGAAATATGATGCCAGGATTTCTGATAAACGAACGCGATTCCGTTTTTCAACACGCGACATTTCAGAATTTCAAAAAGTCAACAATCGTCGTGACAATTTTGTCAGGATTCGTGTTTATTTTTTTATTCTTTAGGAACGACCCTGAGCAGCCATCTTCAGCGGCGAGCTCCACACCCAACTATGTATACCTGGTAAACAGTCTATTTTCGAGGTTTCTCGTAGTTTGTGTCACCCAAACGTTTCGAGCCTTTCTCAGATTATTAATATCTCGTAGATGGTTTGTGTTAAAGGGCATCTACTCTAGCTTTGCACCTGATGAGGGAAATACACGATGTCTTTAAGCCGAGGACGTCAAGACAAGCCAGCGCAAGCCTTCTTCGCCGTAGTTTGCCGTCGTTGCTGCTCTTCTTTCCCTCCCCGCTCCCCCCTATCTTGGCCCCTGCGCCAAATAGACGCAGCGTCGACAACGGTTGTTGGTCGCGTCACAATAATGGCAAGATGACAATTTGACAGTGTGATACTCTTATAATTTGAAAATTGACACTTTGACAATTTGATGATGATACTAATTTTAACTGAGCAGTTTGGCGTCAAAGAAACCTGCCGTACGGCTTCGTCGTCTGAGGTGTCGTAGGCACTTTGATAACTTGGCCATTTGATAACAAGATAACTTGATGAACACCAAATTATCAACTGAAAAATTTATAAGTTTGGTAATCCGACAATTAAAAAATTGTTCCGTGCCAACATCTTTCCTGCCGCTCCCTCGACCGAGATGCCGTCGTCATTTGATAGTGCAATAATTATGGAACTTGATAATTTGATACTGTGATAAACTAGACATTTTCCAATTTTCTATCGTTCTAGTTTGCTAAGTTGCAACGTTGTCAATTTGGCACTTACTAATTTAACAAGTCTTATTAATAATTGAAAACACAATGTTGCGCCCCTTCATCGTGCCTGTTTGTCCGTCCTCCGAGATGCCGTCGACCACCCCAGCAGCGGCAGCCGCGTCGAAAGGCTTAGACGAGAGCACGTCATCCAACCAACCCTTCACTTCCTTGACGGTATGCACGACCATCCGTTCCACGTTGAACGAGTTGCGAGTCCTGCCACAAAATATATGTTATCAGGCCCGAAGCAACACGAATAGTGTTTGCGGGTTTACGACTTCGTGCAGATTGGAAAAAAAAGGTTTGCTAGTGCAAATTAAGTCCTTAGGACGTACAAGCTACTCCTTCAGGATGTGGTTGGCTTGAAATCCCGGAGGGGGGTTGCAAGTTGAAAAGAGGGCGTAACGCTCTTGAAAACTAAAGGAAAACGAAATGAAAAAGAGCCGCCACGCGGCAAGTGTATCACCGACCAGCCCAGACGAGTCTATGGCTCGGTTTACGAATTCCGCGAAATCAACCGCCCAACGTCTGCAGTAGTCTAGCCTCCTCGACGACGTGCACGGACACCCGCTCCAAGTTGAACGAATTGTGGGTCCTGTCAGAGGAAATTGTTCAAGGGTGAGTCGTCCACGGTAATGGTTGCAACTTCTGGTCGATTTTTGGTTCTGAAAGGCTGAGCTGCAAGTCATGTATGGAACCATTGGTTAGTACGATAACTTTACAAGCATAATGTTTTGAGGACGATTAATACCGCATAGAAACGGTGATAGGGTTGCGCGAAGGAATGTTTTCGTAGTCGTGCTTCGGGTGAAAATTCGATTGAATTCCTCACGGCCGGAGGTCAGAAGTTCCTTGGAAATTGCTGCACCTCTACCTACCGTGGGAGTACTCGGGTGTGTGGCGCAGCGTAGGGTAGAGATGCACGAGTTTTTTTGCCGAGGCTCCTGCCCTAGTGAGGGGCTCCATTCCTCAACCCCAAACAGAACTCGTGTTGAGAACAATACTGCGCACCCCGATGAAAAATCGTTTCCGTGGCAGAGATATACGGCGAATGAAATTGAAAGACAAGAGCGATGTTCCGACGGTTTTGGGTTAAACCTCGTCATTGAGAAAACAGTTTAACCGAAAAAAGGTATACCGCACCTCTATCGTATCACGCTAGAGTTTAGAAAAACACCCACCCCGAGGGTCCCCGGGTAAACTCTATTGGGTACTCGGGTACCTACCTGGGTATGACCTAAAACAACCTGGTCGGGTACCTGGGTACCCGAGCACCCCAACGTATATACCCTGCAGCACACACCCCCTTGGAAGGTTTACAGTGGGCGAAACACAACAGGAGGGTTTATGGCTAGGGACGGATTCGAGAAAATGGTATTTTGACGGTTCACACTACCGTAGTACCTCATCATCACGTCTTCATTCAGATAATTTTACTGGGCGGTCGGGGTAGGTTACGGCGGACGTACACCAGGAAAGTGCATGAAGACGGAGCCATTACCCCCTGCGACGCTTAGCCCGGGCATAAATTCGCCAACCAAAAAGAGAAAACCCCCATTTGGCCAATCACCTTCGGTATGTCCCTACCTAACTGCCAGCCAACCAGCTTTGCGTAATAAATCCACCAACTAAAAAAGTTAACCATCAGCCGGCCAATCAATCATCTTCAGTGCAGCAGGGGGCCTCCAGCTAGGCGGCGGCGTGCGAGAGCAATGCGACCGCCTTACAGAGGGAAGCCGCCTTATTCATTCCAGGTTATGAGTGCAATTTGCTATTACCCAGTCGCGCCAAGCGATTTTGACCGCCTTATATAGGGATACTGCCTTATATCGGCATACAGCCGTATTGGGGGACATCTACTCTACATCCCCATCCAACCGTCAGCCAACCAGCTTCCGTAACAACCTTGTCAACGAAGGATCAGACCATCAGCCGTCCTATCATCTTCAGTCTATCCCCAACCACCAGCCGGCCAACCGTTCACCACCTTCACTCTACCTCAGCGTGGCCCCGAACAAGGGCAACCTCAACCTGTCTCTCGCCTGGTCGAGTCCACCAACTTTCGAAGTACCGCGGCCAGCCTGCAAGGGATCCTTCCGGAGACCGCTCGCCCGCGCCCGCCACCCTCACTGCCCATGACCATGACCTTGGGAATAATGTCACGAAAGAACGCACCCGCAGTGTCGGCGTCCGCTCGAACGTAGTTACCGACGATCGCTACGCACGCGCGGATCTCGTCTGTCGCGGAGGAAGGGTCGGGGCCCTTGCTTCTTTTGTCTCTGTCGTCGTTGCGGTTGCCGTCGCGGTCGCGGGGGTCGGAAGAACGTGGCGAAGCTTCTTCGCCGTCCGTGGTCTTGCGTGTTACGCACGGTAAGCGTTATGACAATTGAAGCCGACCCGAGGTAAACAACCGGTCACATTCAAGCGTAGGGGTTGCATGTGTACGTCCAAGAACTTTAATCAGGTCCGAACGCATTAGACACGTACCGACCGCGTGCGTGCACCGACAGTTGTGTTTGAAGTTCATGCTGCACAATGCCGGATGGTACAAATCACGATACTACAGCAGTGGTGGTCTCCCTATATTCTGGAGCCGGTAGGTGCCAGCCAATAACACCGACAACACTCCGAACACCGGCACTAGCGGCTATGGTAACCATACTGGTACAAGGATAGGGGGCCCAGTTGTGACTGCACCCAGGCAATTTCACCGGCACTGTATCGGCATTTGGCACTATTCGACGGGCATTATAGAGGGACCCCCAGGGTAAAAGTAAACCTTCTCTTGGCGTAATCTCCTTAGCCATCCTGATAATGGCGATTTATTTTCTACGTACATAGTACATATGCCGTCGGAGTTGTCACTACATAAGTGGAAAACGCTTCCCTCTTGCGATGAAATCTGCCGCACATCGGACAGATCACGATCTAGATTATCTAGATCCTATCGACGTCGAGTTTGTCACCACGTAAGTGGAAAACGCTCCCCTCCTGCGATGAAATCCTCCGCACATCGGACAGATCACGATCTAAATTATCTAGATCCTATTGCCGTCGGGTTTGTCACCACGTAAGCGGAAAGAGCTCCCCTCCTGCGATGAAATCTTCCGCACGTCGGATAGGTCACGATCTATATTATCTAGATCTTATTGCCGTCGGGTTTGTCACTACGTAGGTGGAAAACGCTTCCCTCCTGCGATGAAATTTCCGCACATCGGACAGATCACGATCTAGATCATCTAGATCATATTGCCGTCGGGGCTGTCGCTACGTAAGTGGAAAACGCCTCCCTTCACAGACGAATCCTTCCACACATCGGACAGATCACGATCTAGATCATCTAGATCATGTATGTGTCCATCTAAGTAATCTACACTCCTATACCCGTTGTGCTAGATCATCTAGATCAGGTATGTGTCGATCCAAGTAATCTACACTCCTATATCCGTTGTGATAGATCATCTAGCTCCTGCGTCTGTCGTTGTGATATATGGTGTACGATCTGTGCAGTTTCGATTGATCCCAGGAAACGTTTGCTGGAACATGCAGATCAGATCGTACGGGACCGACAATATAATCTATGCCATGCGTATGCGATAATGCTAGGGATTTTATCTACCCTGAAAGCCACAGATCATGAATGGGCAGCCCTCTTTTCAATAACCTTGAGACGACGTACACGTGACGGCAACCGAACGTTTCGGCAACCAAATTTTTCTACGGACTTTTTCACGCGCCGGGACACTTCTCGCGGGTCGGGTTGGGCCAGGGTGACTCGAACCGACCCGATCCGCCCCGTGAGATTTGAAAACTTCCTTCCCCGACCCGTGAGGGTTTGAACACCTATTGAACCGACCCCATCCGACCCGCGAGATTTTTGTAAACCTGCTAATCCGACCCACGGGTTGCGTCATGACGCGCGGAAGGCCTTGAATGTTTCCACGAACTCGGCCTACGCATATCGCGGAAAAGGTGTACCCTTTTCTGTCTGAGGCTCTTCACTTCAAAAACTCTATACCTCACCCCCATCTAAAAAGTTTTTTTTTTAGAAAGAAAGAATGAAGATGTAACGCGATTTAATAGTCCCACAGTGATCTATAGTAGGTTTAACACAAACCTCAAGCTTTGAGAGAAAAAAACGATAGTCTGCGCGCAACTCCCCACGGCCAAACCCCCATGACCTATTGATAGGTATACAAATGACTCATATTCGAAGACACAAACTAAATTCCAAGGATATGGCGGCGTTTGTTAGTCTACTTGAGGAGCCCCGCCAGCGAGGAAAAATGGTGCTTCCCCCCTCGTATTTTATCACGCATCGGTATTACAGCAGGCGTCTCCCGGCAAGGCAGCGTTGTGCGAGAGCAACACGACCGCCTTATAGAGGGAAGCCGCCTTATTCGTTACAGGTTATGAGTCCAACTCACTATTCCCGAGTGGCGCCAAGCGATTTCGACCGCCTTGTGTCGGCATACTACCTTCATCAGACCGCCTTATTGGGAAACCCCTATTGTACGGGCGATGTGGGTTTCTCACTTCCAACGACGCCGAACAAATTGGGGCTTGTTTCCAGCCCCCTGGGCCCGATTTTTCACGCGGGTCCACCTGACGACCGGGTCTCGCCGCGTTGGGGTTAGGTTAGGTTGTGTTGTGTTGGGTTGGGTTGGGTTGGGTTGGGTTGGGTTGGGTTGGGTTGGGTTGGGTTGGGTTGGGTTGGGTTGGGTTGGGTTGGGTTGGGTTGGGTTGGGTTGGGTTGGGTTGGGTTGGGTTGGGTTGGGTTGGGTTGGGTTGGGTTGGGTTGGGTTGGGTTGGGTTGGGTTGGGTTGGGTTGGGTTGGGTTGGGTTGGGTTGGGTTGGGTTGGATTGGGTTGGGTTGGGTTGGGTTGGGTTGGGTTGGGTTGGGTTGAGTTGGGTTGGGCTGGGTTGGGTTGGGTTGGGTTGGGCTGGGTTGGGGTTGGGTTGGGCTGGGTTGGGTTGGGTTCGTTTGGGTTGGGTTGGGTTTGGTCGGCTTGGGTTAGGTCGGGTTGGGTTGAGATGTTCGTGCTTCCCGACAACGCACACAGTTGAAACTGCAGTTTCAAAACAATCACTAGCGGAGCGTCCATAACGAGAGCCTCAAGCAGTATCTTCCTACCTTCTCCGCTGCACAGAAGGCTTCGTCCTCCTGCACGAGGCACTGCAGAAGAATCTCCAACCCAAGTCCCACCGGACCAGCGCGGTCAGGGCTCTTGAGAACGCTCTGGTCGAAAAGCTCTCTTCCCTGCCACCTCAGAAGGGCGGGCAGCAGCAGCACGGTGACACGATGTGAAACGCGGCGCTCAGAAGCGTGCTACGATATAAGAAGCAGCACTCTTAGGCCAATTTCGTTTACCTGACTGATGGGCCTCCTGAACCGACGAACTTCGACAATATTCACCTACGTCTAGGCCATGGGATACGGGTTGTTGATGTTTCTTCTTGTCTCAAACGTCAGTATTTATAGGAGAGCCAAGCAGAGGAGGGGCCTCAGAAAACGTCGGTGCACCCCTGCGACAGCATGCGCGTCCCGGCGTTTCGAGCTCGCCGCATGCGTCGCTGCGAGAGCAACGCTGTCGCGGTTATCCTAAACCGACCCAAAGGACAAGCTGCCTGTATCTCATTTATCTTTTCGGCGGGGGGTTCTTGGGTGGGTACTCGTAGCGGACACACGCTACGATAGAGGTGCACTGGCGCTTTTTTTTTTGCCTTCTGAGGGTGGTGGCTTGAGGAGCTAGCTGTATACCCCTTTGAGTCAAAAACCGATTGTGAGTAAAACTGAAAAATCAACACGACAAACAAATCCATGGCCTAGGTACATACAGTGGGGGGCCCCCAATGAGGCGGTAACCCTATATAAGGCGGCGTCCCTATACAAGGCGGTCAACCTCGCTTGGCGCGACCGGGGAATCGCACTCACAAGCCGGAACGAATATGGCGGCTTCCCTCTATAAGGCGATCATATTGCTTTCGCACGACACCGCTTTACCCGGGGGTACCCCTACTGTACACAAGGCATTCAGATTGTTAAACTACTTGTAGAATGATGTTCCGACGATGTTGGCTTAACGCCTTTGCACCTGGAAGCCCATTTTTTTAAATTTTACTTGAATTTAGTATAGGGAGGGATTTGGGATTAAGGAGCCCCGCCTTTAGAAAAATATGTCAGCGTCTACCTCTATCGTAGCACGCCTCAGTGCCCAAGGGCTCCTTGAGTGAACGGGAAATTAGCCTAGTGAGTCACACATAGTGACCAAAACAGATGCGTAGCGCATGATGTCCTAATTATTCTTGTGAGGCGTACCATGACCACGGATGCCTCCCAGGAACCAAGCAACGCCCGCGTGAGAGTCGTCACTACGGTCCGCCTGTCGCAGTCGATGCTGTCCCTGCCGTTCATGCACAGGTACTCGCGCAGCGTTTCGAGCCCCGTAACAGTAGAGCTCTTTTCAGGGTGCGGGGAGACACAAGCGGATGGAAAAAGCAATTAGTCTGAGGACGCTCACGGCAACAAAAGGTGACGGGCAGCAACGTGGGTGCAGCCTAGACACGTCGACTTGGTCTCGTTCGTCATAGGAGTGAGGTAGTTACCAGGTTTACACCCATTCTCGACATTTTCCCTCTCTTATCGTAGCCCAAAAAAAAAACTCTCAAAAAAATAAAACACATGGAAGAAACGCAACGAGCGCCCAAATGTTGGAGGTCTCTAGTAAGCGCAAGAACGGTGCTCCGTCTCGAAAGGATGCGCGGTCAACGATTAAATCACGAGGCCAAGTAACAAATGAGTACGCCCCCCCCCCTCCCCACCCACCCACCCCCATCGTAGCCCGTAACAATCATCAGCTGTTTTCGACAGTTTTTCCCCTCTCAAGTCCCTAAGGGGTTCGCTGTAATATCTTGATGGCAGCACTCCCGTTCTGGTAGAGCTGTGAGTTGGCACGACTTAAGTAACCAACTACCAACTATTTATTATTCGGAATAATAGTCATTTCCCGGAGGTGCCGACTATCCGACTTTTACTGAGTTTCCATATTTTTAGTTGTTTCATGCGGGAGGATTTTTTCATTTTTGGGCGGTGGCCCCCGCGCTAATTGGGCTCGCTTCGCTCGCCCGACTTGAATCGGCAAGTCGGCTGGCCATCAGCAGGCTTCGCCAGCTGACTTGCTGACTAAAGTCAGTTAGTTGGCGAACGGCATTTACCAACTAGCAGGCAGTCGTGAAACTCTGCCGACTCACAGGTCCATGTCTTGGGGGATAAAACGCTTGTAACTAGAGTCGGATGCTTTTGGCGGCCAGTCGTGTTCCTCTCGAGACACGTGCTACGATACAGGGGGGCAGGGGGGGGATGTACTCACTTCGTGCATAGCCATTGAACCTCGAGTCGCTACCAATGCCTCCCGAAATTATATTTCAAGCTCTCAAAAAACCAGGGCGCTTTGTTTCGAAGATGAAAATCTTCTAGCTGTGGCTGGGACCAGCTCGTAGACCAAGGATTGTGTCGAGTTGCATTTTTATAAGTGGTTTCTTGGGTATGGTGCAGAGCTAGCTGTCCAAGCCAAGAGCCTCATGTAACTTCTACCGCAGTACGCCTCTTGGAGGTGTCTTCTCTCTCACCCGAGCGACGGGCGAAGCAACCTTAGGGTCCGTCCCGGTTTGTGCCTTTCTGCGCTTCCATGTGTGACCTCGCGGCGGTGATTTTGGAGGCTCTTCGGCCGAGGCTACGGCACGGTAGAAGCTGGCTGTAAGGACGAAGTTGTCGAGTCCCTGTTGGCAGGACGAGAAGGAGGGCGTTCCCGTGATATACGAGTAATGGCAGTGATGACGGTGTTCTTGGATCGTTTCTAACGACACACTTGCAAAAACAACACAAAAAAAACTTGCCAATTTATCAGCAAGCATTTTTTTTCTGGTGTTGTTTTCAAAGCCTCGACATGGCAAGTAATAATAGCAAACAGCAAGCCAAAATGTTTGCAAACCATGTTTGCAAACCATGTTTTCAAGCGAAGGACTGCTGAAAACATGCAAGAAACCCCTTTTGGCCCTTTTTGTTTTTGCCATTTTAGCAGGTCTGGACTAAACCTCCCTGATCTTGTCAGTTCGGCAAAATACCTAACACACGCGTATCGCTAGAAATGACCCGTAGCTCATTTTCTTTGAAATGTAGTCCGTGGTCACAAAAAACGGCTACAACACAACGCCAATAGAAGAAAAAAAATCAAGCCCAGCACATTCCGTGCATCGCAGCACCAATACACGGGGGGAACGGCACCACGGGCTACAATGCCCTGTTCCGTATCACATGAAAAACAAGCAAGACGACGAAACTGTTAATCGCACGCATGACCGAAAACACTACGGAAGCGCGCGGGGCGGGTGGGGGTGGGGTGGGGTGGGGTGGGGTGGGGTGGGGTGGGGGTGGGGGGGGAAGGGTACTCAGTTTGTGCATGGCCGTTGTTGTACGACCATAAACCCTCGCATCCCTACTATGCCGGGACGGAGCACGTCGGGTTTTCATCAACCAGGGCGGGGGCGGGGGGCGGGGGCGGGGGTACCTCCATTTCTGTGCCGACGAGTGCTACGATAGCATACCATTTTTTGGCTATTTTTTGTTTGAATGACGGGGCTCGTTAACCCGAAATCGTCGTAATGCCTTTTTGGTTTTGCACTATGTCTTTTGTGGATGCTCAGCCTAGGCCATGGGCTTTTGCTCATCGGTTTTGCATTTTCAATTTAATTAAAAAAATCACTCTTTGGGTGAGGTTTAGAGTATTTCATCAAGTCACCGCTTTTACGAGGCAAAATAGAGCCAGTACATCTCTACCGTGGTATGTGTTTGCACGGGTAATCCACTCGCGCCAGTGGTTGAGTCTTCCCGCGGCGGTAGGGGTTGCAGTTGTTGGGTTTACTAATAATGTACCTGTCCGGTTAACCTCCTCAAGTGAGGAACTACGGTTGTATACTGTAGTCAAGTCATTTCACGATTATTTCCATTTTTTTAGGGCCAAGGCATAGAAGCTTGGTCGGGTTGCGCGAACGAACGCCTTCGAAGTCGTGTAGTATCGGGTGAGACGTTGAGCTCCCCATGTAAGGAGCTCAGAAACTTCTGCTGCGCCTCTACGATGCGCTGCATCTGCCAAGGACAATCCACTCTCGCGTGTGGCTCAGTACATCACTCAAAACGTAGTGTTCTAGCGCAGCGAAAAAAATCCATCGTGCATGCGGGAGCATATCGCGATATATATATATATATAAAACACACACACACACACACACACCCGCGCGAGTGGCTCTGAGTCACTGAAGTAAATGAAGTACGTGTAGTAGTTACTATTATTATCATTGATAACACTTAGTTGTTGAAGTTCACTCTGACGACACGCACAAGAGCCATATGTATTCAAAGGGTAATGCGTCTGTGAAAACGAGCGGCCGGTGCATCACGCAGCTTGCGGAGATGAGTACTGACCCCAAAAATTATCGAACTCACAGCTGAGGTGTTTAGACGCGTGCTACGATAGAGGTTATCACTTTTCGTCCAAAATGTTTCCCGAATGACGGGGCTTCTTGACCAAAAATCGTCGAAAACGGGCCGTTTTTTTTGCATGATTTTTGTGGTGTGTACCTAGGCCATGGGATTATTTCATCCGGTAGCAGTTCCTTTTTCTCCAGATCAGGTTTTGGGGGAGAGGTCTTAAGCTCCCAAAATGAGGAACACCTCAGAAAAAAAGTGGTGCACATCTATCGTAGCACGCGTCTTTGGAAGTTTTTTCTTTAAATGGCCTTCAAAATGAGCCCCTAAAACAACCTTTGTCGAGAAGGAGGCTGTTCCTTTGTACCGAGTCGAAAGGCTTGGGAGAAAGCGACGAGCATCATAGAGAGATAAGCCAAAAAGGTTGGAGAGGCGCCGTCCATTTGAGCTCTTGATGTAGGTTTTCTGTCCTTCGGTTTAATTCCCGTCTCAACTCGACATGCCACTCTCGCTCGCGCCATCACCTTCTGGAGGATTTCGATCGATGAGGGTGGCTGTGCCAGCCGAGTAATCGGAGAGACAATACGCTGGATGCGTTGGGTGTCGATGGGCGGAAATAACGGTTTTATATGAAGAACGCACACACTGTTAGAACAACACTATAACCACTGAGCTAACAGTCAACAGCTGACTGTAACTCGTAGCTTAATGGATATGGGGTAGTGGTTACGGGTTATCTCCAACGCACGCATGCCAGGTGCACACACCGTCGTACCTCAAACGGCTGGAGGCACTCAATAAAGGCGGCAGCACCAGCGGGCGAAGCTAAAGCCCCAGGCAGCAAGCGGGTGAGGTGGGCCAGCAGCTCTTCTACGAAAGCCGAGGGCGGTGATTCCTGTCGCACGGTAACGAAACGCGACGGTGATCCGGAATTTACGCTTCAGGCCAGCCACTGAGAAAACGAAGAAGCTTTAGATATGAAAGCCAGGTTGAGATGTAAAGAAAAACTATGAAGTCGGGGAAGGCGTTATGTTGGAGTTAGAGTAACGTAACAAGGGGGTGATGCGAGCCTTGCATTACAGGACATCTGCAATGCTAGGAAAACGAACACCAATATAGAGCGAAGAATTATGCGAAGTTCGGCCAGAAACACGGGAGCCGTTAACCCCTTCCTCGGAGACTTCAGAGGGAAAAACCGACGACCAAAATTGACGATTACGGCATCGACCGCCGCTAGCTGGCGATGATAAAAATTAGCGCCCGAACGACGACGCCAACAATGCAAAATATTCGTACGGGACGGGCGCAGCATGGTTCCTACTCGTACTGCTGCACGCTCACGCTACTGGTAGACGCTTGGAAATATCGCAGTCAATCGTCGTTTTTGGTTGTCGCTATACTATAATCAAGATATAATCACGTCCCAAAACGGTCAACAGTAAAGTCTCCCCGGGTGTGTTTAGATCGGTACGTAGCCTCGCGGGTGCGGTGTTGGAGTCAATCAATACGTCAATACTGCTGTGGGACGGACGGACCGTCCCTAGAGCGGCAAGGAATCTGCAAGGAGCGCCTTTTCCCGGTTCATCTCTATGACCACCCACGTCGTGATTTCGCGCCCGAGCGCACAGACAGGTAGGTATAAGTTAGCCTCTGAGGGTCCGCCAGGCCGATAGAGGAAGGGAGGAAGAAGCCCGAGGACTGCGGCTAATGACCTACTGGGGATGCAGTGATGCACATTATTTTGTGTCTTCAACCATTTCACCCCAGTGGCGTCATGAAGGGGCACTCCGACCGGTATTATGGTTGAAGTCGGTTAGGGCTAATTCCATGGTTGCGAAAAACACAATACCTGTACACTTCTTCGGAAGTGTGTAGGGGGAAGGACTTGGCCCATGGGGCTGGAGGGGGCAGGGCCAGGAGAACAGGGAGGTACATCTGGCATTCGTAGTTTTTGGCCGTTGGAAAAATCGTTTCACGCTTTCATCATCTGGATGTTGTGTTTTTTCGTCATGTTTCTGGTAGTTGACACTCATGCTACATTGTCAGATGGCAATTGGAACAATAAGAATAGTGTAAGACACCCTGGGGAAGGCACGTTTATGGAGAATATGATAGATCGTATCGTAGCTAAAAATGAGGTGCGAAAGGGAAAGTGGGAAATGATTGGCAAGAGGGTTGGCCATAGGAGAGATACTACTACTTTTGGGAAGGATACTCGATTTAAACATAGGAATGGCATCTACGCTACATTGTGGACCAAAACAATATTATTATTACTACGAATATACAAAAACACACTATGAAGCATAATTTCTGACCCCGGCTGGGTTTTCGTTTTTTTGAGATGGTGCTTTCTAAACAAACTTCAGTATATTCGCTCGCGGATTTCTTTTCATCATATTCCTATAAATATGTTCCTGTAATATAGGCAAACCTGCGTCGTTTCTTATTTCCTTGGTTCATATTGGGTGCCCTGCAGAACACACCTACCTTATTTGGATTATTGTATATTATAAAAGTTAAAATACACTCCAGCTGTGAGATCGAATATTTTGTCGAAACTCATCTTTGCAAGCTGTGTGTGATACTCCGATCGCGCGTATTACGGGTTGTGTGTCCTCATTAAGGATATAGGTCGGCGACTCCCTTGCAACTACAGTGTAGCTACCAGGGTCAACAGGATGATGTTAGGCAGTCTGTCTGTGCGCGGAAACTATAAAACCTGTTTCTGAGGGGGACAAAATCTGACAGTTGTGGAAGGAAATGCATCAGTTTATCAAGTGAATACTGTAAGTCGAATATCCGGTGAGGGGAGGGCGGAGTTTTTAAGGACGTGGGGGGCTGATTTTGATCAAAGGGGGGGCGGGAGGGGGGGGAAGGGGGGAAGGGCACGGGTGAGGCAGGTCTATTCGTGCGTGGAAACTATAAATATTTCTCGTGGGGGAGGGGGAATGTGGCGGGGGGGGGGGCGGGGGCGGGGGGGGAGGGCTTTAGGTCGCATAGATGTAGGGGTTGGCTATACGCGGGGTGCTAGGTCTAGGCGATGGTGCGGGTGTTCGGTGAAGAAGGGGGCGTTGGGGACGGGGGTGGGTGGGATTTGCAGCAGCGGCATGGACGGCTCTGAAACGATAACGAGGCGATATCCAGGGCGTGGAAGTGTTTATTACTCTGGCGGATTTCGATAGTAGGTGGGGCGTTTATGCAGGAGGAAACGATGGGAACAAGGCGGGGAAGGGGGGGGGGGGGGGGGAGGGTTTTCGAGAGGTTTAGGTCACATATAATATTAAAATCAAGGATTTGGTCGACACTGCTGATGTTCGCAACATTGTGTGTGATCTTTCGATCGCGCGTATATAATTTGTACTCTAAACACGTCAGCAGTGAGCTCCATAGAAAAAAATTGGGGTCGATGTACATCTTTGCAAGCCGCGTGATGTGATGCACCGGCCGCTCGTTTTTTTTACAGATGGTACAGTAGCGGAGGTGATGGCAGGAGATTCTTCGTGGTATATCTAATCCTGCAGGGTTGACTGCATACCGGGGGGAAATGTGTGTCGTCATTTTTTGCAGCGTAGCTATCAATCACACCACGCAGAGCAGGACACCATAACCGAGCACGAACAGACGGACCTTCGGCATTCGGGCATTCGACATTTTCTGGCATTTCGCATTCGGGTATTCGGTGGCTGCAACAATCGTTTGTTGACCAGCATGGTGACTTCCCAAAATAAATGTAATCTTTCGGCTGTCGGAACGAGGGCGCACGGGCCGACGCCCGTATCATACGCTCATCATACGGTTTGTCGCCGTTGCGTTTCCCCAACTACCAAACAATTGTTTGCCGAAATAAATGAGCTCACAGCTGACGTACCTGAAATTACATAAAAAAAGTAACGGTATCAATAAAAATAGTACAGGAGCCGTAAGGTATACCCACTTCCTGGTCCTAAGCAAAGTTGAGTTTCAACCATTCCATCGGTCGTACTCACATCTGACGTTTTTCAAATTTTATGCAATAAAATAAAATAAAAATCCTACAACGCGCTCATACGGCAATCCCAATACAGTCAGTACGTTCATATGTACAGTACAGGACACCTATAACTACTGAGAAACCGGGTACTGACCACTTGTAACTAAGAACGGCAGAGTGATATTTACGTGGATTCAAGAAACCCGGGAGTCATTATACTGAAATTAGCATAGCACGCAACCCTTCCCAATATAAGAAACCCATCAACCTGGGTGGTTATTTCTGTTTCTTATTGGTATGATATGTAGACTAGTCATCACAGAATTCAACTAGGAATTTATGTGAAACCGTCGACATTCAGTCTACAAGTCGAGCTCAACATTTGTAGCAAGCGGGGACGAACACATCGCATCTCAATTGCCGCTACGCTCCATGCGAATGGAATGCAGCTGCTCAAAGCGCGCGGGCCGGGGGGATTGGT
Organism: Undaria pinnatifida; assembly: GCA_012845835.1. Classification (NCBI taxonomy): domain Eukaryota; class Phaeophyceae; order Laminariales; family Alariaceae; genus Undaria; species Undaria pinnatifida. The sequence continues at coordinate 3,563,248 of JABAKD010000015.1, read as the reverse complement.
AAACCTTGAAAATCTCGAGCGCCTGAACAGAGGTCACAGACGCCAAAAACCTCTCGAGCGCATCCTGAGGAGCATCATCTCCAGATGATGGGGAAATTTTCGCGATGTCGGAGAGCAAAGCCTTCATTCTCGAGGCTGCTCCTCCATCCACACCCTTCGTCTTACTCCTGGTACCACTACCACCACGTGGTCCGCCGTTGCCGCTAGCATGCCCGTTGTTGCTGGGCCTCGCATGAGGTTCCTGTAGCTGTAATCGAGGTCGTGAAGCATGCTGCTGCTGCTGCTGCTGCGCATGTTGCTGTTGCTGCTGAGAGGCTCGAGGAATTTTAAAATTTCGTGTACTGGAAGTAGCATTTTCGATGCTGGTGTCGCTCCTTTCGCTGTAGCCAGCGTATCCGCAAGGGCTGATAGATGCATCCCTTGTCAGGCTCATATCCGCCACTTCGCTTGAACTCGGGTCTCTATGAGATGGCTGCTGCGGGTGCTGTGGTGTGCTACAGGCGTTGTTCTGTCTCGCTTCGGATGGCCCGTGCGGCGGAAATTCTCGTTTCTTTGGTGGTTGTGTCCCCCTATGAAAAATGCCTTCGACTTGAACTGGAACTCTCGCATAACTGCTGCGTGCTGCGTGCGTCCTGTTGTGGGCGCTGTTCACATTCCTTCTGGTCCGAGTGACTCTTATAGGTTCAACGAGAAAGCGGGCGAGCGTGGTAGGACCAAGCAGCTGCTTCCACGCCAGTCATGAACGAGTGCGACATTGAATACCCTCCTTGTGAGGGCGACGAGATCATGGACCACTCCTTACCGGTGAGGATGTCTTCAAATTTACGCTGCTTTTTGGTGTTTCTGGTTCGCTATACGTACGAAATATGGCTTGGACGTGTACGGCGGGGGACTAGAACTATACGAATACCGCCGTATGTTTTACGTTGTTTCTCATATTTTCTGTTTAAAAGAGCTTGTAGGTACTTGTGATCTTGGTTGGTGCTGTGAGAGGTCAGCCTAGGTGACGTCGGTGCTCCTTTCGCCACGGCACCAACCCTGCTGCTGGTTGCCTAGAGGCTCGAACTAAGGTGCAGCCTGCTGTTCGCTGCTCGCCTCAGAGCATTGTTGTTACCTCACATAAGATACAGCCTGTTGTGTATACTGCTGGTGCTGCGACTGCTGATTGACATTTCGCATGACGTGCTGCTGGAAGATCACCGTACGACTATACATGCGCAGCACAGCACCAGTCCCAGGGATGCGATCATCACAGGTCGGGGGGAGATGGTCAGGGTGCGGAGCGCAAACAGGGTAGAGATGTGCAAAAACTCAGTTGCTTACCAGGTACTCGGTTTGCACTTCTGTGTTCGTCAAGTACGCGAGCTTCCACGTACGGTTATTTTATACCTAATTTTCAAGGACGTCAGCCGTGAGTTCGACGAATTTCAGGTCAATACTCATCTTTGCAAGCTGCGGTGTTGGTACTCGTAATATACTAGATGGGTGAGTTTTTATTGGGAGGTGTCCTATTTTTTGTCCACTATAATGGTAAGTGTTGGTATTTATACTTTAGGTGGGGAATTTTGAGCTAGGTATACACCGCTTCTAACGTCGGTTATTGGCCTACGGCAGCAGTACCGGCCTCACGCGGGCTCAGGTTGCATTTCTTGTTGTGGGCGCGGGCGAAAGCGCACTTTCTTGTGTCGGTCCCCGAGAAGATGCTTTTCCTAATATAATAGTGCACACGCTGTTTCCCCGCGCACGGTTGGTTTTCTTGGGTTCGGTGCATGAGAGTATCACAGCGCCCGCCTGCACCGCAGTAAACAGCTACTCCAGGTCACGGGGCCAACTTTCTTGAAAACAAGATCATTTCGTGTTCATATCAATACGAAAACCGGTCCTTATGTTTCCATCCAGAGCGGTAGCAGGTAGGTTCTGACTATCAAAAGGGGGAGAGCTGTTTTGGCTCTTTTCGGGTTTTCAGTCTGAACCTCTTGTGAGTCCGTTTCTTACGAGCGGGCCAGTACTTTGGGCATACTTTCATTTTTACAAGCACTCGGTACAGCTCTCGTGGTGAGACGATGCTGGGTTCCAGCGCGCACCGAGCTTTCTCGAATCCCTGTTCCGTGGCTCATTCGCAAAAAGTTAAAAGTTCGCAGTTAGCTTTTCGCTTTGTATTCAGCGGTTCGCTAGCTGGCGATTGCGCCACGTAACGCCGTGTTCTAACAACGGTATTATCTCAAAGTTGTTCCAGGCTCCAGGCGCATCCCGTCTTTTTCGTATGCGTATGCCAAAATCAGCAGCAACAGCAGTAAACCCTCTCTCGACCTTTTAACGCTGCTGTACCACGTCATGTCATATGCCATATCCTTCGTACGTACATAAAACATGCATGTACGTATTCCGTCAAGTCGATGAACATGTGAGTATGATACACTGCTGTATGTAACAAGAAGCGATAGTCTATTCCTGTGGGAACAGGAATAGAATCCTAATCCTCCGCCCCTCTGTGGCAAATACACTGAACTCCGGTCCACGACTTAGCACGAGGTACACCATCATCCGTCATCCATCATGCAGACATCCGATATCTCGGTAGAGTGGGTGCTAACGCAATAGTGCGGCCCCCATTAGCGCGGGTCCCCACTTTAGTGCGGTGACAATCGCATATGACACGACTTGCTCCCGTAGCAGTGCGGCTGGCGCACTATCGCGGGACTTTCACGCGTCCATGCCACTACGTACACCAGCTCAGTACGTACAGTAGTGGGTGGTGTCGTACGGCAATTACTGTGCGTAAGCGTCTCTACGGTGCTATGTGGTGCAGTTTCTACAATGTACTTTAGATTTGGGCTATAGCTTTTTTTTTTTTTTTTTTTTTTTTCATCCTCCGGCGGATGGGGAAAAATAAAGCTTTAGCTCACCACACTTCCGCGCTATAGCCTTGCGTGATGACGGGTGTGTCTTTTCAGTGGCGCGCTGTCATTCAGCAGAACAGCAATTCGGACTGCTGTGATACATTACAGGACAATGGACACACGTGGATATAAAACATTAGACTAAACAAAGAACATCCGATCGTCCAACTATATTTACTATGGCTCAAGAATTCTGGATTAATTTGTCACGTGTAGACCTCTTCCATGTTGTGCAAAATAACACTAACTACAAGTGTCACAAGCGGCCCCCGGCTGCGTGACGGTGGCGTCTCAAACTCCCCACCTACCTCTTAAGAAACCCCTCCAAAGTTTTTATGAATCAGGTCAGCCCGGACTCTGGTAGCCCCGCTCCCTTTTTCTGCGGGGCTATCTACCTCTCACAGCCCCCCCAACAATTACACCGACTTGTTGCAACCTGATTCCCCCCTCTTGAGCGACAGGGCGGGCGGGTGGGAAAGTCGATCAATTCTAATGGGCACTCTGCTTGACTCCTTTCAATCCTACCGTGCTACGCGCTCTCGCCTCCCTGTGCCCCAGGCGGCCGTCTCTGGCAAACGCGACAGCTCTTCTGTCGCTGCTGTCTGGGCTATCCTAATTTTTTCGTCTCGAGACGATCGACCAAAAATCGTCTGTAAAACCCGAATCCCTTCCACGCCTCCACAACCACCACTTTATTATTAATACGTAAAGTTACATCTGCAGCTGCTGTGCAGCACACCGTATATTACGACGACGGTGTACACCACCCGGGATGTCGTATATATGTGGAGTGTATTTTCATTTTTTATAGTATATGTCACACCCCTGGAGTATACCGCACGGGTGATGAAATAGTTCAAATCCCGAAACAACCACCACACTTATCACCCGGGCATGTTGTATACCACACCCCCTGCGGTATCTCATATTCGGTATGACGCGCCCAAGATATATGCTCCCCCGAAACGCAGGACGGGCACGGCAACAACGCTCCTACAGGTCTTTTGTGATCGTTGTCGATTTTACACGGCGGCCCAGACCAACCCGACCCTGTATTCGTAACCCTAGCCCTAACCCTAGCCCTCTTCTTTTGGGAGGCTCGAGGAATGCGGGGGCAGTCGCGCGACCCCGCAGCGTGCTTGGAGTGTGGTGTGGCAGTTCTTTGTAACCGCTGTTATCACACCCCCTAGAGGATACCATCTCTCTCGGTGACGCGGTTTCAACTCAAGACGGCCACACATTTCATACCGGGGGACGTTGTATATCACCCCCCTGGAGTTTACTACACCAGGGAGATAAGTGTTTTAGAGCCCCAAACGTTATCACCGGGGGGTTGATACACACCGTCATAGGCGGTATCTCGTACAGAGCCTGGTTGTCATGGTCACTTCATTATACCTGTAGAGCTCTCGTCCACACTAATGCCGTGCCTGCACTGTTCAGGGTAGCTGCAATTTACACGATCCACCATACATCCCTAGATTGTGCGGTATGCACTGTAGTGGCACCCTTGATAGTGCAGTGACGCACTATCCTGGGTTAGTGCGGGGTCCTAATTTCTTGCGGTACCGCACTATCCAGGGTTACTTTGGTATCCCACTTTAGTGCGGTACCGCACTATCCCGATTGGTGCGGGGTCCTACTTTTGTGCGGTAATTCCGCCTGTCGACATACCGCACTGCTGTTGCGGGATCACCACTGTACAGCAGTAGTGGTCTGAATACACTGTTTTGTGCCAGCCGGAAATACCGGCAGTATAGCGGCAACCGGCACTACTCTTTATACTGCAGCTACTGGTGTTTCACATCCGCGCCAAGCTATTTCACCGGCGCTATAGCGGGTAGCCGGCACTACTGAACCGGCACTATATAGGGACCACCACTATGTGAATGTACTGTATATGTCCTGTACCAGGTACGAACGTGTTTATGAACGACGAAACCTTGACGAATCAGCAGCCGGCCTCGCCGCGGCCGCCGTCGTCGGCCCTTTCGACTTTTGAGGCAATTGTTTCGATATGCGGGCAAACAACCGGCGCTTACCATACGTAATTCTTACCGTTTGGCGAGAATACAACCTCCGTACGGGTGACGACTGAATACGGTGAAAACAGGGGGCGTCTAAGGAATATTCCCGATAGGAGCGAAAGCAGGACGTTTAAGAAGCACCCCTGATAGGAGCGACGGAGGGACGATTAAGAAACATCCCGGATGGGAGCGAGGGAGGTTGGGAACACTCTTTTTATTAGTAGTATGCTTGTTCTTGTCGTTTTTTTGCAACCGCATCCCTGCCCTGACTTGTCGTCGGCCTTGGCAAAATGTTACCGTTCTGTCTTGCCTTGACTTTTTTTTTTTTTTTTTCTTTTATCCTCCGGCGGATGGGGAAAAATAACGCTTTAGCTCACCACACTTCCACGTATTTTCATATGTTTTCCTTCCGTGCTCCTCTTCCTTAGGTCGGGATTGAGCTTCGGCCCATGGAGCCGAAGGACCTCGTGGAAGTGAAGCGTCTGCACGAGCAGTGCTTCCCAGTCCGGTATGAAATGGTGAGTTAACGGTCCTGCGGCCGTCGCACTCGATACCAAGAACTGTGAGGGACACTCCCTTTCTTTGGGAATAAATCGAGCCTTCGTGAGGGACACATCCCTTTTCTTTAAGCCTTTTACAACTGGAAACCCATTTCTGGGGACAAAATTACTTGGGTATAGTATAGGGAGGGGTTCGGGGTCTCTAAAGGGGTCAAGTACGGAATTGAGCCTGCGAGGGTCAGGGCACCCTCTTTCTTACGTTGGAACTCGAGTCTTTGTGAGAGGCCCAGCCGTTTCTCGAACAAGAAATTGAGCCTGGCCCAGTACCCTTGGGTTTTTAGTTGAAGGCGTGAGAGCACAGTAGTGGCGTTTGGAAGGCCGGCTGTGAGCTGTGTATCACTGCACGCGGCTCCGCCTCTTGACGGTTTGCACTACACGCGTGTTTTTTTTGTTTTTGGTGGGCTGTGAGTTGGCCGTCTATGAGTCGCGTTCTGGCTGTGAGCACGGATGTGTGTCACGCGTTGCACGTACGCTCGCGTTCGCAGATACACGCGCCGTTCGTAGATTCTTTGCCGTTCACAGGAATTTAACAGTATAGACCGTTGTAGGAAATGCCTCGATTTATACTGGAAAAACCCCTATGTTTTTTTCAGCATTTTTTGTCCTGGAAGAGGATGATACGCAGTTTCCCCTTCCCTGAGTTAACGTGTTTCAATAATTGAGGTTGCCGCTCAAGGGTGCCGTTTGCACGTTTGGCCGGTAGCGTGCGAATGGGCGCTTGTTTTTTGCCGTTACGTGCATCGTTGGTGATTGGAGTGGTTGGCTGGGCATTCCGGTTGGTTGCGCGTGGTGAAGTGAGGAGTGCTACGATAGAGGCGTTAAGGTATACCTCTTTTTGGCGAGAAAACGTTTTCTGAACGACGGGGCTTCTTAACCCCCCGAAATTGTCTGAATGCCATTCTTGTTTTTGCAGTACGGTACCATGGTAGTCTTTTAGAATATTTCTTTCATACCTGGGCCGTGGGTTTGGTCATCGAGTTTCAGTTTTTGTTTTTTTTTCAGTTTACACAACGATGGTGGTAGCAGTTTTTGGCGATTTTTTTCTGCCGAATGACGGGGCGCCTTGACAACCCCTTTAGAGCCCCCAAATCCCTCCCTGTACTAATTTCGAATCAATTTGTCTCAAAAGAAGGGTTTCCAGTTGTAAAGGCGTTTTATAACCCAAAATCGTCGGAAAACGTCGTTCTTGTTTTGGCAATACGGTAGTGTTATTATAGAATACCATAGTATGTTTTTACACCTACGAGGCGATGGGTTTGGTTTTGCACTTTCAGTTTACTCAATTTTTGTGTTAGAGTTCCTCAGGTGAGGAAAACCTGAAAAAGAAAGAAAAAGGTTGCGCGTTTACCGTGGCGTGTGTCCGGGAGGATACCTTGCCGCTTTTTCGACAACATGGTAATGAAACGCAAGAACCAACCATTGTATGTACGGTGAAACCCCCTTCATCTCGTACACAGTGTGCGTCAACCATGTTGTCCAAAAAGTGGTGAGCTCTGCTGGTGTCTGGCGCGTTTGTGCCTCGAGGTGTGGTGTTCATTGGTCAAGCCGGAGCCCGTGATAGTGGGCCTTCTCCCAATAGTGCCGGTATGTGCCAGCCCATTATACCGGCACTAAAACGGGGCACCGGCACTATATTGGCAATACGGCTACTTTATTAGCGAGTTACTGCAGAGTTCCAGTCCTGCCAGACGATTTCTCCGGCATTGTAGAGGGAAGTGGCACTATTCAACCGGCACTATCGAAAGCCCCCCACTATACCGGCACTATTCGTGGCACCGGCACTATTGGGAATAGGGCTACTTTTGAGAGTTACTACAGAGAGTCGCCGTCATGGCGAGCGATTTCGCCGGCATTGTAGAGGGCAGTCGCACTATTGGGAATATAACTACTTTGTAGAGCTACTACAGAGAGTTCCAGTCGTGCCGAGTGGTTTTACCGGCATTATAGAGGGCAGTGGCACTATTCAACCGGCACCGCAGCCATCGGGAGCCTCCCACTGTAGTTACGTCTTACTCCGCCACTGAATTCCAGCCAAATCGCCGACCTACCGTCCATGAAATTCTGCGAAAAATAATCGGAGGCGTTTATCACCGGGGGAAAGGGGAGGCTAAGGAACCACTCTTCACTCCCCTTTAGCACTGCACCCACATTTTTGAGGACAGACTACTTGGGGACAAGTGCGGAAAAAAATATGCGTTTCTAAAAGGGTCCGCTATCAACGACAATGACGACGTCGAACACATTTTAGCAAAAATATTCTAACAACGCCACCTGCCGTCCATGAAATTCTGCGAAAATTAGTCGGAGGCGTTTATCACCGGGGGAAAGGGGGAGGCTAAGGAACCGCTCTACACCCCGTTAGCACTGCACCCACATGGTTGAGGGCAAACTACTTGGGGATTAGTGCGGAAAAAAAATGTGCGTTTCTAAAAGGGTCCGCTGTCAACGACAATGACGACATCGAACACTATTTAATAAAATTATTCCAACAACGTCAGCTGTGAGTTCGACGAACTTAGGGTCGACTCTCATCTTTGCAAGCTGCGTACTACACCGGTCGCTCGTTTTTAGTAAGTTGTTAATGAGTCAAAACCTAATATAAGATGACATTGTATTACGATATGCTTGTCATTCATGACTACGCTTTGCCCATGCACCAACCCAGGCGTTCTACGAAAACGTAGTCCGAGGGTTTATCACCCGGGGAAAGGGGGAGGCTAAGGAGCCACTCTACACGCAAGTGGCGGTATCTCCCTGCAACGAGGGCTTAGACGCCAGCGCAGGAGCCGCGTGCGAAAGCAACATGTCAGGGGTTGCCCCCCGCCTCGACTCCAATAGATGCGTAAATGGATACGAGAATGCCGGTAAAAGCGGCGGTGGTGGTGTTGGTGGGGGGGGCGGGAGTGAGGGTGGTGGCGGTGGTGGTGGTAGTAGTGGTGGTGCCAGTAGTGGTGGTGGTGACGTTTTTGTCAGTGGCGTCGGCTTAGACCAACCCCAACCCCCAGACGCGCGACATAACTGTCACATCGATGATAGGGAAAACGGTAACCCAGGAATGCAAGGAGAGGGGGGGGCTGGTGCGGGCGCGGGACTCGGCCCGGGGAATCAGGGAGAGGAAGGAATTATAAATGGCGAAGGCGGTGCGAGCCAGGGGGGGGCGGCGTCGCGGCCACAGATGGACGCGGACGGCAGGTTTCGACAGCATGGGGCTGGGGGGGCTGGGGATGTCGCGGGACGAAGGGAGGATGAAATTGTTGGCCTCATCACTTGTCAGGTGGGCGATTAAGAGCTGTTTTATCAATTAAGCACCCGATGTTTGTTTTCCGTCGCCGCATCGTTTTTGCTCTTGTTGTCTTCGCTCTTTTGCCGGACGAGAGGCGCCATTTTGTGCTGTTTTCGCCGAAGCGGGGGGGGAGGTTGGCTGGCCCACTAACATAGAGGAAGGGGAAGACGCGTTAGCTCCTCTGCCCCCATCCCCATCCCTTCCCCCTCCCGTCCCCCCCCAACCCCCACCCTTTCCTCATTCCTCCCCCTCTCCCCCCACCCCCCCCCCCCCTCTCTCTCCTCTCCCCCCTCTGCCTCCACCCCGCCGCTCTCCCCCTCGCCCAGTAGACTTGACCGCGTTCTCACCACCCCTGACATACCATATGAAATCCCCAAAATATTCCGTTTCTTGTGGTGGTCGTCATGTTTTTTGAGGTCATCCAAATGACCGCGCGAAAGGTCGTAGCCTTAGCACCGGCTAGGGTCGGGGGTGAATGTTAGGGTTGGGCTAGGGTTGGGTTGGGTCTACGCCTCCATGTGAATTGTGAGAAAAAACACCCAACAACACGGAAAAAAGCCTGAAAATCTCTATAAAGCGTAGCATTTTTGGTCCATTATCGGGTGGTCGGGGTGGTGAAGATCGACAAAGCCACCTCCCCTCCCCTCCCCACCCCCCCCTTCCCACACACGCCGCCTCATTCATATATTCAACGTACCACCCCCTTGCCCCGCAAGCGCGCGGATGTTTCCATCTCTTCGCCAGCCCTCTCCTGCGGTTTGTTTCTTCCCTCACATGTTTTGCTTGGTTGCGTCTTTCCGTTCTTGCGATTTACTTTCTGTCTTCACGTGGCTAACTCTTGGCCTGCTCTTTCCCTTCGATTTCATTTTTTATGTTAGGTTGAGCCTCTGTTAGCGTAGGGCCCGATACATGAATACTTGGCATCCGGCCGCCCCCCCTTGCTCCTCCGCCTGCGCACGGATTTTTCTAACTCGGTAGGACAGATCACGATTTTTTACGGAGGACGATGGTTCAACGGGTTCAGTTCAACTGGTTCATACATTCCTCCATAAATAGATATATAATATATTCCTCCATAAATAGATAATCTATAGTAGATCCTATACCTGTCGTCATGGTATGTTTTACAGGATCCGTGCTGTACAGATCCAACGCAGGAAACGTGTGCTAGGATCATTCAGATCATCCGTTTCTCATCCGGCGACATGGTCTATAGGCCGTGCAGATCATACAGATCAGGGATCTATCTTTCTCTGGAAGAAAACTATCGCTAATTGGGGATATTTTGTGTCCGATTTATTTTTGTCCAGGAAGGAAAATATCGTTAATGGAGAAGTTTATCTGTCTGACTTGTGAACTCTTTGGCACCTCGTTACCCGCGCTTTTTTGCTTCTGTTCAGGTTGTACCTCTCGATAAGTGCAGGGACCGAGATCGCTTAGGACTCAAGGGGACATTTGGCACCGGGGACGGCGTCGGCAGTGTTGGCGGTGGTGGTGGTGGTGGTGGTGGCGGCGGCGGGGTGGGGCAGGAAGGGGGCGCGACGACGGCGCACACGGAGGTTGTGTACATACTCACGCTGGGCACGGAGACGCGTCACCGAAGACGGGTGAGGCGTGAGGTGCTTCTGGGAGAGGCTCTGGACTGATTCCGAGATGCGCGTGGCTGATTTCCTCGTTTTATTGGCCAAAACCGGACCTCATGAGAAAGCCAAAATCGAACCGATATAAAATCTGATTCACGTGAAAAGACCGAAGGGTTGGCAAGCCTAATTTTTCCGGAAAACTTGTCATACATATACCATCATGGACATTTTTATAAGCCTGCCGCGGCTCCACCTGCGCTTGCACCCGTGTAAGGAGCATGACACAATGCTACCAGGTTTTCCCTAAAGTATGCTAGCTTTGCCCGGGGAAAAAACAAACAATTTATGCTACCGTTATGCTCGAAGAATGCCTCAATTATGCCAACGCCTGCCGCTGTGTCTGCGCTCTTTTGTCTGCACCTGCAGGGGATAGGGCGAGCGCTACTGCGCAGATGCATTTGGCTCTCGAGACAGGAGGCGTCTATTGGGGCGGTCTACCTCCATGTCATCACCACCAACCCCCCGGCGCACCGCTTCTACGAGTCGGAGGGTTTTGTCCAAGTATGCTGCATCACCGGTGAGCGCGCGCTGGGCTATATATATGTCACGGACAACCGGGGTGCGATTTTGCCCACGGACAGTAGTTACGGCAGATTCTCCGAAAACGTGACGAGGAACTACGGCATAACAGCGTTTGGTGTGCGCGCTTTGTCCGATCCGCCCCCCCTCAAACCTCCCCCCCTCCCTTCCCTCCCCCCCTCCCTTCCCTCCCCCCCCCCCGTCCCTCAGACTACTACAAGATCAACGGTCAGCTGTACGACTGCTTCCTGTACGCGTTGTTCATCAACGGAGCCCAGCCTCCGGGTGATTGGGGCTGGAGCATCCAGAGCCTCTCTAGGTGATTGAAGTGCTGCAGTCCAGTTATGGTATCCATATCTACTCGTATATGTGTGCAGGCGTTTATGTGTACCGCAGGAATAGGATGGGACCTTCGTAACTTCTGCCTCGCATGCCCAGAAGACGTCACACGGCAAGGCAAGCAACTGTAACCCTGAGCATCCAGAGCCTCTCCAGGTGATTGACTTGCTTCGGTCCGGTTATGGTACCAATATCACTCGTATATATACATGAAGGCGTTTTTTGTACCTGGATAATATGTTAGTAGGGTTGGGACTCGTCCTATGTGCACGAGCGGCCTGCTCAAAACTTCGTGCCGGGCGTTGGTCTTGTTGTTCGATGTACCTAGATAATATGATGGTGGGGTTGGGACTCGTCCTATGTGCACGAGCGGCCTGCACAAAAATCTGTGCCGGGCGTTGTAGCTTTCCTTTCGGCCTCCTTTTTTTTTTATAAGTCACCAAAACACGCGGTGGAGCCGCGCGACTGCCCCTGCCCTCGTCGAGCCCCCATAGGGTTGGGGTTAGGGTTACGGTTAGGGTGACGGTTACGCTTAGGGGTAGGGTTACGGTTAGGGTGACGGTTACGGTTAGGGTTAGGGTTACGGTAAGGGTTACGGCTACGGTTACGGCTACGGTTACGGTTACGGTTAGTGTTACGGTTACATTTTTTTTTTTTGTCAGGGTTAGTCTGCGTCGATGTACAAGATTGAGATAACCTCACGCGACCTGCACAGAGTTGTGTGCAGGTCGTTCCTGCACATAGGGCGAGCCGGGGATTGGGGCTGGAGCTCCCCGGAGCCTCTCTAGGTGGTTGAGTGAGCTGCTGCAGTCCGGCTATGGTATCCGTATGTACTCGTATAGATGCACAGGCGTTGTGTGTACCTCAGGGATTGGGGGGTTGGAGTATCCAGAGCCTCTCTGGGTTGTGGGAAGGCTTCGCTGCGGTTGTGGTATTCTCTAATAGGGCGTTCTTGGTACCTCAGGGATTGGAGCTGGAGCATCCAGAAGCTTTCCAGGTAGTTGGTGATGGGTGCGGTGCTGTGCGGTGCGGTGCCTTGGCGGCCGCCGCATCGTCCGGTGGATATAGTTACCCAAACGGCGGTGGTGGTGGTGGTAGTCATGGTGTTGTTGGTGGCGGTGGTGGTGGCGGTGGTGGTGGTGTTGGCGGTGGTGATGGTGGTGATGGTGGTGGTGGTTGTGGTGGCGTTTGTTGGTGTTGGCGGTGTGATGGTGGTGATGATGGTAGCGGTGTTGGTGTTGGTGTTGGCGGTGGTGGTGATGGTCTTGGTGGTGGCATTTGGCGTGCAAAATCGACTTTCGCGGCGCTGCTGGGGTTGGTGGTGGCATCAGCCAGTTGGCGTGCGCGCGTCGACTTTCGCTCCGCTGATGCGTTGTGTGAGTACAACACACCTCGGAAACCGCGTTGTTTTAGTCTCTAGGATTGAGGCCGCGATCCCTTCTGATACTACCCTCCTTTTCGTCCCCCCCCCCCCGCCCTCCCCGACACCGACGCACAGACACCCTTCGGCCTTTCATGATTACGACCCCTCCCCCGCTCCTCCCAATGGCGTCCTTGTGTTTTTGCAGACGCCTTCTCGCGATAATTTCGTTTTTTAGGAGAACTTTGGGGCACGTTCCGGAAGAGCGCAGGCTTGCCGCCGCCGTTGCCGCTGCGGGAAGCACCTCCGAAGAGGAAGAATATCAGGACGAAGAGGATCAACTTTACGATTCTCCTCGGGAGGACTCGCCACCCCCACCCGGCGCCGGCACCTTTGCGTCTTCTGGTTCCGCTGCAATAGCGTCTTTTTCTGCCCGCCAAGATAATGGTGTCCTCTTTTCGGCAGGAGGTGTGAGTGGCGGCGAGGCGGTAGGCGGTACGGGGTCGGCTGGTGGTGGTGGTGGCGGTAGTGGTAGTGGTGGTTATTATACCGCTGCTGCAAATTGTTGTGCTGCTGGTTCTTGCTCGGCTGGCGGTGGTGGTGGTGCTGGTGGTGGTGCTGGTGGTGGTGGTGCTGGTGGTGGTGATAGTTATTACGCTGCCGCTGCTGCTGCTGCTGTGGCCGATGGTGCTGCTGTGGCCGATGGTGCTTCTGCTGATGCTGCTATGCCTGACGCCGCTGCTACTGGTGCGGCTGGTGCTGGTGCTGTTTCGGCCGATGGTGCGGTAATTGCTGCTACGGCTGCCTCGGCAGCAGCAGCGAATGCCGCAAGCCCTCCGCAGCCTTTGGGGCCAGGATTGGCGTGGTCGACTCACGGGGCACCACCGCTCTCCACACCTCCTGCCGCGGGGGGGAGGGGCGTTAATTACCCGCACAGAAACGAACGCTATATTTCGGAGAATTCCTACGCTGCAACGGGGGAGAAAGGAGATGAAACAGCTACAGCATCCCAGGAGGCTCACCGTACCGTAACGCTGTGGAACGCGGCTGCGTCAGGGGTAGGCGCATGGGGTAGGACAGCGGTAAATGGTGACACAGCTGCGAAAATCAAAGACACCAGCAGTGACATGGCTGCGAAGTTGAGAGTCAGCAGTGACATGACTGCGAAAGTGAGGGACAGCAGTAGTAATGGGATTTGCAATAGATTTTCGCAGGCATTGGAGGTAGGCGAATCGGGGTCAGTTGTTGATGTGAGCGCGGGCGGGGATGATGATCGACCCTGGGGAGGATTCGGTGGGGAGCGAGTATGAGGGCAGCTGTGTACATAAGGGGTGGAATTACGATGCGTCTAGTTTTTTTTTTTTTTTTTCGTTTGTTTTGGGTCTGTGGGAGCAGACAGACTAGTGTTGTAAGGAGCTTCTGCGGTGGCTGATGTTTGTCAGAGTTTCGCGTGGCGGCGATAAAAACCGAACGTACGATATCTAAGAAGAGCTCTAGGTGATCTAGTTGGGGAGCTGTTCGGTGTGTAGTCAGAGGGCTGTACGATATCTAACCCTAACGATATCCAGTCGGAGATCTTTAGAGTATCTGGTCAGAGGGCTGCACCGTATCTAGTCGGGGGTCTACGGAATCGAAGCGGAGAGAGCTGTACGATATCTAGTCGAAGAGCTGTACGATAAACTGTACGATATCTAGTCTGAGGGCTGTGCGATTTCTCCGCAGATAGCTTGTACGTTGTCTAGTCATACATCTGTGCGATACCTGGTCGAGGAACTGTGCAGTGTCTGGTCGGAGATCTGGACGATATCTAGTGGGGTAGCGCTGCACGATATCAGAGAGCTGTCCGGTATCTAGTCTGTGAGCTGTACGATACCTGGGCGCGGAGGGCTTCACGGTATCTAGTTGGAGAGATCTGTAATACGTCTAAGCGAAGTGAGCTGTACGATGTCTAGCCAAAGAGCTGTGCGATATCTAGTCGGAGAGCTGTACGGTATCTCGTAAGAGCTGTGCGATATATAGTCCGGGAGCTCTGCGATATATAGTCGGGGAGCTGTACGATATCTAGTCAGAGATGTATACGATACCTGGTCGAAGAGCTGTACGGTATCTAGTCGAAGAGCTGTACGATATTTAGTCGGGTAGTGTACCAGTACCGTGGCAAAGCGCTGCGCGTTTAAGGCCAGCGTAGACATTTGTCTTTGAGATATTTTTTGCCAATGACAAGGGCTTACGTGGGAAGAGCGTGCTGTAACGGCGATTCGAATCTGACCAAGTTGGTCGATGCGATTGGGCATGCTTCAAAGAACTGATCGTTGCGATTGAATCGTTTTTTAGAGATTTTGATACATGATCGGGTGCACCTGAAGCACTGGTCGGTCTCATTGGATGCATTTGTAAGAGCTGATCGATCTGATTGGATGCGCTTGAAGAGCTGCGATGTGATTTGGCTGCACTTGTGAGCGCTCATCGGTGCAATTTTTGCATTTGACGAGCTGGTCGATGTGATTTGGCTGCACTTGAAGAAACTGATGGGTGTGATCGGATGGGATATGAAGTGGTGGTCGATTTGACTGGATGTTTTTTCATGGACTGGTCGATCTTATGGAATGCGCATAAAGAGCTAATCGATATGCTTGGATGCATTTTCTCAAGAGCTGACCGATGTGATTGGTTGCATGTGAGCTGGGGTCGAGCTGTTCGGATGTGCTTGGAGAGCTGGTCGGTGTGATTGGTTGCGCTTAAAGAGCTGGTCGATTTGATTGGTTGCATTTGAAGACCTGATCGATTTGATTGGGTATATTTGAAGAGGTGATTGATACGACTGGTTGCGGTTGAATAGGTGGTCGGTGTGGTCGGTGTGGTTGGTGCCCACTCGAATTGCTGGTGGATGCGGTTCGATGACCTAGGTTGGTGGGAAGCGTTTCGTACGCTGTAGAGCAGATAGATGGGGATACACATTTTTACAAGATTGAACGTTTCACTATAAATAAAGTCAGGGCTCGGTCGGTATGTCACTTATGTCTAGAGGGAGCGGGAAACCGCCGGTGTGGGTGCCGTTTTTTTAATGTTTGTTTGAAAGGGGCTTGGCAAGCCGTAATTTTATGGGTGGCATGTTTCAGACACGCTAACTCGCAGCAGCCGCATGTTTGCTCGCGCACGCTGTTTTTTTTTATATCTCGAATGGAAGTGTGGGGAGTGCTGGTTCTCGTATGGGTGCTACGCAAATACCGGCTGACGTACAGCTGATGCTTCAAAATGTAGGAGTATTTCCTTCTGGGACCCGCAGGTAAACGCAGGCGATAAGAGGGGGGGCACCCTCATTTTCACCATTAATACCCAGTTTAGGCAAAGGACGCATGCTACGATAGAGGTGCACCCCTTTTTTTCTGAGGTTCCTCAATTTTGGGAGCTTAAGACCTCTCCCAAAAACTGATTAGGAGAAAAATAAAACTGCTACCGGACAGAAAAATCCCATGGCCTAGGTACACAACGAGAATTCATGAGAAGAAAAAATGGCCTCTTGACCGACGATTTTGGGTTGAGGAGGAGCCCCGTCACTTTTTTTTTTTTCCTTCTGATCCTCCGGCGGATGGGGAAAAATAAAGCTTAAGCTTACCACACTTCCACGTCACTCAGCAAAAAAAATGGCCCAAAACGTGCTACCTCTATTGTAGCATGCGTCAAAGAGGCGGTCTATGATTGGAACTGCGTGGTAGCGTTTTTTGGCTTTCTTTTTTTTTTGGATTGACGCGGGGCTCCTTACCAAAAAATCGTCGGAAACTTGACTCTTTTTTTTCGCGATGTTTTTAATTGAATTCCTAGGCCATGGGATTGTTGATCGAGTTGTACTTTTCATTCTATTACTCTCTTCAGAGCCCCCAAACCTCTCCCTATGCTGTATCCATGCAATTTGGTAACCGAAAACGGATTTCCAGTTGTAAAGGGGTTAAAATCAGCTTTTGGGCGGGAATAGAGCTTCTCTAAAATAGGTCAAGAGCCTCGGAAAAAGCCGTGGGTGCACCTCTAACGTAGCATGAATCCAAAGCATGCAAGGGGCTCTGGTCCTCGTTTCTAAAACGGCCTCGTACATACCTTGTTGGCGCGGCGTGGCGAACACCTCTATCGCGTTGGCTGTGCTCGTTCATCGTGAATCCGACAATCACAATTTTAGAAGCAACCGAAATGTAGGACGCCGCTTTGAAACAAAAAATGAGTGTAGGACCCGTTTCCGCTTGGACCAATGTGCTACGATAGAGGTGTACCACGTTTTTTTCTGATGTTCCTCAATTTGGGAGCTTAAGACCTCTCCCAAAAACTGATTTGGAGGAAACCAAAACTGCTACCAGATGAAAAACCCCATGGCCCCTAGGTACCCAACGAGAATCATGCCAAAAAATGTCGTATTTCCGACGATTTTGGGCTAAGGGGCCCCGTCATCCAGAAACCATTTTCGCCAAAAAACGGTATACCTCTATCGCAGCACGCGTCGGTAGGGGGGACAATTTTGGGGCCTTTTTTTTCGCAGCAGCTCGGGCGAGCGACGCCCCTGTTCCTTCGAAGTCTGAACCTTTCATGCTGTTTTCGTTTACGAAGCGAATGTGCATCCTGTTCCTTCGAAGTCTGAACCTTTCATGCGGTTTTCACTTACAAAGCGAAGGTGCATCCGCGATTGAATGGCAAGCTTCTTCTGCGCCGAGTAAACCACCCGAAGTGTGTTGTCCGTGAGGTACAGAGTCACTCGAGTGCGAGCGGTGAACAAACCGGTTGTGAAAATAGGGGTAGATCAAAACAGTCGTAACATACCCCCTACCGTTACCTTGGTCCTTGGCACCCTGATCCCTAATTTAGCGGCGTCGGCAGGAACAACCGACACCGCAAGACCCGACCCGGACCCAATCCAGAGTCGTTCTACGGTAGCCCCCCCCCAACTTTCCTTTCAACAAATTCGCTGGTTTCAAAACCAGTTTCCGGCCGTGTCTCCTGAAATACCGTGTTCCTCGACACCCCGACGTCGTCGATCGATAGGCCTTTGCACGCAAGAAAATACATGGATACCTTGTTTTCAATTGTGTCCTTCCTTGTGTCGAGCAGCCATGATGATGAAGCGTTCGTTAAAGAAAATCGCTGTTTTTTTTGGGGGGCTATCGTACAATCAGTCTCCAGCAATAGGATAGATTTTGCGGTAGACGAAGTAACGGTCTCTGTAGGTGCAGTGACCGGCATATAACGTTATATTGTGAGAGATGTTTAGGGTCCATAGTGTTGACTAAACCGGAGGGGCGAGGTTAACAAAAAATCTGCGTTTTGCAGATGGACGAAAACTGGTATACAAACGAAAGTGTATGGAGCTCAATCTTTTTTTACCCGGATCTCCAGGGGGAGCTAAAAAAAAAAAAAAAAAAAAAAAAAGGGCATGGTTATACCGGGTCTGGGGGGAGGTTTGGGGGTTGGACTTGAGCAAAAGCTGACGCCATTCCGCCCTCACTGTTGAGAGCAGACCTCAAGAGGACGTTAGCAAGGCCGAGTCGAGCACAAGCGAGTCGGGGTTGTTGCTGGCATTGGATTGAGGTAGTCACTGGGTTGGCCAGCCCAGCAAGAAGTCTGTGCCTCCCCCTGCTTTTTCATCCTCTGCTCCTTTTTTTAGTTCGAAAGTTCCACCAAACGTCCAACGAAAAATGCAAAATACACCCAAATCAGCATATACATTCAACGTCCTGCAGAGCCTTTTTTGCAGAGACATGCTGCATTTAGTCGGTCTGCATTTAGTCGGCCTGCATTTAGTCGGAGCCTCTCGCGAAACGGCGAATTCTTGCGAAAGGCAACTTTTTGCGAAACGGCATCTTCTTACGAATCTGCAACTTGTTGCGAATCTGCAACTTGGGCGAAACGGTAACGTCTTGCGAAACTACAAAATTCTTGAGAAACTACAACTTATCTCGAAACGGCAACCTCTTGCGGAACGGCAACCTCTTGCGAGGCGGCAATTTCTTGCGACACGGCACTGCTTGCGAAACGATAAATCCATGCCAAAATCCAACTTCTTGCGAAACTGCAGTTTCAGCGAAACGCTTACTTCGCGCGAAACGGCAATCGCTTGCAAAACGGCAAATTCTGGTGAAACGGCAACTTCATGCGAAACGCCAACTCCGCGGAACTGCAACTCCCACAGACGGTCCTCATCGGTGACGAACAGGCCGTGTGCATAGAACGCCGCAAACGCGAAATTCGCAAACTGCAACTTCTTGTGAAACGTCCGGTTCTTGTGAAACGGCAGTTCTCCCGACACGCCAAATTATCGCGAAACGCCTACTTCTTGCCAAAAAGCCATTTTCATGCAAAACGCCAACTGCACGGAACTACAACTCCCACAGGCGGCCCTCGTGGGTGACGAACAGGTCGTAGAACGCGGCCAACGCGAACACACAAATCGCGGCAAGGTACCTGCGGCGAGGACATGCATGAAGGCGTTATATATTAGTCATTGCCCAGGGCTGCGAATCAAATGTTCGAGTGTCTACTACCAGATACAATACTAGGGGTCATGCGTGACAAAAAAATATGTTCAATAAGTTTGGGCATGGTGTTATCGCGACAACTAAGAGTTCTAAAAACAGTCAAGGAAACTATATGTCACGCTCCGTTACACAAAAAAAAGGGACAAAGTGAAAAACGGAATAACGACATGACACCTACCACTGCTATTCGAAAATGTCACGCAAAGTGAAAAACGGAATAGCGACATAACACCTACCACTGCCATTCGAAAATGTCACGGAATCGTGCGCCTTCGCTAAGAATGGTCGCGACATCTCTTCGGTTGAAGTACAGGGCAACTCTTCTCCAAGAGAACGAGCCCTACGAACGGCAGGCTGAAATGTGTTGAAAATATTACACTCAGGGCCGTTGCTATCGGACAAAAAAAAAGTGTCAGGGAACGTGACAAATAAAAAACGCCACATGTTCGCGAATCGTGATATTTGTCAAGAACCGGACTTAGAATCGTTTCGACATTCTTCACGAATATTGATGTCGGGGACTCCTCACATAGCAAACTTCTTTTCTTTTTTTGTTATAACGTGACATTTCAGAATTTCAAAAGATCAGGAATCGTGACATTTTGTGCGGATTCGTGATTGTTTTGCATTCGCTAGGAACGACCCCCAGAAGATGTTGTGCTGAAGCTACAGTAGTACATAACAAGCCCTATCCGAAAAATAAGAAATCCACCGGGGGTGCCACAAAAATCTGGCTTCAAACCAAAAACTCTCACGCGCTAGCACACTGTTAATGTCAGGGTTTTCGTAGCGCAAGAACGACTCAATAGTATATTTCGGTTTTGTACTATATGTAAAGGCGGTTCACTAGGATATGAAACCGTCAGTGCAGGCAGCTTCGATGCCTGCGCTGTGAGATATTAATCCAATCTGCGTTTTCTCTACCCGAACCTCTGCTCAGGCCATTGTCTATGGTATCCCGATCCAGGTCACAGATGTTCCTGACATTCGTTTCGCCGCCTGAAGATCAAGATACCAAGGTAACATTCCCAAACAGCGTGTATGGTAAAAACGAGTCTACTGTGGATGCAGGAGCTAACAGCAATGTTCAATACATTCGAGGGCATCTTTCAGAGGGGTGGTTGTACGATTTCGAAAAGCCGAAACGCGCACGAAGGCGTCGCAGCGTCACAACAAGCTACAGACCATGGCGATCGAGGTGCGAGAGGGTCAAGCGGCAGCTGTTCGGCAAATGGCCCAGGGGGCTGCCGCATCTTAGCGAATTACTGTTCTGTGCGTGTGTGCGCGCAGGGGCAAATTTGCGGCCTAACCTTGAGACAACGTCTGGAGAACAAATACCTTGTCCCGATCTCAGCCTGAGATCGGGACGAAAAAACCTTGGTCGGTGGATTTTCCGATCTTGGAAATTGTCAGGACCAACATTCGTCTCCACATGCAGTGTACACAGATCTTACTGTAGGCGAGTCTTGTATATATTAATATCTATGGCCTACATCGGGGTACCATAAACAGTGGCCTCGCGGCTTGCGCCAGCGTACCGCAGAAGAGTATCTCCCGGTTCATGCTTCGGGATCAACCAGCAGGGTCTGACGTGGAGGACGAAACCGAGGGATTGGTTCCGCGCCAGCTACTGCATGATCTACAGCTACAGCGTCGACTGGTTTCCAGGCAGTTAACGCGCCCCCTTATCAGTACCCGTAACACAACCCCTAGGTATCACACCCCCTGCAGTCTGCCGGGGTCTGTTCACACATTATAACAATCAAAGATAAGACACCACAATTAATAGCACACCCCGCTGCAGTGACACCCCCGAGTCTGTTGGCACTCGTTAGCACCCGATGTCCAGCTATCACACCCCCCTGTTAGCACACCCCATCGATATCACTTCTCCCAGCTGCGGGGCTCCTGTGCATGGTGCTCATCACCGGGGGTACGCTAGATTCCACAACCCCATACGAAATCATCCCCGGTGATGTTTTCAACGGCCAATCAGCTGCCACCGGGGCGTGCTTTCATCCGTGTTGGGTACCTGGTAGACTACTGCTGGTCGTACGTGAAAAAAATGAACTCACTTGGGCTCTATTCCGCCGTCGCCCTTCTCCTCGACCTCGTCCTCCGTGTCTTTCCCACCCTGCCCTCCACTACGCGATGCCGCCAAAGCAGCCGCCGTCGTCCTCGTCAATATCCCCGACACCCCCCCTCGATGGATGTGGGTACTCGTCCGCACCAGTACATCATGACGAGGTCGCGTACGTGCATCATGTGTCACACCAGGGGTCAGCCGTGCTGAAGAAGCATGCCACGCAGCAGCTTGGGAAGAGGGGAGGACGAAGCCCGACGATCCGCAGACCAGAGCTAGGACGACCGTTACCCACTGGATTACGCGCAAGTTACTGCAGCGGGGCATAGTAGAAATATATCTGAGGCCCTGGGCTATACGCCTGTAGTTGCGTCTGGTATTGGTGCTGATGCTGTTTGCTGCTTCTGGTGCTACCTGCACTCGTGCTGCCTTTTTGTATGTTCGTGTTGCAGTGAACTCCTCTCGCCTCTCGCAGATTGCAGGCCTGTCTTTACGCCGTTTCTGTATTTTCCCCTGGTTTCCAGGCCGCCACGCGGAGTTATCTACCACCTCTATGGATCCTATGCTAGATCGCCGCTATGGGCGCACTGCTGTGATCGCAGGTCTTTGAGGTGCGGGAAGGCCTGACGCACAGCTGACTAGAGGAGCACTACGCTCACACACTCACACCCAACTGCTTGAATCACGCCGCATCTTTCTCGAAAAAACGCCAAACAGCAACCTCGAACTCCATTTTCGGCAAATTGCTGTCCCGGAGACCGCGATTTGACCGATAGACTGACAGGTTAGGGTTATTAAAATTGATATTTTAACGACAACACAGGCCTTGACGCGTCAGTCCAAAATAGTCCGTGGTCGGCAGGAGTAAGAAGTGGGAATTCTCTTATTATCATTCTCTTTTGGCACTCTGGTTGTTGTGTGTTACTTATGAGTTCTTTTCCTGTGTCCCTCTCCAAGAGTCAGCAGCAAAGCCGGGTGGGGCTGTTCTTCATAGAACACGGAAGGACGGACGCGTCCACACATGGAACCAGGCAGCGCTTCGCTGGAGCCCTTCTTAGCAGGGCGAAGGAAGATGAGGGTACCCGGTCAAGTCGTCCCTGTGGGCGGCAATGCTGATTCTACCAACCCAATCGCAGGTACGCTGTCGTGATGATTCCTACCCCCCGCCGTATTGCGTCTTCGTTTGGGATAATTTTTGCAATTTTTTTCCATTCCCTGATATTTCGCAGGCCGAGCAGCGAAGCCCCTTGGGCAAAACGACCCGTTGGGTCGCTGTCGCGCTGCTGTGCATTTTATACCGTGCTCGTTCGGAGGGTGCTGCGCCGGGGAGTGGGCGGGAACTTGGTTTGATACGCACGCAAGATGCACTACAGCAGTAAGATTCTTGTTCTTTGTTTGATGACGGTGGCATCCCAGAAGCAGCACGAAGCAGCGGCAACGGCTAGCTGGCGGCGGCAGCGGCGGCAGCAGCAGCAGCAGCAGCTGCAGTCAGCAGCAGCGGCGGCGGCAGCGAGCAGCGGCAGTAGTAGCAGCAGGGGTTACGCACTATGGAACTTGACAAGAACGCCTGTTAATGTCACTTAGCCTTGAAACTAGTGTAGAGCGCAAAGAAGGCGTTGGGCAGGAAGTTCATCGCATACCAGGTACCTTGTAATCAGTGCTACTTCTGCTGGCCGGGGTGATACACCAGTTGATCGTGCGTTTCACAGAAGAAATAGACGCGAGTTTGGCAGCGACTGCATGACGACTTCTGTTCCTCATGGTTCCGTAGCGTAGCGGATAGTAGTTCAGTTGTGTATCATGCCGTTATGCCTTGGCCCATGAGTCGTGTCGGAAGGTATGACTTAGCCCCGGCTGCGATGATGCTGTTATGGGGGATGTTTTTCTGTCGGTGGCTGCCGAGGCATGACCCTTGGATACGAAATACTAAAGGCATGGGGCTGCAGCAGTGCAGGAAAGCTGGCTCTCTGGGTGGATTTCTTCTTGCTGATTTTGAGAACGGGTGCGTTGTACCCTAGCTTCAGTACAACGCCTCCCGTTTTTTGTTCTCGTCCTCCCGGAATTTGTTATCTCCCTGCGTTTCTTATCTCGCTGGTTCTGATTTGGTGTCTTGTGCTAATCGCAGCTCCATGTGATAGCAGTCAGTAGGCTGGTTACGTGGGGTGTGTTGCCATGGTGCCGTGATGTGCTGCTACTGCTGCTAGCTGTTGCTGGTGTTGGTGGCAGAAGCATGTAGCAGATTGACAGCAACAGGACAGAGCAGCAGGGAACTGCAGCAACAGAGCAACAGCTATCATGTTTTTTTATACAAAAGCAGGCTGCGAGTCTGGTACGTAAGCTGGTACGTGGGATGTGTTGCCGAGGTGCCGCCTTGAACTCTTACTGCTGTTGCTGGTTTTGGTGGCAGGAACTTATTGAACGTCATTCACAGCAATTGGACAGCAGCAGAGAGTATCAGCAACAGAGCAACAGCAGCTACTTCATCATGTATGGATACCAGTACGGCGGTAGTATGCAGGAGGCTGCGAGTATGGTATTAATAGGGTGCCAAGAAAAACGTCGGAGCGATCCAGAAATCGGCACTTGAACGACTCGTACATATACGCACACCCCCCACCTCCCCACCCCCCCCACCCCACCCCCACCCCTTCGAACACTCCGCCCTCTACTCACTGGTTGTACGAGTTACAGGGTATACCAGGTACATGATTAACTGGTGCATTCTTTCCACAACCGTCAGATTTATCCCCGTAAAGGATGTAAAGTTTCCACGCACAGATTGAGCTGCCCTGCCCCGCCCGTCCCGCCCCCCCCCCCCCCCCATGATAAACTGGTGCATTATATCCAAAACCGTCAGATTTATCCCCTTGAAGGATTTAAAGTTTCCACGCACAAATTGAGCTGCCCCCCCCCCCCCCCCCCCCCACGCTTTTGATCAAAACCAGGCCCCCACGTCCTTAAAAACTCCGCCCTTCCCTCACCGGTTGTTCGACTTACAAGATGCACTTGATGAACTCATGCATTTCCTTCCACAGCTGTCGGATTTTGTCCCCCTCAGAAACGGGTTTTATAGTTCCCGCGCACAGACTGACTAACATCACCCTGTTTACCCTGATAGCTACACTGCTGTAGTTGCAAGGGGAGTCGCCGACCTGTCGTATCCTTAGTGAGGACACACAACCCGTAATACGCGCGATCGGAATATCACACACCGCGTGCATAGATGAGTTTCGACAAGATATTCGATCTCACAGCTGGAGTGTATTCTTGCTTTTATAGTATACGCACATCGTCGGCAAGGATCAGAGGCTTCGCGTACAACAGCACTCGGTGTCAGGGGTTCGAACCCCTCCTGGTACAGGACTTCTCATGAGAAATACAGGGTAATAAGAACATCAGGCTGCCATTTTGCAGATAGGTAAAAAATTCGGAAGCCGGTAAAAAATGGTATATGCACCCGTTCTCAAATATGAAATCCAGCCTGAGCCAACCTTCCACTCGTTAGATATCGTGTAGAGCAGACCTGTCTTTTTGGGCGTGTCAAGGCCTCTTTTAGTTACGGTGCGACAAATGTGTGCAGTAGTAGCCCCCCCCCCCCCCCCCCAATGAGGCGGTATCCCCATATACGGCGGTATCCGGATATATGGCGGTCCAGATCGCTTGGCGTGACTGGGGAATTGCACTCATGACATGGAGTGAATAAGGCGGCTTCAAGGGGGTCATGTTGCTCTCGCACGCCACCGCCTTATTAGGGAACTCCTACTTGGAACCCATCCGGTTCAACCCCTTTAAGAGCCCCAAAATCCTTCCCTGTATCATATTGCTCTCGCACGCCCCCGCCTCATTGGGGGACTCCTACTTGGAACCCATCCGGTTTAACCCCTTTAAGAGCCCCAAAATCCCTCCCTATACTAATTTCATGTATTTAAAAAAAGGGTTTCCAGTTGTAAAGGCGGTATTAGTAAGAATGCTTGGTAGAGCTGTGAGTCAGCAACACTTGACGGCTTCGTACAACTACTCGGTAGAGCGTGCCGTTAGCAACTACGCGACTTAGGTCGGCAAGTCGGCTGGCGAAACGAGCTGATGGTCAGTCGACTTGCCGGCTTAAGTCGGGAGGGCGACGAGAGCCGAATTGGCCTCCCCCGGCCGACGGGCCGAGGTCCCCGCCAAAAAAAATTAAAAACACAGTCCGCATTGGTAATCCTTCCTGCGAGTATGGATAGTCGGCACCTCGGACAGCCTTCGTATGCCACGGCAGCTCGCGCTGCCGTGTTTATAACTAGTACTAGTAACGGGGGGGGCGTCGGTAGGGACCGCCGGTAGGGATAGCTCGCGCTGGCGTTGCCATGGAAACCGACGGACACGCCAGCTAGCGCTGGATTGCGAAGGCGATTGAGTTTAAACTGACACACGACACGTACGAAAATTTACGTGGGACCGTGTGGTTAGCTCAAGCTTTTGTTTACCCTTGACTGCTCGTATCGGCCACCCTACTCGTAGACGAATTTATATATATATATAAGTATACACCTGGTACCTGGTGAGACCTGTAGGCTGCCCCGGTGGCGTATCAGGTTATCCTCGAGCCTGGTATAGGTCAGTTTCGTGAGTTCGAACCCCGCCGGGTGCACACTATTATAAATTCGTTGGGACTTGTTCTTGTGCGCAAATGGACTTGCGGAAAGCGCGAGAGCGTGAGTTACCTGTCCGCCGGAGGATGGTGGGGGGAAAAAAGGGGAAGAAAAGGGCGGCAGACAGCGGCCAGCTAAGGGTTTTAGCGTTAGCTTTAGGGTCTGTACCCGTAGTACTGGACGCGTGCTACGACAGAGGCATTCAGGTATACCCCATTTTGGCGAACACGCGTTTCCTGAATGACGAGGCTCCTTAACCCATGTCGTCGGTGTGCCGTTTCTTGTTCCGCAACGTGATTTTATATACCTGGGACACGGATTTGTTCGTCGAATTGCACTGTCAGTTTGCTCAAAGTGAACAACTTTTTGGGTGGGGTATGGAACTCCTCAACTTTTCAATTGAGGAGCTGCGGAAAAAAGGTGCAAGATACACCTTTTCCGTGGCGTGTGACGCGTGCTACGGTAGAGGTGCAAGGTACACCTTTTCCGTGGCATGTGACGCGTGCCACGGTAGAGGTGCAGCACTTTTTTTTTTTCTGGGGCTTCTTCAATTTGGGAGCTTAAGACCTCTCCCAAAAACTGATTCCGAGAAAAATAAAACTGCTCGTACGTATGTACCGGATGAAAAATCCCATGGCCTAGGTACGCAACGAGAATCATATACCAAAAGAAAACGGCCTGTTTCCGACATTTTTGGGTTAAGGAGCCCCGTCATTTCCGAAACCGTTTTTTTCAGACGAAAACTGCTTCCTCTATCGTAGGTTTTGTCGTGTGTCGCAGGACAGCTATTACGGTAGTGATGTGCCCGGTTTAAGGGTCACCCCGTGATGAGCCAACTTATTAAATAGTTGGTTTTGCCTGTAGTACGGTGTTATCTTTTACTACGGCAAAAACCATCCCATAGTAATGCCGAGTTGTTTGTTCTTCGTGACAAGCGGATTTACTTGGTCTTTGTTTCTACTATGGTCTTGAAACCGCATGGTCTTGGAGTGGGCACACCATTGTATGTGTTGGTACTAAGGAAACGAGTACTGAGGTGGAGTAAGACTTACAGAAACGGCAATTATGGGAGACTGTTCTTCACCGAATGCAGTGTAGCAATCACATCGGAGAGAAGAAGGGGGGGGGGGGTGCAGAGGGGAGGACGGAGAGAGAAGGAAGGGGGGGGGCGGTTGGGTGCAAGGGGCTAGGGAGGGAGGGAGGGAGGAAGCCCGCCTTCCGTCCGGGGTTTCCATTTTTTTGTCGGCATGCTTTCCACCGTGATGGTTGTTGCTGTTGTCGTTGCCAACCCCGCCAACCCTTCTCGCCCCTGCCGCCTCGGTGCCCCGTGTCGAAAGGGACGCGTGGTTGATGGCTAAATGACTTATCATATGGCAAGCAACACATGATTACCCCCCTCTCTGCATCCACGCATGCCGTACGACCTCCCCACCGCGCTCTGCCCCTCTTTCCCCTCGTGTTTACAACAGGTAGCGTTGACGTCGAGACGGGCGTGCCACTAGGCGGAAAAATTCCGGTTTTGGAAAGCACGCGGGCCCCGCTCGCGAAACAAAAAGAGGGCACAACCGGCACCGCCTCTACCTCGACCGCTACCGCTGCTCCCGATGACGATGGCGTTGGCGATGGCGGCGATGGTGATGATGCAGGTGACCCCGAACACGGCGGTTGCGTACGGAACACTTCTTTTATGCCTCGACACGCCAAGTCAGAGGTGAGGAAGTATTGTCGTGTCAGAAGGAGACAGCATTCAAAGGGGCGTCGCCAGTCACAGTTTTAGAAGCTCCTCGCACTAAGATTGTTTTGCTGTCGCCATAGGCAAATAAGTCGGTTGAGCGTCTGGTTTTGATCCGTCAAAGCGTCTTTGAACTTATCACACTAGTTTTAGCGCGGAGTTCATCTACTTGACGGCTGTCCATCAAGGGGCAAGATTTTTGACCCGTCAAGGCGTCTTTTGACTTATCGTACTAGTTTTAGTGTGTAGGGTTCCTTCCTTGACGGCTGTCCGTCAAGGGGCACGAGTGCCGTCAACCGACATATACGACATCTTTGGCTATATACACTCGCACAACTGGATTTTCGTAGCTTAGTATCGTGGACTTGTGTTGGTGGAACGCGTGCTACGAAAGTGTTTTTTTTCTTTTCTGAGGCTCCTCGCTTGAACAGTGTTCTGAGCCAAAAACTGATTTGGGGAGGGGGGGGGGAGGGGGCTCTACCCCTGGCTACCCGATCGATGAACAATCCCATGGCCCAGGTATCAACGAAAATATCGTGAGAAAAAAACATCGTGGGAAAAAAACCTATAGCTACATTTCCGACGATTTTGGGTTAAGGGGACCCGTCATTCTGGGAACGTTTCGGCGAAAAGTGCTGTCTCTGCTGTAGCTGGCGTCGTCGTGGACGGCGTGTGTCTACCGCGGCTGCCGCTGCCGCTACCGCTGCTGCCGCGGGCGGTAGCGATGGTAACGACGCGAACGATCCAGATAGACTCCGGACTTGGGTGCGTGCGGAATGCTTCGTTCATGCCTTGGCACGCCAACTTATAGGTGCGCAAATGTGTGTTTTTTTTGCTACGGTGTCGTACCGCGCGGGGGCTTTGTCGTCTTGAGACTGCATGGGTTTTGGTTGGGATGTGTACGAAGAAACAGGGTTTGTACGAGACCTGATGGATGCCGAAACCGTTGCGGTAGAGTTGTCTCTCGGGGTTGATCTCTCCTCCAAGTCGCTTACAAGACAGCAGCGACACAGCAGCACTTCGAAATGCATCTAGCAAACGCTTCGTTCACGCCGCAGCGCACTATGTCGGAGGTGAGGAGTTATGACTTGTCAAAAGGAGACGATTGTTGTGTGTACGGTAGGGGGTCCCTCAATAAGGCGGTATCCCGATATAAGGCGGTCCAAATCGCTTGGCGCCACTGGGAAACAGTGAGTTGCACGCATAACCTGGAATGAATAAGGCGGCTTCCCTCAATAGGGCGGTCATACTGCTCTCGCACACCACCGCTTTACTATGGGACTCCTATATAGTGCTGTACCGTGTGTCACGCCTTTAGAAGCATCCGCCGTATAATCTGGTATGTTAGGTTTAGACCGCCATCCGTTATAGGGCGGAACTGCCGTTCCTGGTACAGCGATAGCGGTCCCCCAATAAGGCGGTATCCCTATATAAGGCAAGGCGGTCATATTGCTCTCGCACACCACCGCTTTACTAAGGGACCCCTATATAGTGCTGTACCGCGTGTCACGCCTTTAGGAGCATCCGCAGTATAATCTAGTATGTTAGGTTTATACCGCCATCCTTTATAGGGCTGAACTGCAGTTCCTGGTAAAGCGGTCGCGGTCCCCCAATAAGGCGGTATCACAATATAAGGCGTTGTCCCTATATAAGGCGGTCCAAATCGCTTGGCGCGACTGGGGAGTGTTATTTCACTCGTAACCTGGAATTAATAAGACGGCTTCCCCATATAAGGCGGTCATATTGCTCTGGCACATCACAGCCTTTATCGGGAGCCCCCTACGGTACCGCGTGTCACGCCTTTAGGAGCAACCGAAATATAATCTAGTATGTTAGGTTTAGGCCGCCGCTCGTCACAGGGTTAAACCGCCATCCTTGACGTATGTGGGATCGCACCGTTGGTAGCGCCCACGCTATAGAACTTGTGTATTGTCCGTCCTGTGACGCCTTTGGAGTCGCCGCTAGGCTGCACGAGTGGCTATTTGGATATTCTTAAAACCGAACCCATTCTTGAAACGCGAAATGCGTACCCCTCTGGTCCTCCGCCCCCCTCCCCCCCCCCTCCCCTCGGAATGATAGATGAACCTTTTTGTCAGCTATGATGCACCCGCCCCCCCTCCCCCGCCCCCACATATATATGGGAACACCCTTTTATGAACGTGACGGTGTACCTGCCTTTTCTTACCAATGGGCATTGTGGGCCGTGACGCCACCCCCCTACCCCACCGCCCCCTGCCCCCCGCCGCCTAGGGAACTAGGTAAACCTGTTTATGAACTGACGATGCACCTGCCTTGGTACCGTACGGGAAGATGTGCATCGTGGGCTTGACCCTCACCCCACCCCCCCCCCACCCCCTTCCGTCGCCCCCTGCGAATAGTGGGTAGATCCTTTTGTCATTGTGAGGAAGTAGACTAGAAATGTTACGCAACAAATGCTACTCGAGTTGTGTCCTTCTAAACTCGTTTTTCCACCACATCATGTTGACCATCCATCTGTCCTACTGTAGTATCAATGCGTGTGAAGACGCGCCACCCCCGCACCATCGGACTGTTTGGCAATCCCGTTTACCAACTTGACGATTAATGCGTCTTTAGTACCAGTACGTGAATGTGTTCAGTTCTCTCCCTCCACCCCCTCCGGATATTGGGTGAACCCTTTTTTCCGCTTAACGATGCAGCTGCCCTGGGTAATCGCGTGTGAAGATGTGCATCGTGCGTCGTGGATGTGACCCTTCCCCGCCCCCCCCCCTTCCCCGCCCCCTCCCGATAATAGGTAAACCCTTTTATCAACTTGACGATGCACCTGCCGTGGTACGAGTACGTGAAGATGTGTATCGTAGGCGTGACCCTATTGCCTTTGAGACTCCTCTTCACCATCGCCAACGTCTTCATCATGTGGTCTTTCGCGACTCTCGTCTTGGCGGGAATGTCAGGTGACTTGCCATGTTGTTGTCGTTGTTGTTGTTGTTGTTGTTGTTGTTGTTGTTGTTGTTGTTGTTGTTGTTGTTGTTGGTGGTGGTGGTGGTGGTGGTGGTGGTCGACTTGGAGGTAGTGGTGGTGTTGGTGTTGGTGTGGGTGATGGTGATGGTGATGGTGATGGTGTTGGTGTGGGTGTTGGTGTTGGTGGTGGTGTTGGTGTTGGTGGTGTTGGTGGTGAGTGTCCCGTGATCGCATACCAAACAATGTCAGTTGGTATCCTTCGGATCAAAAACGAAAATAACAAATCCGAAACTAATAAAAACGAACAAGAAGCAAAAGTAGAAAGTAAGTTGGTACGAACACAGTCACTCGGGGTCACGTGCGAACAAACATGATGGTATACTGGTACACCCGAACTCTACTCGTACGTACGTACGACGGCCAGCGTACCATCTTTTTCCAGAAGGTTTCGGCTGCGGCCTTGCAAAAACAAACGTGTGTGGTTTAAAAAGCAATGGTAGATTGTTGACAGGCAAATATTTGATATTGTTGTTCTCCACCCCGAACCGTGGTCGCATTCGTCGTCGAAATCTAGCGGTCACAACCCCGCGCACCCCCCCCTGCCCTCCCGGTGCTCCTTCTCGGAAGAGGTGCGCGATCAAGGGTCAAATGACTGCAGCAAGCAACAAATGAGCAAGCCCCCCCCTTCCCCCCCCCCCCTTCCCCCCCTCCTGTCCCCTCCTGCTCCTTCCTCCCGCAACTGCTTGTCGTGCCTCCCTCCCCCAAAATATTGGCGGCTTAGAGGACGACCGGGAGAGACCTTTCAAGCCTTGGCGGCTTGCTCTCAAGTACCCAATCTGTTGGTGCCTACGGTTCCAATGTTTACTTTTCGGCTTCTGGTGGATATCGGTGAGCTTTTCCGCATGTACCATAACAGCGAAAGTATGCTAGTTAAACCACCGTGTTTGCGTTGGCGCCTCACCTTCCGGTGTGTAGTTTTCGACTTCCGATGGAGTTCGTTGATATTTCCGCACGTACCTTCGAGCATGTTATGAGCGAAACTGCGCCAGCTATATTATCTACCATGTTTTGCGATGCACCAACTCTTGCTAAGAAAATTAAACGCTTACTCAGGCTGGGTTTATTATTTAAGAGAGGGCGCGTTCTACGCTAGCTACAGTGTAACGGCTCCCGAATTTTTCGTTTCATGTGAATGTTAGTATAGATTTCTTACGATGTTGTTTCTTATTTATTTTCGTAACCTGAAAAGAAACGTAAATGCTGATCCAGGCTGGGTTTCTTCTATATGAAAGGGCAGTTCTTCACCAAATTCATGGTAACGCCCCCACATTTTCGTACTTAACAGTGCATCTCTCCCTGGATTTCTTAGTTTTTTTTCTTATTTGGTGTCCTAACCTGCCAAGAAAATTGAAGGCTGAGTCAGGCTGGTTTTCGTATGTAAGAAGGGGCGCTTCCTACGCTAACTTCAGTGCAAGCGCTCCCGAATTTACTATTTCCCTGTGAATCTCTGCCTGGATTTCTTGTTGTGCTGTGTCTTATTCAGTGTCTAAGCTAATAAGAATATTAAATTTGGACCCAGGCTGGTGTTCTTGTTTCAAGAAAGGGCGCTTTCTACACTAACTTTGGTATGACGGCTCTAGGATGTTGCGCTTTTTCTGTGAGTCCTAAGCCTGGATTTCTTATTACGTTATGCGGTTTTTTATTTTGGTGCCCGGTGCTGTCATAAAATCACCAATTTCAGTGTTTTTTTTCCAGGACAAATGATATACCAGGTAGCTGAGTTTCGACAGGATGGTTCCGGAGGGCATCATGACCCTCGGTCTCGCAACTATCAGTGGCACGGTCTGCCACTGGCGCGTTAAACTCTCGGTCTCGCAATAACAGTCGCACGGTCTGCCACTCTTGAACTTATAATATTTGTGCTGTTTGGAAGGCTCTTTTTCCCGCCATGAGAATGCCATCCAAATTTCGATTGGAGTATGTGGAGCCGTCGAGTCTCGTCTTTTACAAGGAGATATTGGGGCGGTTTCGTCATGGCCCACTGAGCAGCGGATGCCGCCATGTGAAGATGGGATACAGTTTCGTCTTTTTTTACCAGGAGATACGTGTTGGGGTGGATTCGTCACGGTCCACCGAGCGACGGAACCCGATATGTGGTGATGGGATACAGCAGTTTCGTCTTTTACAAGGAGATTATTTGGGGTGGTTTCGTGACGATCCACTAAGCAACGGAACCCGATTTGTGATGATGGGATAATATTCGTATTTTGTTGTGCTCACATTAACCCGCTTAATCAAGTCCGTGGTCACAGGACAGGCTCCGGTCGCTCTGGAATGGAGGAATACCCCAGGGAACAACACAAACAAAACCAAAAGTGGTACCGGTATACGAAGTACAGCATAGCTGAAGCGAGTCTTACATCCGGCAACCAAAGTAAAAAATGAAATCGTGTAAAAATCGTGTATATTTAGAGGATTGGTCCAAGATGCCCTTTTTAGCTGTATACCGGCACGAGTACGCGTAGCAACCCGTGTTGATCTCATTGGCCAACAGGCTGTCGTCTCGAACTGCTTTCCGGGAATTTAAAAGCCTTATTTTATCGTGCCTCGATACTAATGCGCATTCTGTTATTTTTCTTCACGTTTTTGATGCAGCTACTTCAAACATCGATCGAGTATCACACACAGCTTGCAAATATGAGTTTCGACATATCTTCGATCTCACAGCTGTTCGAGGTAGTTGACTATAATTTAATACAATTTTTAAAAATATCAGCTGTGGGTTCGACTGATTGGGTAGTCGATACTGAACTCCGCTGAGCAAGGTGCGTAATGTCGGCCGCGCGTGTTTTATGTTTCGCGCACGCGTGCTATCATAGCGTGACTGCGTGACGCGGCGCACTGCGGTTCAACGGTTCTACATCAGGAGCCAGCGGTCTAAGCCCTTGATTGACTGCCTGTATCCTACGAGGAAATAAGTGGTGGCCACAGACCGCGAAACTGGAAGAGGAAATTACCAATAATATATATATATATGTTATATACCCTGGTACAAGCTGCACTGTAGTTCCAAGGGGAGTCGCGGACCTATATCCTTAACGAGGACACAGCGAGTAATACGCGCGATCGGAGTATCACGCACAGCTTGCAAAAATGAGTTTCAACGAGGTCTTCGATCTCGCAGCTGGAGTGTATTTTTGTTTTTATAATATACGTGAGATATGGAAAAACGTGAGCGCCCAAATGTTGGAGGTGTCTTAGTTTCGCATTTTAATGTCATGTATGGAAAAAACGGAGTGAGATATACGTAAATGGTGTATTGTGTCTACAGTAGGACTGGGAACGGTGCTCCGTCTCGAAAGGGATGTGTGGTCAATGGTCAAATGACCAAGGCAAGCAACAAATGAGTATACCCCCCCCCCTCCCCAAACGATATACCCCCCCCCCCCCCTAAACGAAAAATTGTATGTTGAGGCGTAGAGAGGCCCTGACGCCTGATGCCTCCCCCCAAACGACCTGCTCTTACCGTAGCGTTTTTGACGCGGTTGCAGGAATAAACGTTTCTACAGAGTAGTGTTCTTGTCATGTGAGGGTTGCGCCGCGTTATAGTTACGCCGCATGAGAGTCGCACCGCGTTGTTACTGTTGCGAACGGTGTCATTGGAGTGGGTGACCTCGCTGTGACAAAAAAACCCGTTGTTTTTGTGTAGGAGTTGCGCCGCAAAAACGTTTCGCCTCTTGGTTATTGTCTGAAATGGCACGATTCAACCAATTGGAACCGCGTCCCAGTGAGAAAACGATTCTTAGGACCGAAACTGACCCTCAGGGGACAGGCCGGGTCGACATACACACGCATCCGTATACAACGGCAGCTTGCGCTGCCGGGGTTGTAACGAAGACCACTGATAGGAACAGCTTACGCTAAACCTACAATGGGGCCCGAAGGGTTGCGCCAGCTAGCGTTGGGCTGCGAAAGCAACTGAGTTAAATCGACACACGACGCGTATGAAAATACGTGGAAGTGTGGTGGGCTAAAGCTTTATTTTTCCCCATCAGCCGCAGGATGAAAAAAAAAAAAGATTCTTAGGGATTGCACCGCATAATAGTTGCCCCACATGAGAGTTGCGCCGCATTGGAACTGTCCCAAACGGTTCCTTGAGACCAATGCCCCTGTGAAAAGGTGGATTGTTCTCTTGTGAGAGTTGCGCCGCATTGTATTTGTCCGCATCGGTAAGAGTCGAGGAGTCGCAGTTGGAGCGGCCTCGCCCCTGCGAGAAAACGGTTACATTTTCGTGAGGGTTGCACCGCATGCAAGTTTGGGCACCGTTAGTTCTTGTGGCACCCACATATATTGACCGAAAAAAAGGTACATTTGTGTTATAAGCCCTTGACGACCTATCGCAAGCATAGCTGTCAGGTGACCCACGGCACTTGCACCTCTTGACCGACGGCATTTTTCCAATAATTTCCCTTGACTGACGGCAAACTTTTAGGTTCAAGTGTTGCACGATCGATTTGACACCCTTGACTGACGGCAAACCACTAGGTTCTAGTATGGAACGATCGGTTTAACACCCTTGACTGACCTCAAACTACTAGGTTCTAGTGTGGAACGACCGGTTTGACACCCTTGACTGACGGCAAACTACTAGGTTCTAGTGTGGAACGATCGGTTTGACGCCCATGACTGACGGCAAACTACTAGGTTCTAGTGTGGAACGATCAGTTTGACGGCCTTGACCACTGAACGATTTCCCTTGACTGACCGTATCTCTCGACGTGTTTGACCACAAGCGAATGGGTAGGGTGGGGAAGCCCTGTTTGGCCCTTGAGAGTGATCATTTACGGGGTTTTTGGCCGTGCCGCTTAACGCCGACCACCCTCCCGCGGTAGGAGTCGTGGTTGCAGTTGTTGGATTAACTAACAGTGTGCCTGTTGTTCGGTTGAGCTCCCCGAGTGCGGAACTAGCGGTTGTATACTGTAGTCGGGTGATTGCACGAGTTGAGTATACCAGATATACTTTTTTAGGGCTAGGACTAAGGCATAAAATCGTTGGTCGGGTTGTGCGAACGAATGCCTTCGAAGGCATGTAGTATCGGGTGAGATGTTGAGGTAGCTCTCTGATATCAGGAGCTCCGAAAAGGGTGAGATGTTGAGGTAGCTCTCTGATATCAGGAGCTCCGAAAAATCTTGGAATATAGAAGGGCTCCGCATGGGCGCCGGCATTCGCCGTATATGCTGCATCCCTAGTGGGAGTGACTCCCTACCCCCGAACCCTAACCCTAATCGGAACGGTATCGGATGGCCTGTGCTTGGATGCTGTGGCTTGCGGGGGCTCCAAGGTTGACTCGGCCGGCTTGGATGCTGTGCTTGGAGAGACTCTGGAGATACTCTAGAGGTTGGGTCGGCCTGATCGGAATGCTGCTGTGGCGTGGAAACACTCTAGGACTGATTGAGCCGCTTCACCCCCTATACGATAGAGGTGCTGTACCACTTTTTTTCTAAGGTTCTTGAATTCGGGAGCGTAAGACCTCTCCCAAAAACTGTTTTGGAGGAAAAAATGAAACTGC
Source organism: Undaria pinnatifida (assembly GCA_012845835.1). Lineage (NCBI taxonomy): Eukaryota > Phaeophyceae > Laminariales > Alariaceae > Undaria > Undaria pinnatifida. The sequence goes on along the minus strand of JABAKD010000015.1, from coordinate 3,527,147 downwards.
TACGACATACCGGATGAAAATCCCGTTGCCGAGGGACACGACGAGAATCATGCGAAATATTGGGGCCTATTTCCGACGATTTTGGGTTAAGGAGCCCCGTCATTCAGAAACCATTTTCGCCAAAAAAAGGTATACCTCTATCGTAGCACGCGTTGCACGGCAGAGGTACCCCTTAGGCAACCGGAGTGCGTAAATCGCTGCCTTTGGAAGGTTCATCGACTACCCGCCCGCCTTGGAATGCTGTTGGTGCGCGGATAAGAGGAGGAAGCCCAGGTTGTCGTGTCCAATTTCGTCTCCGCTTTGGAGCATACAGCAGGGGGACTCCGGCAAGGCTGTGGTGCGCCAGAGCAGCACGGCCGTCTTATCGGGAGAAGGCGCCTTATTCAAGTACTTTGCTGTATGCTTCGCTTCTGTAGCACCCGTCGTGTCTGTCTTTGGTGCTCTCCAGGTTCAACCTCACACGAACTTGCTCCATCGTATAATACGTAGATGTTCCCGAACCAACGCGCCTTCCCTATTCTACTACAGTGAGGTTCGAAACCGTTCCACAAACTCCGGATTCCCTGCGTTCAAATCTTCCGCTTTTGTTTTCGCGAACCTCGACCTGTCTCAGGTTAAGGGGGAGTGTGCGGAGAAGGAGGAGGCGCCGATCATCGTGTCCAATCACGTCTCTCCTTTCGAGCCGTTCTACCTCGTCAGCAAAACCATGGCCACCCCGGTCCAGCGGATAGAAGACTCAAGGGCGCCGATTATCGGAACCATCCAGAAGGCTATGCAGGTGTGTATGTGGTGGTGGCGGTGGTGTTCGCTTTTGAACCTCCCCCTGCATATTCTTTGATGTAGCTGCTATGTATAAGATGTGCGTAGTGTCCGTGCACAAAACAAGGCTTAACCCCTTTAGAGCCCTAAAATATCTCCCTATACTAATTCCAAGTAATTTTGTCCCCAAAGACGGGTTTCCAGCTTTAAAGGCGTTAACACCTTAGTCCTGTTGACCCAGGTGACAGCAGGGGAGTCACCGACCTGTATCCTTCACGAGGGTACAAAACACCCCGTAACACGCGTGATCGAAGTACCACACGCAGCTTGCGAAGATGAGTTTTGATACGAAAATCCTTTTTCGTCGATCTCATAGCCCAGGTGTTTTTTTTCCATATATTTTTTGATCGATGTAAACTGGTGTTACACTTTTTCATCCGGCTATACGCGTAAGTTTTGATGTCGATCTGCGTTTTTGGTTGCCTGACAAAGGTGCGAATCGCACCTCCTCTTTTGTGTAACCGCCGCCGTCTCTCTTTTTTTGTAACTGCCGCCCCTTGTGTTTTTATTCCGCCGCATCTACTCTGTTTATTAGACGCGGCGTCTCCTCTTCTTGTACCCGCCGCTCCTCGTTACTTATAAACCGTTATATCCAAAGACTCCGTCAAGGATTTCCCAACACAAAATAGTGTATGTAATGTAAATGAGCGTTGACGGATTGACACTAGACCGTCAGCGGACATGTTTCGCCGCATCTCCTTTTCTTTGCAACCGCCGCGCGTTGTCTTAGATTCCGCCCGGATCTCCTCTTCTTTGCAAACACCGCACGTTCTGTTTGATTCCGCGGCATCTCCTCTCTATTTTTGTAACCGCCGCATCCCTCTCTTTTCTTGTAACCGCCGCCTTTTTATGTATAGCTTTTCTCCTCTTCTTTGCAAGCGCGGCACGTTCTGTTTGATGCCGCCGCATCTCCTCTCTATATTTTTTGTAACCGCCGCATCCGTCGCTTTCGTTGTAACGACCGCCTCTTGCATAATATTTTTGCAACCTCAGCGCCGTATACTTTATTCCGCCCCATTCTCTTTTTGTAACCGTCGCGACTTTTACCAGGTCATGTTTGTCGACAGAGCCAACCCCGCTTCGAAGAAAAAATGTCTACGGGTGAGAGGGGAAACTTTGGGCGCTGGGAGGAGGGAGGGGGGGGGGGGGGGGGGCAGGTTGTGGGGCAGGGACGTGTTGGGGGATCGGCGAAGGGGGTGGGGGGTTGGGGGAGGGGATGGGAGTTTGCGGGGAGGGGCTGTTGGGGAGAGGGGGTGTTGGGGGCGAGGGGTTTTGAAGAGGGAGGGCGTGTTTGGGGGGAGGATTCGGGTGGAGGGGGGGTGGGTGCGGCGGGGCGGGCGGGGAGGTTAGACGCGGGGGAACAAGAGAACGCCAGTATCAATCTCAAGACGGACAAGCTTCAATGTTAATGTTACCTCCAAGCAACCACTCCCACGCATGTTAAAAAAACAAAATGGCAGGCCATCGATGAGCGCGGCGACCCAGCCTCCCGCTTCCCGCGTGTGCTGGTGTTTCCGGAGGGGACCTGCACGAATCAGCGTGCTCTTATCACGTTCAAGCACGGGCCGTTCATCCCGGGACAGTCCGTTCAGCCGGTTACCGTGAAGTACCCGTTCGGGCACCTGGATCCTTCGTATCCGGCGGTTTCACCCTCTCTTGTAGGGCTGGCATTGAGGTGAGAAGGGAGGCTTTTGACGGGCGGGGACGGGGGGGTGGGGTGTACTTAGTTTTTTCATGGCCGTAGGCGTTTGACCATAGACCCTCGCATCTCTACTATGCCGGGACAGAGCACGTCGGGTTTTCACCAACCAGGCAGACATTGCTTGCAGAGCGGGGACGGGGGGGGTATATGTGTGGTGGGTTGTTTGATGTTTTATTGGTGGTGCTGCTATTGGTGTTGCTCTTGGTCATAGAGGGAGGGAGGGTGGCATGGGTGTTGGTGGTCACTCTCTAGTAGGGTTGGCGTTAAGGTGAAAAGGAAGGCTGTTGAGGGGCGGGGAGGGGGGAGGGGGGTGGGGGGGGGTGGTGTTGGTTTTGGGTTTGGTTTTGGGTTTGATTTTGGTGTTGATGTTTGTGTTGGTGTTTGTGTTGATGTCCCGGCTCTAGTAGGGTTGGCGTTGAGGTGAAAGGAGGGCCTGGGTGGGGTCGGGGCGTGGTGGTGGGTTTGGTGATGAGCGGAGTGGGTGGTGTTTGAGGTGGTGTGTGGGTGGTGATGGTGATGGTGTTGGTGATGGTGTTGGTGTCGGTGGTGTTGGTTTTGGTGGTGTTGGTGTTGGTGGGATTGGGATTGATGTTAGTGGTGTTGGCAGGGGCGTAGGTGGTGGCGGTGTAGGTGGTGGTGTTGGTGTTGGTGGGATTGGGTTTGATGTTAGTGGTGTTGGCAGGGGCGTAGGTGGTGGTGGTGTGGGTGGTGGTGTGGGTGGTGATGTGGGTGGTGGTGTGGGTGGTGGTGGTGGTGGTGGTTATCCGTGGGGCACCGCACGTGGACCGGTTCTATCTGACCGTGACACCCTGTCTCGTTTGGCTGTCGGCGAGAATAGATACCTGGAAGGCGGGGGGCCGGAGTTGGGGGGTGGGGTGAAAGGTGTTGGCAGAAGGAAGGCGTTTGGAGGGGGGGCGGGGGGGGGGGTGGGGTGTACTCTTTTCATGCATAGCCGTAGACCCTCGCATCCCTATGATGCTGGGAGGCAGCACGTCGGGGTTCCACCGACCAGGTAGCCATCGCGTGCGCCTGGAGGGGGTGTTGGGGGAGAGGGAAGGGCAGAGGGGAGGAGGGGTGTGTGTGGAAGTTTTTTTGTGTGCCACCGGTGATGGTGTTTGTTTTTCTTTGGAGGACTGTATCTGTGATAGTTTGTGCTTCGCGTTGTTTATGGCGCTGGGGCATTCCTGTTGTTTGATGTTGGCTGCAGGGCTATTAGACGTTGAGAGCGTTTCACGCCGTGGTTTTGGACGTTTATTTCAAACACATCGCCCAAGCGAAATAAGAAACAGTAAAATACCCCCCCCCCCGCCACTCGGTAATTTCTCTGCAGACGGTGCGCTGGGTCTACTCTGATGACATAGTTGCGCCTTATGACCAACATCAAGAAACTAACATCTTATGTGTCCATTGTGTAACCCCCCCCCCCCCCCCCCCCAATTCCACTCCCCCTTCACACTACGCTGCAACTCTTCCGCATTCGACACGCTTGTTCTCTTTTTTTTTTTTCACACCGTGCTGTTTATTCAGGGTTATGTGTCAGGTGTGGAACTGCATGGAGATAGAGTACCTTCCCGTGTACGTGCCTACCGCGGAGGATAGAGATAACCCCACCGTGTTCGCGCAACACGTCCAGGTGAGATGGCGTGTGCCCTCCGAGGTTTGTGGGGTTTTGTGTACCTGGCTGGTGCTCGTAGTAGCGCAATTGAGGAGGGTCAGTGTGGACGCGTGTGCTATTTTTTCGTAGAAAAAGCTTGCCGGATAAGTTTGTTGGCTTGTTTTTCGGCTGAACTAATGCTACGTCAGCTCGTTGGCTCGATTGGCCGCCGAACTCGCGAGTAAGCCGCTTTTCTTTCCGGGTAACTCTATGTCAACCTTAGCACGGGGATTCCTCGACCATCAGGGGTGTCCGGGTACCAGGTACCACATCTTGGTTTTTTGGCAGCCGGGGAGGGGGAGGGTTGGTAGAAAATACTAAGCCAGGTCGGTGACTTATTTCGCTGCTCAAGTAGAACTAAGTTAGTTTGTTGGCTCGCTTGCCGCCGACACTCATAACTAAGCCGGAGCCAGCCGCCAATGCAGGCCAGGTATAGAAACATACCTGGTACGGTATACAGTATGGGAAAGTGTTTTCTTTTGTGAGCGTGTACGACGTGTGGTGTCCAGTATTCCAGTGTTTCGAGAAGGGAGCTTGGATATGCCACCCCGAAACCTCACCCTTACCCTGGCCCTTAGTCCCTGCCCCAACCCCAACCTCGAACCGACCATGCGGAATTTGTGCGGAAAAAAAACCTGCGAAAAAAATGTTCTCGGGGCAATAAAAACAGACTAGTTATCATTTGTGACTATTAATACCTGGTACGTCTTTTCTTTTGGTCCTTTTCCGTACTAGACACCATACCACTACTCGCGAGCCCCAACGTATACAACTGACTACTTGGGCTTCACGTATTTTTTAGCTTAGCAGGAGTACTACTTGATTTCCCGGGGTTCCAGGGTCCACCTCTTTGTTTTGTTTTTTCTGACCTTTGCCCTCTGAAGGTGCGAATGTGTGTCAAAAAGCTCTTTTTTTTGTCACCTGTTTTCCCTTGTGAAATAAAACCGCAAAAAGGTATGCGAGCGCACCGGCGTGTGTCGCGTGGTGCGCGTGTTTTGTTGTTTTCGGGCTGACTGGACGTCGTCCTTCCGGTCTTCCTCCCCCCTCCTCCTCCTCCTCCCCCTCCTCGTCGTCGTCTCTCCACCCCACGCGTTATTTCAGGAGTACATGTCGCAGAGCCTGGGTATCCCCGCGACGCAGCACGCCTTCGAAGATGTTGCGCTGCAGTTCCAGGCGATGAAGATGAATCTTAACCCAGAGGTATATCATTTTTTTGCTCGACGATTCGAATTCGGCGGGTTCCCCGACTTGAGAGCACCCCGTGGCAAAAACCGAAACATGCGCTCTCTTAACGCTGCTAGTACCGCAGTCCCGACACCTCAAAGGTGTCGGGAGACGGCCGGTCAAGGGGAAACATCCAGCGGTCAAGGGTGTCAGTCAACCGATCGTTCCGCACTAAAACCTAGTAGTTTCGCGTCAAGTCAAGGCAGCGAATTGTCGGAAAATTGCCGTCCGTCAAAAGGGGTCAAAGTGCCGTCTCCTGACATGACATGTTTTGCCCGACCCGGCAACAAAACACTCGGAGGTAGACTAGAATATTTGTAGAAGTTGCTGGAAATGACGCCTGCTGCGGTAGAAGTGTGACACCGTGTGTGTTCTGAGGCTCGTTACCTATTGAGGACCTCTACCCCTCTCACAAACACGGATTTGGGGAAAGAAAAAAAGTGCTGTTATATCGGATGAGCAATCTCATGCCCTAAGGTATGCAACGAAAATGCCCCCCCCCCCCCCCGAAAAAAAGAAAAAAAAAGAAAATTCCGACGATTTTGGGCTAAGAAGTGCCGTCATTCAGAAAACGTGTTTTTCGCCAAAAAGGGGTATACCTTAACTCCTCTATCGTAGCATACGTCAAACCGCTTCGTTACAGATATCCAGGGCTTGTCGCGGGTCATTATTGCCCGACCCACGGACTGGTTCAGGAGATTTCTAAACTCGGGCGGGTCGAGTCGGTTTGTGTCAGGAGCATGTGTATCACCGGTTGGGTTGGGTCGTGTCAGGTGGTTTGCCAAATCGCACGGGTGGGGTTCTACTGTAGATCGGGACGGGTTATAGATCGGGTCGGGTCATTCGTGTCGGGTCGTCCGGGTCGGGTCGTCCGTGTCGGGTCGTCCGGGTCGGGTCATCCTTGCGACCCGGCCCGTGGAAAACCCAGCATAGATTGCTCTTGTCTGTTATAGGCAATGCATGGCTTTTAGTATGACGGGACATGCCGATCTGACCTCTCGTAAGTCCCGAGATGGATTTCATCGTGGGTGGTATTGACCCGTTTGAGGCCCCGAAAGCATTCCCACCCTACACTAATGCCAAGTAGTTTTGTCCCCAGAAACTGGTTTCCAGTTGCAAAAGCGTTTGATAGGGGTGCCTACTGCTGGGTAGCCAGTTCGCTAAGGACGAGAGGAGACGTTTATGACGTGGCCCAGCTCTGCCAAAATGGTTGGAGTGCGAAATGGTTGAGCTATTCATACATGCACTTGATTCTGAGCGTTGTAATCCTGTAAACCCCGACCGCCGCTGGGAAAATTAACCCAATATTCCGGTGTCATGTAAGTATCATAGCATATGAGATGGTTTGATACCGCATCGCATTGCATCGTATCGTATCGTATCGTATCTGATCATATCATGTCATGCCACGTCTTATCATGTCGTCATTTCATGTAATACCATACCATATAATATCAGTCATTATGTCATATCATATCATAACATATCATATCTCGGCCCATTTCATAATATAATATATCATACCATTTATAAAATAACATATCATACCATATCAGATCGTATTATATCCCTCATATAATATTTCATACCATATCATATGATGTATCATACCATATCATATTATGCTATGCCATATTGTACGATTGTCTGATCGTATGGTATCGTAACGTATCATGTCATATTTCATTATGTCATATCATATCATAATATATCATATCTCGGCCCATTTCAGGATGCGGTTGTGGAGTGGAGCCGGGTGCGAGAGTACTTGGACATCGACGCTGGGACTGCGAAGGAATACCTTATTGTGTTCTTCGAGATGGATGCTGATAGGGATGGAAGGCTTTCTCTAGAGGTATGATACTATAGGAGTCGACGGTACTGGGTGTGTCACGGTGTTTCATGGTATTATATTTATGGTACTAGGCTGCTGTAAGATATGGTATCGTATCGTTGATTTTTTTGGTGTGTTACCTGAGCGTGTTTTTCGAGATGGACGCTGATAAGATGTTTTTTTTTAGGTACGGCATGTTGTGTATGTGATATTTTGTGATGTTTTAGGGTGTATGATGGTATGTGATGGTATTTTGTGACGAGCGGATGGATTGTATCGTACCCGTATGCTGTGATAGGGTGTGCTATTGTATGGTATGGTATAGTATGTTGTGGTATCGTCTAAGATATCGTGTGAGGTGATTTCATATGACACTCTGTGATATGTATTACGGTATGGTTGGTGATATGTGCATGGTATGGCATGGTGTGATCTGTGATAATATGGTGTTACCGGCGTGGTACGATTTTACAGGGTATGGTACACGGTATGGTACGAGGTGATATGACATGGTCTAATACGGTGTGATATGGCATGACATGACGCGATACGACACGGTCCGATAGACTACGACCCAATATTATTATGTGTGGCAAAAGATCACACCCGATGAATTATTTAATGACACCAGTACCACCACCACCCTACTCCTCCCCCCCCCCTCCCTCCCCCCCCCCCCCCTCCAGGAATTCATGCAGCCTAATGACACTAACATATTTTTCTTGACTCCAGGAACATCCCCCTCCCCCGCCCCGCCCCCCTCCTCCCCCGCCCCGCCGCCCCCTCCGCCCAGGAGTTCTGTTCCCCCTGGAAGCGAAAACGGGACGAAGAAGCCGAAAAACAGTTACAAGCAGCCAACGCCCTTGCCGAAGCCAAGGCAGAACGGGAAGAGCAAGAAGGAGCAGACGCGGCCGCGGCGGCAGCAGCAGAAGAAAGATCAGCATCCGCGATAAGAGGCTCGGGAGGGTCGACCCACTACACGGAGTTAAGGGCGAACTCTTCCTCTTCTACCATTAGGCAACCGCGTGGGGATAGTTTGCTAACGCCTTCGGATGGAACACCCTCGGAGGCGGATAGGGTTAGGCGTAGGGGGAGTGGGTGGGGGTTTGGGAGTGGGAGTGGAAGTGGAGGGGATTTGGAGGTTGGTGTGGCGTTACCGGAAGGGGATGGGGGTCGATTGTCCCCGTCTCGGTTGGGCAATGGGAGTGGGACCCAGGAGAATGGCAATGGTGGTGGTGATGGTGCTCCAGGAGCGGCAACATCGGCCCGCGCTGATGATGGTAGAGGAGGCGAATGGGGAGGGGAAGGAGGAGAACGAAAAGAAGAAGCAAGAGAAGGAGGCGCAGGCGCACGTGGAGTGGCAGGGGATGCGAGGTTTGCAAACGAGGAGGAAGAGGAGGAGGAGATGGCGGTGGCGGCGGCAGCAGCGGCGGCGGCGGCCGGTCTTCCGGGACTGCTGAGAGAGGAGGAGATGGAGCGCGCGTATGAAATTTTCTGCGGCGGAGAGGAGCTTGACTTCCAGAGGTTTTTGACGGGCCTCGGGGTGCTCAGGTCTGGAAACTATTCATTTTTGTTTTTGTCGTGGGTTTTCTTTTTTGGTGTTGCTTGTTTTTTTCTCCTTTTTTGGGTGTTCATGAGAGGTGGACGTTCGAAAGTTGAATTGAACTCATGCTGCACATTGTCGGATGCCGAAAATAACCGGACTTTTGACGGGTCATGATTCGACCCGGAAAGTATCGCTGGTCGGGTCGGGTCGGGTCGGGTCGGGTCGGGTCGGGTCGGGTCGGGTCGGGTCGGGTCGGGTCGGGTCGGGTCGGGTCGGGTCGGGTCGGGTCGGGTCGGGTCGGGTCGGGTCGGGTCGGGTCGGGTCGGGTCGGGTCGGGTCGGGTCGGGTCGGGTCGGGTCGGGTCGGGTCGGGTCGGGTCGGGTCGGGTCGGGTCGGGTCGGGTCGGGTCGGGTCGGGTCGGGTCGGGTCGGGTCGGGTCGGGTCGGGTCGGGTCGGGTCGGGTCGGGTCGGGTCGGGTCGGGTCGGGTCGGGTCGGGTCGGGTCGGGTCGGGTCGGGTCGGGTCGGGTCGGGTCGGGTCGGGTCGGGTCGGGTCGGGTCGGGTCGGGTCGGGTCGGGTCGGGTCGGGTCGGGTCGGGTCGGGTCGGGTCGGGTCGGGTCGGGTCGGGTCGGGTCGGGTCGGGTCGGGTCGGGTCGGGTCGGGTCGGGTCGGGTCGGGTCGGGTCGGGTCGGGTCGGGTCGGGTCGGGTCGGGTCGAGTCCGGTCGGGTCGGGTCCGGTCGGGTCCGGTCGGGTCCGGTCGGGTCCAGTCCGGTCCGGTCCAGTCCAGTCCGGTCCGGTTGGGTCCAGTCAAGAGATTTCCAAAGATGGCGGGTCGATCCGGTCGAGTCCGGTCAGTAGGTTTCCATATATCACGGGCTGGGTCGGGCGACCCTGACTCGACCCGACCCGTGAGAAGCGATTCCTACCTTTGAAAAGTCCCGAAAGTTATTTTTTTTCATTTATACCCCACCCCGTAGCACGCGCGATCTACAGTAAGTACCGCGCGCAGAATGGAAGTAGGAGTGTCGAGGAAACCCCCGATCTCACAGCTCTCGGTTGACTGTGCGCTGTTCTTTAATCCCGTACCAGCACACGCGGCGCGATCGAATTACCACACGCACGTTGCCAGCGCGATGAAAGGCTGGACATCTTTGTGTCGCCCTTATGGCCCTGGTATAATGCTAGCTAGCACTGAGAGGAGTCGCCGACCTTTATCCTTCGTGAGGACGTACCCCGCCCCCCCCCCCCCCCCCCCCCCTCCCCGTAACCCGCGCGATCGGAGTATCACACACAGTTTGCAAATATGAGTTTCTACGAACACCTCGATCTATCACAGCTGTAGTGTTTTTTTATTGTTTTTTAATGAATAAAATGTGAGCTTCGAAGAAGTGCTCGATCTCGCTCGCACCTGAGTCGTGTTTTCAATCGGAGGTGTTTACGGGAGCTTATAAACTTATTTGCACTGCGCCAAAATAGTAAGGAAGGAAATCCTTTCGAAGCCGGATTATTCGACGGATGCCACCGACCGATCCAACAACGCATCGCAAGTTGACAGCAGTTACAACAATCCTGCTGCGGGAGTTCCCAGCGACAGGTAGGCGGTACCAGGCAGTCAAGTTAACTAACCCCTATACAGCCCCCAACACTCTACTGACTCCAAGTAATTTATCCCCCCCAAAATGGGTTTCCAGTCGTAGAGGACTTGAGCCGCCGCCCGCCCACGGAACCATTTTTGACGTTGGCAGCGGGCTCACGCGAGAAGGGAGAACGGGTCTTTTCAAGTTGATGTTTTCGATGCTGGACGCGGGGAGCTCGGGCTCGGTCCCCCGGCGAGAGCTTGAGAATTTCGTCAGGAGATTACGACCAGACCTGACCGAGGTGAGAGAGAGAGAAGAGCAACCCCTAGAAAAATCGCGTGCGTCCATTATCTTGGCATTTTTGTTGGCATAATTGGGCGTTGTTTAAGCCTAAAAATGGCTTAATTGTGCGTTTCGAAAGCGTTAAATTGGCGTTGGTTGGGATAACTTTTTTTTTTTTTTTTCTTTTTTTCTTTCTTTTCGCGTCTCACCTGTTATCTTCGCACTTTTTCTTTCTCCTTCTCGCTCCTTAGACGTAACTCAGGTCCGAGGTCACTCGGTACGCGCTTTCTTCTCCCCCCTCGCCACTACGGTACGCGCCGTCGTTTTTAGCGCGAGAAGGGTACGGCGGTTTCTTCCCTCGTCGAGACTCGCGTCGAATTGCGCCTACCCCGCCGCTGCCAGGCACTCTCAGCAGTTGCTCGCTTTGTGTTTGTGTTTTTTTTTGCAAATATACTAGAAATACGTCTGTTTTACGTGAGTAGGTTGTGAAGTCAAGGATCCAACCCTAGCTGCGTGCGAAGGTAACCACTAGACCACCGGGATTGTGAGCATATTTGGGAAAAACATGGTAGCATGTTTGGTGTTTTTGGTGTTGTCGAGCTGGGAAATTTTGTCCGGGGACTTCGACCAGCCCTGACGGAGGTACCGTATGAGAAATACCCCGCAGTATGAGAAATACCCCGCAGTATGAGAAATACCCCGAAAGGAACAGTTTTTCGTTGTTTCGGGTGCGTTCGTTTTTCAGTAGCTGTTAGGTTTTTGTTTCGTCGTTTCTTCCGTCGTTTGTTTTCGTTATACTGGGTATTTGTTGCGGGCGATCGGCTGATAGTTGTTTTTTTGCAAATTTTGACGTTTCGCCGGTGGCTGTCGGCATTCTTTCATCGTTAATCCCATGTACCTGGTCTCAAATTATCACCGGGTATATATTTTTTTCAGTCTCTTGTGTCGTTATTCAGTTTTTCGGTTGATCTTTTTGGTGAACGAAGCAAGGCAAGCGGCTGGCCTGAAATGCGTTTTGTGGAGTTGATGGAGGAGCCATCGAACCGCCCCCCCCGCCCGCCCGCCCGCCCAATACCCCGTGTTGGACAGTGCAGTGCTGTCCTGTACCGTACACTGCTGTGACGACCGATGGACACTTTGCCGCTTTCATCGTCCTTTCCCTCGCATCGTTAGCTGACCAATCACCTGCGAATCCGTACCCCCCCGCTCCCCCCTACCCCTCCCCTCACCCCCTACTCGTATCACCCCGGATACCTTCACCGCCTCAGAAAGCTGCGAGGAAACTTATTGACAAGACGGGAGATCTTGGCCGAGGGTTGGTAGAGGGAGAGGCGTTAGGGGGGAGGGAGGCGGGGGAGGGGGGGATGGAAGCGGGAGGAGAGGAAATGGTCACGCGGGACTTCTTTTTAGCGTTTGCGGAGCAGAACGGGTCCATTCTCAGCGTTTTTCAGGTGTGGGGCTGGGTGGGGCGGGTTGGGGTGAGATTGGGCATCGCGTATGCCGAAAAAACTCGTGAAGTACTAGATATGGTTGATTCATGCTCGCACCGTTGGTGCTGCCGCCACGACCACCACCACCACGCATCTTCACACACTGAGACCCCATTGTCTCTCTCTCCCTCTTCCCCCCCCTTTCCTTTTGTGCTTACCTCCTCCCCTTCCTCTCCCCTCCTCCCTTCCTCTCTCCCTTCCTGTCTCCCCACTACTCACCTTGGCCGATATTTCTGAACGACATTGGCCCTACCCCCCCCCCCCCCCCCCCCGCCCCCCCACCTCCACAATCACCCGTCGTCACTCTGATACGCCCCCCCCCCCCCTCCCTTGAAATTCAGATATTATATTTGGCCTCGGTTGACACCGACGCTGTAAAGCATTACATGTATATTGGGGTTGGCGTTGGTTGGCAACGAACATGCCAATCACTGCGTGAGCTAGACAATCAGGGTACCGTATTTTTTTGTTTTTGGCGGTCACCGTGATGGTTATCGAGATAGATCATGATGTGCCGGGTGGAGAACCGTAACTCCGCCCGACGGTAACGATGGCGCAATGATCGCATCACGTAGGGTCAATAAGGGAAGGCACCCACGAAGCAGTAACATAATAATACCCATTGCTGTCTCTGGAGTGGCCACACCAGAAGACAAAATAACTCATTGGCGCTGTCATCCATGAGCAAGAAAGTAGGCACAAGGTACCGAAGTCCGTATTACGAGCGGTTCTTGGAAGGATGCAGTTCACCCTTCATGCGACTCTCCGAACACCTCACGGCGCTTCGCGCTTGGTGCAAGCAATGTCTGCCTGGTTGGTGAAAACCCGACGTGCTCCGTCCCGGCATAGTAGGGATGCGAGGGTCTATTGTCATACGACTACGGCCATGGACAAACTGAGTATCCCCCCCCCCCCCCCCCACGCGCTTTTTCCCTCCACCTTAGGCAATGTTGCTGAACGACATCCTCGGAGTAGAGCGCGACGTTGCCCCCCCCCTCCCCCCCCCCCCCCGCCCCCTCTGAGTACATGTCCTTCCCCCCACCCCCACCCACCAACACCTCACACTCGCACCCCCTCTCCCTTTCTCTCTCCCTTCCCCTCCCACCTTAGGCAATGCTACTGAACGACATCCTCGGAGTAGAGCGCGACATTGCTGAGTTCGGGTTAGCAGCGGGAGAAGACTTCGGTGGTCTCGCGGTAGATACGACGGAACTAGAGCGTACCCTGGAAGAGCTGGTTGGGCCCGCCGCTCTCGTATAATAGTCGCTCCTAGGCTTAGACTCATTATCCCCCCCCCCCCCCCCCCCCCCCCTCCCCTCTTCCCGATTTTTTTATGCGAAATTGCTGAACATTTTTGGCGGAGGGGGGATGAAATGAATGTTCCCCCCCCCCCGTATTTTGTTTTGTGCCGGGGGTAAGGAAACGTAAAAGGTCGACCGGAAGGGGGTATGGTACACTAGAATAGCGGGTGGGGTGTGTATATGGTAAGGCACCCACGGTCGAGGCAGATGCACAATGTTCCCATTTCTGTCTCTGGAACTGGCCACACCATACCCGGTAAGCCCTTTTTCTGCTTCATTCGAAGCTGTCGTTCTTATGCAAGAAAGTACGCACAAGGTGCCGAAGTCCGCCTCACCATTGGTCGTTGGCCGGATGCAGCTCACTCTTGGTGCGACTCGCCAAACACCTCACGACGCTTCGCGCTTGGTGCACGCGATGTCTTCCTCGTAGGTGAAACCCCGAGGTGCTCAGTCCCGGCATGGTAGGGATGCGAGGGTCTATCGTCATGCTACTATGGTCATGAATGGAATTACAATTAGTACCCCCCCCCCCCCGCCTATTTTTTTTTTTGTGGATAGAAAGGATAAAGGTCGACACGACGTAGCTGGAACGTACCCTAGAAGCGCTGCTGGTGTGGCCCGCCGCCCTCGTTTAGCCGCGCTTACGCTTTTACAGAACTATCATATACCCATTCCGCGCTTTTCTCCCGTATCGATGTTGTTTTCGTTTTTTCGTGCAAAAGAAGGATATTAAAATAGGTCAAACTGTGTTACCATGTTTTCCCCCAGTTGGGCTGGGTATGCTCGAAAAATGGCCCAGTTTGCCCAACTATGTCATTATAAAGTGCTGCTATGTAGCGGGTGTAAATGTAACCGCGCGGCCCGCGTAGCAATCGGATCGCTCGCGCGATGAGGTTTGTGTCGGATACAGATTTGTAGGAAGTTACGCGTGTCTCGTTGAGTGGTGTAGTTATAGGGAGGGAGGGCGGGAGCGGGGTAGATCGCAGAGGAACTGGTGTGAATGCAGGACGAGGTCTTTCTTAGTGGTTCATGGTGTCTGGAGAGTCGGGCCAAGCGCGTGCGATGCTTGTGGGGGGGAGAGAGGGGGAGAGGGAGGCAGGGAGGGCGGGAGTCGGGCGGGGGAGGGAGGGGAGGGGCGGGGCGGGGGGGGGTACGGAGCGACTAGACGCAGGCTTCGGCTAAGGATGCCGCTGTGGTCTAGGCTGATGAAGCGACAGCTACTGTAGGTCCTAATCTTACGCTAAGGTCATGGCTACGGTTTCAATTAAGGCTGAGCTAAGGATCAGGCCAAGCTGAAGCAGCTACGCGAAGGCTAAGGCTAAGGCTAGGTCTAAGGACACCAAGGCAAATACTAACCTCAACTCTTATGTCTACGGTTATGGCGAAGGTTTCAGCCAAGGCTGAACTACGGATGAGGCCAAGGCAAGGCGGCTAACCTGAGGTTTAGGGCCCAGGCTGCGGCTAAGGCTAGAGCAATGGCCAGGCAAAGGCAATGGCTCCGGCTTATACCTATGTTGGCTAAGGCTACGATGTATGCTCATGCTTAAGCTAAAGCTGGGGCTATGCCCAAGGAAGGATTACGGTAAGAAAAGGTCAAGATCAAGGCCCAAAATATAGCTACGGTGATGGGCAAGGTTTCAGCCAATACTTAGCTCAGGGTTAGGCCAAGCTAAGGCAGGTGCTAGGCATTGGGCTGAGGCTAAGGCTAATGCATAAGCTGGAGCTACGGCTAAGACAACGGCCAGGCGAATAGTTTCGGCTCAGGCGTGGGCTTAGGCTATAGCTACGGCATAAGCCAGCCTGAGGCTAACTATAATGCTATGGACGAAGACAAATGCTCAAGATAATGCTATGGTAAGGCGAAAGCGAAGCCTAACGCAAAGGCATAACCCCCCCCGCTATGGCTACAATGATGGCTAAGGCTTCAGTCGAGGCTGAGGTGGATGTTCGTTTTCTGCGAAGGCTACACCTGAAACGTTTTTTTAGGCTAAGGTTAAGGCAAAGGCTATCGCCAGGCCAATGCAATAGCTAAGGCCAAGGCAAGATAATGCCTAAGATCAAAACCTTGCCAAGGGTAAAGTCACGCTATGGCGGCTAGGACCTATGCTTAGGCAGAGGCACTAAGATTATTGCTAGGCGGAGGGGCAAATGCTATTCAGACTACAGCCAAGGGTACGGAGACGTGTGACGCCTCGGTTCTGACTAAGGTTTGAGCTAAGGCTAAGCTAAGGGTCACGCTTAGTTCAGGCGGCTAACCTAAGGCAAAGGTTTTGGCTAAGGTTTCGGCCAAGGCCGCAACTTAGGCTTAGCCTAAGGCTAACATATAACACTAAGGCTATGACCAAGAGCAATTGCAGGGAGTGGCTAAGGCCAAGGCGAGGCTAAGGCTAAGAGTGTTGCTGAGGTTTCCGCTAAGGCTGAGCTAAGGGTTAGGCCGACCTCAGGCGGCTAAGCGAAGGCTTAGGTTTCGGCCGTGGCTTCGGCTAAGGCGACGACTTAGGCATAGACCTTGGTGTTGGATATAACGTTCACGAAGACTAAATTAGGGCTGAGCCTACAGCTATGTCTTACACTAATGCTAAATCTAAGGCTTACCCTAAGGCTACGGCTAAGACCAACTCTAGGAGCCTAAGGATGGGGTCTTAATTCTACGGCTGAAGTTAAGACTTGAAACAAATATAAGGCCAAGGCTTCGGCTAAGTCTAACCCCTAGGCTGTGGTGAGGCTCACACCGCTTCCAATACTAAGACCAATTCTAATGCTATGGCCACGTCTAAGACTAGGATTCAGGCTAAGGCTGAAGCTAACCCACAGACAAAGTTAAGGTCGAGGCCAAGGCCAAGAGGTGGACAAAGCTAACCCTAATACCAGGCCTACGGCTGAGGTGGTGGTGGCCATGGTTTTCGCGTTTCGCGAAGACGACCACGTCGAAGGCTAAGGCTATAGCCGAGGTTGTTGTGAGGCTAAGGGCTAAGACCAATTCTAAGGCTAAGACAAGTCTTCGGCTAGGGATTAAGCCAAGGCTCAAGATACTGTTTAGGCCAAGGCTAAGGCTAAGGATTGGGCTAAGCTAACGCTAATGCCAATCTCAGGGCTGAGGTGGTGGTGGCTATGGCTACTAACATAAAACCAAGATTGTGGAACTAGGGCCGGCGCAAAGTGTGACGTTTCACGAGCGAGGCGGCACAAGTCCAGGCGTGTTTTGAGCGGGGTAGGTGCTGGGATAGGGCATAGGCAGCTGTCATAGAGGTGGAATAACTTGGCATTAAATGTGGCACAATGCGAGACGTTTCGCGAGAAATAGGCGCGTTTTTGCGGGAAGGGTGTGCTCGTTATCATACATGGCCGTAGTCTTTAGACTGCAGGCCCTCACATCCCTACCAAGGTGGGACGGAGCATATCGGGTTCTCGCTGACAACGCAGAATTTGCTTGCCCCAAGGAGTCGTTCTACGGTGGTAGCCCCCCCAACTTTTCTTTAGCGAAATCGCCGGTTTCAAAACCAGCGCTCTCCCGGTCGTATCTCCTGAAATACGGTGTACCTCGAAACCCTCCCCGACGTCATCGATCGATACTTTGTTTTCAATTGTATCCTTCCTTGTGTCGAGCAGCCATGAAACGTTCGTTGAAGAAAATCGCTGCTTTTTTTTGGGGGGGGGGTATGGTAGAATCAGTCCAAGCGCGAAGCGATGTGAGAGGTGTTCCGCGATTCGCCGGAAGGATGAGCTGCATCCCAAGAACCGCTTGTAAGGTGAACTTCGGCACTTTGCGCTTGCTTACGTTCTTGTCACGGATGGCAACTTGGAGTTACTAGATTGCTTCCGGTATGGTTACTTTCGGGTTTGAGCGCGGGGGCGATTGCTTGAACAGGGCGTCGGACGCGCGCTACAATAGAGGTGCACCACTTTTTTTTCTGAAAGGTGTTCCTCAATTTGGCAACTATAGACCTCTCCCAAAACAGATTTTGAGAAGAATAAAACTGCTACGATATGTACCGGATGAAATATCCCCCAAGGCCTAGGTAGGTACACAACACGAGAACCATGCAAAAAAAAATGGCGTTTTTCCAACGATTTTGGGTTAAGGAGCCCCATCATTTAGAAAACATTTCAGACGAAAAGGGCTACCTCTATCGTAGGATGCGTCGTGGATAGTTACAGGAAGAGGCCAAGTCATCCAGCAACGTTAGCAGCCGTAGAAATTAAAGAGGGGTAGGATGATGTTGATAGCATTGTTACTAGTACTTGTATGGTAGATCGACTCAGTACTGTACCCTTTTGTTGCTATCTGGAACTGTTTGTTGGGGCGATGCCGCGCGCGGAAGGTGGTTTTGGTGATGATGTAGGTACTACAGTACAGCATTCTCTATGCTGCCGGCATGTGCACTGCAGAGGGAAACACCGGCACTACAACGGCAACCTGCGCTCTACTCCGCATACTGCCACTACTGGGGGTTCCCATGTAACACTTCGAAGTATGTGCCTGGTGATTTATTCCACAAGCACTATCGCGGGCAACCGGCATCACTCAACCCGCACTTTAGAGGGACGGGCACTAATCACTGTGCCAGGTGCAACACATACCTTATCGTAAACCATTCTTCGTCATCATACAGTAGTAGCAACTAGCAGGACAACGATACAGCAGCAGCGTGATGCCTGTTTTTTCGACCTTGTTCCTTTTTATTCGGCCTTTTCTTTCGTGCGCTGTCTAAAATAGAGGGTGAGTACTGCTGTAACTTAACTGGTAGTCGCAAGTAATATAACATTGCAATTTGGTAGTCAGAGTGGGGAGGATGGTAGTGGCGCCATTGAGGGGAGGAGCTTGTCTTGGTGAACGCTAATTTTATTTGCTCGCCGTTATTTGCTTGTGTCGGCAAAGAAAAGCGAATTTCAGTATAGGCCTGATAGGAACACACAAGAAGAGAGAGAAATCGGAGCCCACCTCCCCCAGAAAATCGAAGCGAAAAATAAATCGGAGCGTTGTGATTTCTGTACGAATCCAGAAGATAGATGTCGTTTTCTTTTGCAATAATATTTGCTTTTACTTGGTTTTAGTAAGTGCCCCCCCTGTCTGGCTCCTTTTAAAAAATGGTGTACGAGGCATTTTTGTTTTGTGCTCCCCACCTGCTAGGCTATTATTATGAATAATATAGACTAGTGCTTTTTGTGTCGAAAAAAACGAGTTCTAGAATGGGAGTAGTGCGGGTGGGCGGACGTATGGTGTGTGGATGATCTTCATGTATGTAATGCATGTGCGGGGGCTCTTTCGTCCGGAAATTAAGTTAGCACTGCTGTGCTAGTGGTACGTGTTGGGGCGGTGTATTCTGTGAGGCAACTCCGGTTGCAAGGTTCAGACCTCAGACGAAAGAAGGCATACTTTGTTTAATTATTGGACCGTTCCATGGCCGGAGGGCCAGGTGGGAGTGGTAGAAGAAGTAGGAATTGGACAGTCTGACCTGATTGATGATCATAACGGGACAGTGCCTATGTTACGTACGGGAAAAAGCTGTTCGTTGACCGACAATCCGACCTACAACAGTAGTAGCAACGTTCCCTGCTGCCGCGTTCCCTCGACGTGCTACGTGCCAGGCACCGTTCTTGAGAACGTTATAACTCCAGACGCCCTTCTTCTTACGTCTTCGTGCCGCATGGTTCTTGAACTTGTCGTCGTGGAATATGCCCTGCATTCCCCCAGAATGTTCCAGTTCACATTTCGCTGTATTTCTCCCGGGTATTACTGTTGTTGTACAGATAGTAGACCGCATTAGCATGTCTATGCTAGACCAGCACCGCATGCTACCTAGGAACTGGTTACAAACGTCTACGCTGTTCACCAACGACTCGATAGGCTACTCGCTGCGTACTGCTGTATGTAGCCAAGCACACTTATCGCTAACCGTATGATATCAAGCGGCGGCGCGAACGGGAATGCGCATACATACGTAGAAATCATTCATGCCGTTCATACAATCAGTGTGTGACTGATATCAAGCGAAGGCAGCCGGAAATCCACATACATGCAACCAGACAGGCAGTAGGTGTTCGACGCATTGGTGGAGGTGTAATGCGTCAGGGGGCCGGTGCATTGGGGGACCGAACCTGGTATTTGTGCCTAGGGGGTCGGTGCATTAAGGGGCCGAATCGAGTATTTCAGCTAGGGGACCGGTTCATTGCGCTGTCGTTTTTGACTGTTTCTTGTACGATTTCGTGGCAAGGTCGCTGTTTTGCTTGTTTCCGGTACGATTTCGTACGAAAGGTCGCTGTTGTTGACTGTTTCTGGTACGATGTCGTACTAAGATGTCGCTTTACGGTACGATTTCGTACCAATGTAGTAGTCGCTGTTTTTGACTGTTGTTTCTGGTACTATTTCGTACCGAAAAGGTCGTACGATATCGTCCTAATGTCGCTGTTTTGCTTGTTTCCAGTACTACGATTAATACGCCGGTCCCCTAGCCAAAATTCTCGATTCGGCCCCTAATAAATAATTAATGCACCGGTCCCCTAGGTACAAATCTCGGCTTCGGTCCCGTTATGCACCGGTCCCCTGTCGCATTTCAGAGGTCTGGACCATGAGAAACATGAGGGGCTGCTGGCGGGCATGTTGGGTGGATCATGGTGGTGATTATCATCGCCGCAAACTTATCATGTATGCTCATGATCGTGATCATCATTTTCATCAAATATTGTTACTTTTGATATGTAATACGTTCTGGAAGGTGCCAGCAGTAGCTGCTTTTGATATATGTAATCGTAGTTCTCTGGAAGGTGCCAGCCGTATCAGTAAATAATAGCTTTAAACTTGAAGGTTCACCCGCAAGAACGAGCGATTGCAACACTATTATTACTATTCCCAACTCCTTTTTAAGATATCCTAGTCTATCTCTAAGTGTTTTATCCCCATGTCGGAACTGCGGTGCTAAAAGGGTTAACTGGTTTACAGCACAAAAACTTATTCTAAATTTAATACTCGTCTTTCATGCAACCATGCGAGAGACACGATGGACCGACCCCTCGCCAGGCCTGCTCCGAGCCCAAAAGCATCAACCTGTATGATGATAAGGTTTTCTCGGCCTGCCGAAGCTTTGGAGTTGCCGCAAGGGCCAAGGCGAGGAACACGGCTGTAGTTGCGATCGAGTGAGTTCGGCCTCGCGTGTACACGAGAGATACAACAAGAAAAAAACAGTCGAACTCAAGAACAAAATGCCGATCTTCGTGTAGTCTAATATGATACGCCGAAGTTTTTCTCTCGTAGATTCATTAGACTACATGTATTAATACCAGGTATGCGGCGAAATAAAATGATACAAACCCCGCCCGGAAGAAAAACTAGTAGTTGGTGGTGCTGTGATGATCCTCCTCTCGGCAGAATGCGTCTCAAGGAGTACACTGTACCAGAAATGAAGGGGCACCTCAAGGCTCGACGCAGCGTTGACCATCCAGCGGGATCGGGGAGGAGGGTGGAAGTGCCTGCTTTGTGCCCCCGGGTACACTATGAGTTACGAAAAGGGAGGGGCATCGAAAAAAAAAGAACGAACAATAGACTAGATGGGATGGCGATGGGATGGAAAATTACAAATAAAAGAAGGTCGTACTCGACGTAGATTCATTTTTCGGCGAAAGAAGGCGCGAGAAAGAAGGCGCGAGAGTTCAAAAGATGCTGTGATCCTACCTTCTCTCGGTGGAATGCCTTTGATGACGTACAAAGAGGGCACACATCCTCAACGCTGGGAGGATCGGGGCGGAGGGCGGGCTTGCTGTGTGACCCCGGACATGAGTTACGGAGAGGGAGGGAGTGGGAGCCGGAGAGGGAAAGTGCAAAGATAATATGATGGAAATCGAAAATGACAAGAAGATCGTACTTGTGCTGTGTTGATTAGTACGTCCACCATGCGGCGAAATAAGACCAATCGAAAACATGCTTCGATCTCCTTCTGGTAGAACGTGATGGATACAGGATACAGAACGCACCTCAAGGGTCACGCGCAGAGTTGACCATCCATTGGTTCCGTGTCACGTTCCGTTCCGTCCCTGGCTCGCTCTCTCCCTCGCCGTGACTCTCTGCCCCTCGCCGATCGCCACCGACCGAAGAAAGAAGGAAAACACACAGATTAGACTACAAGTGTGTCAACCGAGAGCGATACATATCTCAACGGAAGAAGCGAGATACCTCCATAAACAGCGAGTGCCTACTGAGGTGCTCAACCCTTGAAAAAATCGAGACGTCTCTCGTGCCTCTCTCATCAAGGGAAGCACGATGCCGTTCAAAAGCTCGCTCGGATGGAGGGTGCTTGTGGGGGGCTTGGCGATGCTCGTGTCGTCGACCAGCGCCGCCCTGACCATGACGAAGGAGGGAAGCTACGAGTGCCCGACTGACGATGATGGCAAGTGCCCTGACGATCTGAAACTCGAGATCATCGTCGTCAAAGGATCCACCAATGTGAGCGACCCCAGCTCTGACGATGCCGCTTCTTAGGTTTGTTTGTGTGACACCGGGTACAGGTGTGTCGCTGGGAAGGGGAAGATTCCAGTTCGCGGGCGCGTGTGGCATTCCCGCAACTCTTGTATGTTGATTCTTTAGTCTACAACAAGTAGGGGACCTAGACTACTATCCTATGTAGAATCGTCCCGGTCTGCCTCGTGTGGTCAATGAATGCTGCTGTGATCGATCGCTGCTTGCGTTTTTTTCTCTCCGATAGTCTATATTTCTGCCCTATCGAGGAACTCACTCAACACTCAAAGGGGTCATCACACCAGTACCGTTTTTCTATACTACTCATCGAACCGTCCAGTACATCCAGTGTCACCCAAGGGTATGGTCTACTGCTGCGAAGTCTAGCATTTTATAGCCATTCTCATTGCCGAGTACCAGGTATGGACCACTCGCGCGACTGGCTCTGTACCCCGCTCATAACGGAACGTACAAGCAGCTCGCTTGGCGGCGCAGCGTGATCTGCAGGCCTACGGTATGGTGGCGATGCCTACCATAATACCGAGAAACGCACGAAAAAGCAGGCCATTGCAAGCGCAAGATGCTACGGTAGCCACACTCTCAAGCTATGAAAGTTAGCATTTAGCGCCTTGGTCTGTCCGTGACGAGCCTACATCCTAGAGAGATGCAGGTACGTAACAAGCCCTGTAACAATGTTGTTGTCACACGATGCCGATCAGAAAAGTTACACGGCAAATGCAGCACGTAAGGATGATACGGCCCAAGATACACAAGCCAGCAAAGAACACCGATCAAGGTGTATTTGGGCACGTGTTTTCGTTGTTCGTGCTGTTCTTTGTATTCCCACCGGAGATCTCGGGGTGCTGCTGTTGTTGTTGTTGCGGGCGAATGGCTCAAAAAGCCTTTGCGTTAGATACTACCGTGCATACGTCTGGAGCTGTCCGTGGTCTTCTTTCATGAAACACGTTGTTGTGTGATGACCGGTAGAATTCAAAGCAATCGGTCATTGAAGTTGTGGCGATGGTGATGATGGTGACGGTGGTGAGGACGATGATCCCGAATATGGCTTGGTCGCTTTCTGCCCAAAACATGTTACTGAAGCCGAACGGCAGAGATGGATACAGCGTATTACACGTGCTAATACAATATACGCGGAATGTTGGCAGTACTTTCTAGGCCGCCAGTGGCTCCCTTGGAGAGTGTGCAGGTAGACAAACGCAAAAAGTGAGGAGATTTGTTCCAGATAGTCGACTGAAATATACCATTCGTAGCACTGTAGTTAGGTCTATGACGCAAGAGTGCCTCGTACTGACCGCCTTAGACGGTATCGCGCAGCATGTATTCAAAGATGACTATCGCCCATTAAATGTATCGAACTCACAGCTGACGTGCTTGGAATAACTTAATAAAAAACGGGAACGAAAGCGAAAGCCCGCCCCATAAAAATAAACAGGAGGAAAACGCCTCCAAAGCACAGCAGCACGGAAACGCACCCAACTCGACACGGCTAGGCGCTGAAACAAGCATCGGGAGTTAGGCCTGTCTAGCCCGCTACTGGAGACGCCAGGTTTTTCGGGACCGGTTAAGTGCGGGCCTAGCAGAATCTACGATAATACCGCTTCGGACGTGAAACTGGAAATCGAGCAGACGAACAGCAAGAAGCTGTACACTACAAAATATAACGCACATCCCGCAACGAAAACGCCTACTTTGCCCCCCTCAAAAAGAGACGGCCTCATCACGAGAACATGCTCTAGACAGTTCGGCCTTAATTGGACCTTTTATCATGTTGGTACCTGGTGTCAAGTGCGAGCCGTGGGGGGCTTTGGAACCAAACCGCATCCCGGACATTGGTTGATTCATTGCTGTCGTTTTGAGTCACGAGCCGCCGGCAACTATTAACACTTATTATTATTTTACCCGCAAACTTTTAACAGCAGCTACGTAGGGGTTCAGGCCGGAGACAAGAGGTAGGGCCTAGGTTGGATTAGGCGCACAAAGAGGTACGTACGGTCGTTTAGTACGTTTGCGGGTGTACCGCGCTACAAGGTAGGACCAAGGCTACGGTAGGACCAAGGCTGCTGTGTTGTAGTATACCTGGTATAGTATAGTACCCCCGTTTCACCGCCGTTTTTGGGCCACTCGCGAGCACGAGACGCATGCTACGCTAGAGAGGTGCGCACCACTTATTTTTTCTGGGGGGACGCGTGCTACGATAGAGGTGTCACTTTTCGTCTGAAACTGTTTTTGAACGGCGGGGCTCCTTAACTCAAATTCGTCGGAAATATACTTTTTTTTGCGTGAGTCTCTTCTTATTCCTAGGCTATGGGATTTTTCATCCGGTATGGTGTAGCGGTTGTTATTTTTCTCCACGTCAGTATTTGGGAGAGGTCTCAAGCATCCAAAATTGAGAACCTCTGAAAAACAGTGGTGCAACCTCTCTCGTAGCACGCGTCGGGGTCTCTACTTGAGGAGCTCTAGACTATACCTCACCCAAACAACTAATTGAGAGAAACTTGAAAGGTGCTTCTGTGGCCTAGGTAAAACACGAAAAATTAAAAAAAAAAAAACGGATTCCGGACGATTTTGGGTTAGAAGAAGGTTAAGGAGCCCCGTGTCATTTTACATGAAAAAAAATTCCGGCCAAAAGCGCCACCTCCATCGTGGCACGCGTCACCCGAGAGTGACTCTGTATTATTATGTACATCACGGACAATTTGAATATTTTATTAGGCACTTTTTTTTGGCGCAGCGTGTAGCTTTTTACCATTCCATGATTGATTGCGGATTCATATCGAAAAATTAAGACCGTTCGAGAAAGCCTGAGACCACAAAGGAACGGGGGGGGATCACTCGCGCGAGTGACACCGAGCCACTGCGAAAAAATATCCCTAAAAATGGGACCCCCCCTCCTCCGTAATTTTGGGTCGTACGCGGGGTACCCCCTGTTGCACCACTGACTGGGGGTTGAGACACTCGCCCGTGTGTGTCTCGGTACCTCCGAGGAAACAAAAAGACCTTTGGGCGAATTGTTTGAGGCGCGCAACCAACCATTCCGTGGCCGGTTTCATATCGCAAACACGAAACGGCACAAGAGCGTGTTAAGAATACCGCTAAGAAACAGGGGAGGCCATTCATTGCGCGATTTATTCCGAAGACTGATTCTTACCACGATAGCCCCCCCCGCCCGAAACCGGCGATTTTCTGTAACGAACGTTTCATCATCATGGCTGCTGGACACGAGGAAGGATGCTATGACAAAAGCACCCTCAAGCGTTTTCCAGATTGCAACAACGGTCTACCGAACGATGACGTCAAGGAGGCAAGGGGCACCGTATTTCAGGAAATACGGCCTGGAAGCTGGCTTCAAAACCGGCGATTTCGTCGAAGAAAAGTTGGGGGGGCTACCGTAGAACGACTCGTACCTCAAAGGAAAAAAAAAAATGATTCAGGCGAATTTTTTGAGGCGCGGCGTAGCCAACCATGCCATGGCGGTTTCATATCGCGAACACGAAACGGCACAAGAGCGTAACAAGAAGACCGCTAAGGAACAGGGGGGTCCATTGCGCGATTTACTCCGAATCACCGCAATAATCACGCGTTCTACGACAGAGGTGCACCATTTTTTTTCAAATACTACGCCTCAATTTGGGAGCTTAAGACATGTCTCTCCCAAGAGCCAGATTTGGAGAAAAAATTAGCTAACTGCCCCATACCGGATGAAACATCCCATGGCCTAGGCTATAGAACGAGAATCAGGCAAAAAAAATGGTCGATTTCCGACGATTTCGGGTTAAGGAGCAGCCCCGTCATTCAGAGAACATTTCGACGAAAATTGATACTTCTATCGTAGCGCGTTTCCCGCCTAAATAACGCAGCTACCACCGTAGCCACGGTCTTTTTTTTTCGAAAATACTGGAACTCACCGTGCGGCAGCGGACGACACCTCACGAAGAGCAGTAGTAGTAGCAGTAGTAGTACCAGTAGTAGTAGTAGTAGTAGTAGTAGTAGTGGTGTGTCTGTCTGTCACCAGTGTCACCCGCTTTCGGGGACAATTCTCGGCGTGCGCGCCGCGTACGGTAGGTACTCTCCTTTTCTTTCGTACACGTACACACGACGGGTTTGAGGTCGTGACCTCCCTTCGTAGCGCAGCAGCAACATCAGTACTCGGCTCGAAACTGTCGTCTGTTGTTGTCCGGTGTTGCTGTCTACCGGGGGTCTCACAAGCAAATATATCCTAAGATGGATAACTGACGTAGTTGAGAACATACGGAAGGAAATGGGAGGAGGCTAAGAAAAGGTACTGAACAACATAGAGAAGTTTGGCGGGTACACGACCTACGTGACAAGAAAGGTAGAAGAAAGGGAAACGCTGGCGCTAAGAAATAAGCTGACAAAGGAGAAACATTTAAGAGATATACGGGGGGTGAAATAAGACATTAGAATGAAAACGATTTCACGACCCAATGGACTACGCGAAAAAGCTGAAATTGCGATTTCGTGTAGGAGAGCCGGACCCACCAGAAAGAAGAAAGAGATATACCAGTAATCGGGAGGAGGACGAGGATGCACCCATGTGTCATGTGGTACAACAAGAGAGAGTAAGACTCACATAGTTTTAGGAGAGTGTGAGATATAGAAGGAAGAATGGGATGTGTTAGAGGAAGACATGAGAAGTTAGACGAATGTGACATGGAAGAGTTTGGTAGACAAGAGAGTGGCGAGAAGACGATCGCTATCCTAGGAGATAGACGGCGGCCACAGACAGACGGCGAAACAGGAAGGGGATATGACAAGCATTTTGTTTTTTACTACATTATATGGAAGGAGCGTAATAAGCGCCAAAATGTTGGAGGTGTCTCTATTAGGAGTAGGAACGGTGCTCCCTCTCGAAAGGGATGTGTGATCAATGGTTAAATGACTAAGTCAAGCAACGAATAAGTGCCCCCCCCCCCCACACTAGCGGGTCCTCGTATGATGCAGCTCACACTTTTTGCGACTAGCCAAACACCTCATGGCGTTTCGCTCTTGGTGCACGCGATGTCTGCCCGGTCGGTGAAAACCCGACATGCTCCATCCCGCCATTGTAGGGATGCGAGGGTCATACCACTATGGTCATACCACTACGGCCATGCATGAATGTCGAGTACACACCCCTCTTCCCCCGCCCACAGCCCTTCCGCGTGCCCAATGACCTCCCTAAATTCGTATTCCAACCCGTGTGTAACACATGTTTGTGGTGAAGTCGACAGACGTGAATCTCTTTGAGATCGACCACGCCTCTCCCCTGCCATGGCCAGGTGTTACAATGATGCTCAACGCCGACGGGTTGAACTATTTTCTAAATCGGTCACGACCTCTCCCCTAACGTCGTTGGGTCTTACTTAACCACCCGGCCTCCTCACCCCTCCCCGGCCTCCTCCCCTACCAACTTCCCCTCACTCACGCCCCATCCCGGCCCCTCGACCCCGCTCCCCTCCACCGCCCCTGGACCGTTTCTGCCACTGCACATATATACATCACATGTTTGTGGCTACGTCGACGGGCGTGATTACCTTCTATGTTGGATACGACCTCTACCCTGAAAGGGCTAGATCAAATAGCACCGACCGACCCCCCCTCTCCCCCAACCCCCGCCCCCCTCCTTCCTCACCCCCCCCCCCCCCCCTTCCCACGACGCGTGCTACGATAGAGGCGCACCACTTTTTTCAGAGATCTCCTCAACTTGGGAGCTTAAGACCTCCCCAAAAAACTGGTTTGGAGAAAAACGAAAATGCTACCTGATGAAAAACCCCATGGCCGAGGTACACGACGAGAATCATGCAAATCGCTTTTTTTGCCAATTTCCGACGATTTTTGGCTAAGGATTCCCTTCATTAAGGAAACATTTCAGACGAAAAGTGCTACCTCTGTCGTGGCACGCCTCCCAAGCCAATTTATTTTTTCCACCGCACATACAGCAGATGTTTGTGGCGACATCAACGGGCGTGTCCATCTTCCATATCCAGTATGACCTCTTCGCTGACACTGGTTGGGTCCTATAACACCCACAACCTCTACCCCGACAACCCTTCCGCCCCCGTCACCGACGCTCCCCCCCCCCCGCCCCCCTCAAGCCCCCCCCCTCCCATCCCCCCCCCCCTCGCTCGACTTCATCTTTTCACAGCGCAAATAGCACATGTTTGTGGCGACCTCGACGAGTGCGAGGATCTTCCCTATCGGACACGACGTCTCCCTTAACATACCTGGGTCTTATAACATCACCCAACACCACCGCCCCCCTCCCCCCCCCCCCCCCCTGCCCCCGACCACCCCCCCCCGCTCCCCACCCACGTCCCCCACCCCCAATTTCTTCCGACACGTCGCGCACAGCACGTAGTTGGGGCGACATCAACGGGCGTGTCCATTCTTCGATATTGGACACACTCACTCCCTTGAGCTGATTAGGTCTCAAGCACACCCCCCCCCCCCCCCCCCCTCCATATCGTTGATTCTTCTCCCACCGCGCATACAGCACATATTTGTGACGTCACCAGTGGGCGTTGGTATCTTCCATATCGGAAAAAAACGTCCCAAACCTGATCTGCTAGGGACTTACACAAAACCAGGGGAGTTCGGGGACACGCGGTCGGTGGCCTACAACAAGGTCTACGACGAGCTAGCGATCGCAGTGGGGTCACACGATACGCTGACGAAGGGCAGGGTTTACATCGTATCGGACGTCGACAGCTGGATCAGGTGAGAGCGGGTATCAGACGGTGTTTGCAACGCGTGCTTTGATGGAGGAAAATTTGAGGTATACCGCTTTCTGGCCAACTATTTTTCTGAATGCTAAGGATTCTGGGGCTTCTTGACCCGCATTCGTCGGCAGGTTATTCTCGTTTCACCATATATAGGGGGTCTGTCAAGACACCTGCTACGTTAGAGGTGCACTTTATTTTATTTTTTTCGAGTTCCTCTTTGGAGGACCTCACTTGACGCGTGCTATGACTAAGGTATACCTTTTTTTGGCGAAAATGGTTCCTGAATGACGGGGCTCATTAACCTACTGATAATACTATCGTCGGAAATACGCCCGATTTATTTTTTGCGCGATTCTCGTCGTGTATCTAGACCATGGGATTTTTCACTCGGTATAGCGGTTTTATTTTTCCAAAAAAAATAATCGTTTTTTTTTTAGGAGAGGTCTTAAGCTCCTAAATTGAGGGATAGAATTGAGAAAAAAAGGTGCACCTCTATACATCGTAGCATGCGTCCTCTCTCTCGCCCTGAGAAAACTGAATTTGGAAAAAAAACTATAAACTTATTTTCTGCCGTGTGGCCTATCTATGAGTATACAAGATCGAAAATCGTGCAGAATTAAGAAAAAATCGTTTTTCCGACGATTTTGCGTCAGAAGGACCTCCCGCCATTAAGATACCGTCCTTAGCCAAAGAGTGCCGCCTCTAGAAAAATTGAAGCATGCGCCTCACATCCACATCGGGTTAAACTTTCTGATGACCGAACAATATTTGTTTCGCCTCTGAGATGGCTGTATACAGACAGTAGTATTCTTCCGCGGCTTCACCGATCATGTAAAGTAGGTAGTGGATTAGACGAGGCCTCCTGCCCCAAAGCAAGAGGGCTTCACCCGGGATGTACCTCCGCGCTGAGCGCTCAGCGCGGCAGTAATCCTCGAAACACAACCACGGCGCAGAAGCTACCCAGGTAGGTATAATGCTCCTCAAATGAACAGCTTTCTTAGATAGAAAAAAGCGGAGCACTACTTACCATGGCAATATGCTTTTTTCGCGATTTCCAGCGAAAAATTCCAAAAAACTCTTGTTTGTTGAGGGTTTTGGAAAAGAAAAAAAAAGTACCGAATCGATTTGTTCGCCCAGGATCAAGGCTACGGCGGTAGGTAGGGGTTTGCTTTTACTTTTGCGGGCTTTTTTTTTTGCGGTGACCCGGGGTCACCCGCGCGAGTGACTGCCCTGTTTCTTGCGGTCACAGGCTTTCGTAAAGTAGTGCTGGGCTTTACTCTTTTCGATATGAACCCCGAAACAGGATTTATATATAAAGTACGTTAGCTGCGCTGCGCCAAACAAACTGCGCAACTAAACTGGTGGTGTGGTGTTTGTCAGCGAGATACGGGGTCACTCGTGCGAGTGGCTCACATCCCGCAGTGAAAAAGGGGTACCCCCGGTGCGTGTCACGATAGATGGAGGTATGCACAACACCACTTTTTTTTTCTGAGGTTTCCTCATTTTGGGGACCTTAAGGCCTCTCCACCAAGAAGAGCTGATGTTCGGTGAAAAGCACCACTGAGATACGTACCGGGGATAAAAAAAATGCCATGGCCTAAGGGTACACAACGGGAATCATCATGCACATCGTTTGTTGTCTTTTTTGCCGTTTTTTTTTTTGACGATTTTTGGTTAAGGAAGCCGCGTCATTCAGAAACCTTTTTCTGAAGACGAAAACTGCCGCAATGCCTCTATCGCAGCAAGCGTTCCCCGATAC
This sequence comes from Undaria pinnatifida, assembly GCA_012845835.1. Taxonomy (NCBI): domain Eukaryota; class Phaeophyceae; order Laminariales; family Alariaceae; genus Undaria; species Undaria pinnatifida. Next base: position 3,496,767 of record JABAKD010000015.1, on the reverse strand, counting down.
CTACCGCATCCTTGATCTGAAAACCGAAAAAAAAAAACAATCGTCCTGACTCAATGGCCAGCCATCCCACGAAAACGTTAGATGGAGTAGAAACTCGCCCCCAAAGATACGAAGTAGGGAAGCGAGCTCAAGGCTAGATTAGGAACTCCCCAAATATAGTAGGGAAGCGAGCTCAAGGCTAGGGGGTACTGCCACTCTCACCACCGGTCTTTCGCCACTCGAGACTCGTACGCGTGGCTTTTCTATCTCACGGAGAAAAAAAACACCAGCCGTTGTGTGGTGGAGAAAAACGAAGGGTATTACATGCGCTGCATGTATGTTTGTGTACAAAAAGCAAGAAAACAAAATAGCAGGACCCCTTCCATAGAGTGAAAAAACTCACCCACGTGGTAGTACTAGTATACTATTACAAGTACCAAGAGCGCAAGCTTGCAAAGATGAGTATTTACCCTAAATTCGTCGAAAACTCACAGCTGACGTCGTCGGAATAGTTTTAGATTTCAAAGAAGAATACATGAGGTCATTTTTTGAGGTTCAACGTAGCTTACCGGGCTTTCACCACTCACTCGTACGAGTGACTTTTCTATATGATACCTCAACGGGAAAACATATATGAGCGACGTCGTTTTTAACGCTCAGCGTCTAGCGTACCATTCCCCATTCATTGCGGACTCACAATTTTAACCGCACCAACGCTGAAAACACCGTAGCCTTTACCATTTTTTCAGGCCGCGTGCTACGATACAGGTATACCTTTTCTTGGCGAAAATGGTTTTTGAATGACGGGGCTCCAAAATCGTCGGAAAATACGCCCCATTTATTTTTTCTTGCATGACTCTCGTTCTATTACATACCTAGGCCATTGGATTCTTTTTCATCCGGGGAAGCAGTTTTTTTCCCCCTTCCGAAACAGTTTTTGGATCAAGACATGTCTTGAGCTCCCAAATTGAGGAACGCCTCAGAAAAAAAGTGGTGCACCTCTATCGTAGCACGCGCCTCCCCTTTACCGTATTGCGGATTCACGTTTTTAAGCGCACAAACGCTGTAAGCACAAGCACAAAGAAGGAACAGGGGGGAGTCACTCGCGCGTGCGTGTGGCACCGACTCACTGCGAAGAAAGCCCCCAAAAATCATAGTAAACCCCTACAGCATGTAGCCTGGGTGAAGCATGCTTTTCTAATACTAATAGCTTATTTTCATAAAATTATTCTAACGACGTCAGCTGTGAGTTCGATGAATTTAGGGTCGATACTCATCTTTGCAAGCTACGTTGTTGGTACTTGTAGTGTATTTCTATGTGGGTCGTTTTTTTCAGTTGATGGGAAGGGGTCCTGTTATTATATTTTTTAAATTATTTGTTCGCTGATTTTCTCTCGGATTGGGCTGGCCATGGATTGTGACGTTCGAATATCTTGTTTTTTTCCTACCCAGAACTTCTATCTTCTAGCCAAGTTATAATACATCGCAAATACACTATATACCAGGTACATACCATATAGACTATATATATATATATTTTTTTTTTTCTTCTCCCCCAGCTCAACAACTAACTTGGAAGTGTCGCAAAACTCCCTAGATAACGTCATGCTCCAGATTCGATAGAAGATTCTATTGTACGGCGGTTGGTTGCGGTTTTGTTTTAGTTCGGACAAAAACATTGTTAGCCCACACCGCCTACTGTTGCAGCACTAGCCATCATCACATAGTCCAAGGCGGTGACGCAGGCCACCGGTGACGCGTGCCACCGTAGGAAAATGTGTCACGGTTCGGCCATTTTTGTTTTCGACGGACGGGTATAGGAACCGCGGAATATCAAAAGATGCGTTAAAGGCTGCTGCACGTACAAAACAGAATAAATATCGCTCGAATATCACTTACTTGTTGCTTGTGTACGACGCATGCTACGATAACATATATAGCAGATTTTTGGCTATTTTTTTTCTGAATGACGGGGATCCTCCTCAACCCCCCTTAACCCAAATGATAGGAATGTTTTTCATTTTTTTTTTTCTAATAAATGAGTGTTTTGTATACCTGAGCCACGGGTTCGTCAATCGAATTGCAACCTTTTAGTGTGCTCAAAATAATATTGTTGGGCGAGAAATACCTGTAGAGCTCCCAAAAAGTGAGGATCGCCAGCGGAAAAAAATAAAATAATGATGGTGCACCTTGTACCGTAAGCATTCGTCATACCACGCACGTTTCTTATCAGATACCTACGCCGTGGGACAATTCTTTTTCGCTCGGGGTTAGAAAGCATCGCCAATTCCGGAAAAATTCTTAGCCGGTCGGGGGGAAGTGTTGCAGTTAGTACGTTTCCCCGCAAACTGTCGAAGTTGAACCACGGTGTATTATGCAGATCTCCCCTCTTGAGCGCAGGGTAGGATTTCCGCAACAACCACCCAACGTTTGCCGTTCGGATGAACGGTTGACTTTACCCTCTCCTCTCACTCTTTCGCGGGTGGATGCGATTTTACGTAGTGAATGCCTACGGGTTCTCGACACACGTGTTGCCTCCCCGGCGAGTCCTTATCGCCTTCTCGCCCAGGATTTCCACCCCAAGAACTTAGAGTTTGCCCTTCGGGCATCCGTTTCTCCCTCCCTCCCCCACTTTCAGAGGCAGATGCCACTTCTCCTGCGATTTCTTTCTTCTGCGACGACTGCGTGCAGATTCTCGACACCGGTTACTGACTACCGGAAGAGGTCATATTCACCCCAGATGGAAGACAGGGTCTCCACAACAAGCACCTCACGTTGGGCTTTCGGGGATGCATTCCCCCCCCCCCCCCCCTCCACCTCCACGCCCTCATTTTGATGAGCAACAAAAGCGACTCCGTCTGCGACGACTTCGTGCAAATTCTTGACACTGACCGGTTACCTCTCCGGGACAAATGCTACGGTACAGATGCACCGTCCATTTATTTTCTAATACTACTCCTCGCTGGAAGGGGGTCTACGCCCAATAATACCCCTCTAGGACATAAACTGATTGAGACAAAAAAGTGAGAGCGAAAACCCGAAGAGCAGTTCCACGGCCTAGGTATAGAGGTATACCTTTTTTTGGCGAAAATGGTTTGTGAATGACGGGGCTCCTTAACCCAATATCGTCGGAAATCGGCCATTTTGTGTGCATGGTTCTTGTTGTGTACCTAGGCCACGGTAGTTTTCATCCGGTACATACGAGCAGTTTTGGCTTTTCGCCAAATATTTTTTTTTGGGGGAGTTCTTACGCTCTCGAATCGAGGAAACCCCCCCCCCCTTAAAAAGTAGTGCGCTTTTATCGAGTAGCACCCGCCCCGGCGCGGCGCCCACTTATAGCTTGTTCGCCCAGGGTTTCCACAGTACAGCAAGTACCTAACGCTTGTCCTCCGGGTATACTTTTCTCTCTCTACCCTCCCCCCCCGTCCGACTGTTTCAGGCAGACGCAACGTCTGCAACGTCTGCGACGATAGATCCTCGGTGTACCGGTTACCTCCCTGGCGCACCCTTGAAGCATTTCCGGCCGAGGTTGCCGTAACAAACACCAGGATTTTCCAGTCGGGGGTGCATGTCTTTCTGCCCCCCCCCCTTTTATTGCCCGCCATTGTAGGGATGCGAGGGTAAGTGTCCCTCAGACTACGGGTGTGCATGAAACGAGTGCATCCCCCCCTCGCCCCGATTTTCGTGACCGCGTTCGAATTCTCCTGCGCGACGACTGCCTTCAGATCCTCGAGAATTGTTACCTCCCTGACGTGGTCACCTTCACGCCAGGCAGAACACGTATCCTTACCGCCTGCACCCTCAGGGGTTTCCACATAAAGTATCCAACGTTTGTCCTTGGTGGGTACACGTGTATCCCTATCCCCCCTCACCGAACACCTCACGGCGCTTCGCGCTTGTTTGCTAGTAATGTCTGCCTCTGGGCGATGAAAACCGGACATGCTCGGTCCCAGCATTGCGTCGACGCGAGGGTCCATGTTACTTGGGACTATCGCCATGCGTGACATAGACCTTCCCCCTCTCACCCCAGGCTGTTGCGATCCCTCCTCCCCAACTACTGTGTGTGATGGGCAGGAATGACTTCACCTGCGACGACTGCGAGCATTTTCTCGAAGCCGGCTTCCTCCCGGATATGGTGACGTTCACTCCAGACGGAACAACCATCCTTACCGCCAACGAGGGAGAGCCGGTGAGACGCCACGACCCATAGATGTACATACCCGGCAAGATAGCACAATAGTTGCTGATACGTAGGACCCCGTGTATCAGAAGATGCTTGAAACAAAAAACTGATGTACCCGGTTTAAGAGCGTCGACGTAACACAAGAGAAACAAACTATAAACGCCTTTACAACTAACTGGAAACCCTCTAGGGGCATGTTACTTGGAACCAATATAGGGAAGGGATTTTGGTGGCTCTGAAGGGGGTTAAATCTAAAATCGATCAAACCGGCTGTTGCACGCCTTGCGATTGTCTGTACCAAAACATATATGGTTGTGACGCCCATACTAAACATCTACCATGTGACACCCAATATCAAGCACGTCGGTTGACGGTCTAGGTTTCTCACGTCAAGGCCGCTTTAGACGAAAACATGCTGGTTTTAGTATGGAATGGTCATTGACGGTTGTTCGCCGTCAAAAGTCAAGCGTGCCGCCGTCAACCGACATCTTTGACACCCAACACGAGATAAGAGCGCCTGGGAGATTAGATCGCTAATATTTCCCTGTTCCGGGGTGCTCTTGAATCGGATACCCCAAGTAAGTGCGTCCTAAGCTGATGAAGGCTACGGTAGGGGCGTCATGTTTGGAGCGATTTCGTGAAATGGCTTGGGATAACTCGCTGTGAGCGACACCCCCTCCTCGTTCACTTTTCGTGCTGTGTTAATGTTGCGATGGTAATCCCCCCGCGGGACGGTAAGCAAAACGCTGCGCGACGAAAACAAAAAACAAAAAAACGCTTACGACGACCCGCTAAGTAAGGTCTTTGTGTCCACGCTCGAGGTACGCACAGGGGTCATTCGGGTGTCTTGACATTATTTTCGTGTGTTTTTTCAAAACCATGGAACTGACCCTTACCCTAACCCACGTATACGAAGTAACCGGCCGAAGTGCGTTCTCTGATGACGTCAGTGGGGTAAAATGGTAGGAAATGTCAACTCGGTATCGAAAACGGGGGTAACCAACCGTGTACCATGCACAGCCGTGGTCCACTGCATCGTAAGCTTGTGTGCCTTGGTTGAGAATTTGGAGCGAGTCGTGTGGGTTAAACCTCGGTCGGCGACGCGCACAACCTCTGCCAGGGTATCCACAGAGACGACGCCTGTTGAGACAGGGATGATAGCACGTTTTCTTTTCTGCGCACGCAATATCTTCGGCCGAATATTCGGGGCTGCTTTTGTACCCACTCTTGGAAGTTGTGCGGGCGGATCGTTTTTTCGTTCTGCAATAAGGTCAAGGCTTCACGGTCGGGGGGGATGCTTCGTTTTTCAATACCGGGCCTGAAGCAATCGCACGAGTGACTCTGTACCTCATTGACAAAGCACTTTAGGCGAGTCGTTTGGCGCAGTGTAGCTAACCATCCCATTGGGAATTCATGTCGTAGAGTTGACACAGCACGAAAGAAAGCCTAGGACCGCAAGAAACAGAAGGGTCGCTCGCGCGAGTGACATCGAGGCACAGGAAAAAAAGGTCCTCCAAAACGAACCCCCCTCCCTACCGTAGCATTGGTCGGCAGTGAGTCGTTGCACGGCAGCCCCCCCAACGTTTCTTTGTCGAAATCGCCGGTTTCAAAACCAGCTTCCGGCCGTATCTCCGGAAATACGGTGTCCCTCGACACCCCAACGTCGTCGGTCGATAGACCTTTGCACACAAGGAAATGCATGGATACTTATTTTTCAATGGTATCCTTCCTCGTCGTGTCGAGCAGCCATAAAACGTTCGTTCAAGAAAATCGCTGGTTTAGGGTTAGGGGGGGCTATCGTAGTAAGAATCAGTCCAGTGCGCGGGTAGACCTTTCCGGCGCCGAGTCATCCCACGTTCCCACGGCAGGCGTTTTTGCTCTTTTGGGGCCAAGTGTTTTTTTCTGACGTATCTGACCCGTCTTAGAACTCCTCAAGCGTGGAGCTAACGGTTACTATGATTTTTTTATTACGAGTACATTGTTTTACGGCGGAGTCGACGAGTGAGGGAACAAAATGCTGACTTCTCCTCGAGACAAAAAGGAAGGCATGTACCGTAGTGGGGAGCGGGGAGGAAGGCCCGCTATGTGACCCCGGATCTGAGTTACCACTGGGAGGGAGCACGAGAGTAGTGCGAGGATAATAGATGGGATCAAGCAAACAAAAAAAGTAGGACTCGCACAGAAACGTTGGTCGGGTATGCGCGAACGAGTGCCTTTGAAGTCATGTTTCGCATGATGAGATGTTGAACTCCTCATGCTGATGGGTGCTACGATAGACGTGCACTACATTTTTTCTCAGGCTCCCCACTTCTTCACGATCCTCAGACATACATACCCAAAAAAACTGATTTGGGGAAAAACCGAAGCTGCTAACGGATGGAAATTCCCATGGCCTAGTTATATAACAAAGAAATACGCGAAAAAATGGCCAATTTCCGGCGATTTGGGGTTAAGGAGCGCCCACCATATCATTCAGAAAACATCTCTTTTTCGAAAAAAAGAGCTACTATACCTCTATCGTTCGCAGCACGCGTCTGCTACGACCTCAGAAACTTCTTAGAATGTTCTGCACCCATGCCACGGAATGAATTCTGCCAGTTTTTGTATACATATATTATTATTGGGAAAAATTCAAAACGAAGACATTTTATTTACACAACAACTGAATGAATGAAGAAAACCATGTATACACCTCTGAGATTCAAAACGAAGACATTCACACAACAACAACTGAACGAAGAAACCCATGTATAGACCTCTGAGAGGAAACAACCTTCTTATTATCATGTGAAATCAGAAATCGGCGCACGTTCTACTGCGTGCATCGGATGCTTCATGTGTATAACGCGTGCCTACAGGTAGTACCCGTTAATACATCTCAGTTGCAAGACTTGTAACGTAGATTGAGGGGTGACCGCACCCCAAAAAGACGGGAAAATGAACATTTCAAAGCCAGGCACAAACTGATGGAGGTATTGCAGCCTACGTGCATATTTTTTTTGGGCTCAGAGGGCCTTTTGTGTTCTTGTTTCTGCATGAAATGTATTGCCGAGGAATCGACATTGATTGGACATTATTCTACAACAACACAGCGTTGCCGGGTGGAAAATGAAACACAAACCGCAATTCAAAAGGGAAAATTACCTTGGCCGTTTTCTACAGGAAGACTACGAAGAGGCGGAGAACGACCCGGTTGGATCAATATCGATCTTCACGCGCGACGAGTCCACCAAGAAGTACGAAAAATCTTGCGATGTGGGGTTCGAAAGATTTGACGACCATAAGAAGACCCAAGAAGAGCTGGTCGCCCGCGGTATGCGGGTTGGTGGCCTGGATTTCACCACGTTCTCCATGGTGAGCTCGATAACAGGTTGGCGTATGACTGCGGGCGTCGATTTGCTAACAAGACGAACTGAAGCACGGAAATGGAGGAATCAGTAGAGCTCTCCTGTGTTTCGATCGCGGTTCGTGTAAGGTTCGGTGCAGAGCGTCGACCAGGTACCATTTTTGTTTCTAAACCTAAGCAAAGACGAAAAAAAAAAAAAAAAACAGACGTGCGTTTGGGTTTCTTCGCCCTCTGGTTTACCTTGCGTTCATCCTAATAGCAGTGGATAAAGGTAACCGGTTAGCAACCCTACCTGTTGAGCCTGACCCTCCGTTAGTCTGCGGTAGGGTTCCTATAGACTCTAACTAACAAAGTAGATTCCTTGGGGTTCGAATAGCCTAGTACCGTCAACGTTGAACTCCAACAACCCCCCCCCCCCCGCACCGTGTACTACTACTGTAGTATCCACACCCCAACAAGCCTTGTGATTTCTCTTGTCCACTTTAAATTTACTACATGGTTCTGGAGATAACGCTTGGTTCTCATTTTAAGCTCCGTTCCCATTTTCCCGAAAACTCCACTATCCACACTGTTTGTGAAAAAGCGAGATCTCGAACTTCTGCGCATATTTTGTTGGCATAGAAACCCTACCTGTTAGCCCGCTTCAGTCACATCGCTAAGGTACCTCGGCAGGTTCGGCTTCTACCTACAGTAGTAACGCGATGGGGGCGATGGTAATAATGGTGGTGATGGCGGTGGTGGTAGTAGTAACGGTGGTGATAAGTAGTAGTGTTGTTGTGGTCGTTGTTGTTGTTGTTGTTGTTGTTGTTGTCGTCGTTGTTGTTGTTGTTGTTGTTGTTGCTGCTGTTGTTGTTGTTGTTGTTGTTGTTGTTGTTGTTGTTGTTGTTGTTGTTGTTGTTGTTGTTGTTGTTGCTGCTGCTGTTGTTGTTGTTGTTGTTGTTGTTGTTGTTGTTGTTGTGGTCGTTGTTGTTGTTGTTGTTGTTGTTGTTGTTGTTGTTGTTGTTGTTGTTGTTGTTGTTGTTGTTGTTGTTGTTGTTGTTGTTGTTGTTGTTGTTGTTGTTGTTGTTGTTGTTGTTGTTGTTGTTGTTGTTGTTGTTGTTGTTGTTGTTGTTGTTGTTGTTGTTGTTGTTGTTGTTGTTGTTGTTGTAGTTGTTGTTGTTGTTGTTGTTGTTGCTGTTGTTGTTGTTGTTGTTGTTGTTGCTGCTGCTGCTGCTGCTGCTGTTGTTGTTGCTGTTGTTGTTGTTGTTGTTGTTGTTGTTGTTGTTGTTGTTGTTGTTGTTGTTGTTGTTGTTGTTGTTGTTGTTGTTGTTGTTGTTGTTGTCGTTGTCGTTGTCGTTGTCGTTGTTGTTGTTGTTGTTGTTGTTGTTGTTGTTGTTGTTGTTGTTGTTGTTGTTGTTGTTGTTGTTGTTGTTGTTGTTGTTGTTGTTGTTGTTGTTGTTGTTGTTGTTGTTGTTGTTGTTGTTGTTGTTGTTGTTGTTGTTGTTGTTGCTGCTGCTGTTGTTGTTGGTGCTGTGTACGGATATTCTAGTTTCACGGCGAGCTGGGTGCCTCTTCCCCCCCTCCCGTCAACGACTACCTATCCACGAACCCAACTTGGTCCCGCATGCCTTCGCTGTGCCCGTTCGATTTGTCACCAGGACATGGAGCCGGAGTACATCGCGGTCACGGATGACAGCAAAACGGCCTACGTTACGCTCCAGGTCAGATGTGGTATCCAAAAATGCCCGATAAAGTTGTTGTAGAGAAATTGGCGACTGGTTCTATCACATTCGCGAAGTTAGGGGGTGACACCGAAACGTTAATCGCAACCCTAAATCCCCTTGTTTGTGTGATTTGCGACATTTTTCGATATATGACGCGTCTATTATTAACAACTGTAGACTAAGCATTGGACTTGGTGGTCTGGTTGCAGTTCCAACTTTTTTTTTAGTTAGTCAAAACATTTAGTCTAGTCTACACCATTAATACTAGACTATAATAGTTGTGAGGTCGAATATTTTCGTCGAAACCCATCTGTGCACACTGCTAGCTGCTGCGTGTGGATCAAGACTATGGCCTTGTATTATTGTATTAGTATTATACTATCATACTAACATACTATCGTACTATCATACTATCATACTATTATCATACTATCATACTATCTATCGTACTATCATACTATCATATTATCTTACGATCATACTCGCGCGAGTGACTCTGTGCCTCAATGACAAAAAAATGTCAAGATACGGCCTCGAAAGGTCTGTAAGTATCCGAATTTGAGATCATTTGGATGGGTTTCGTATGATAAGGTTGGCGTTTTATATTCGGGAAAGTTAGGAAGTAGATCGGAGGCACGTGCCTCCGATCTCAGGAGCTATCCCGGGCTCTGGTAGAAACGAATAAAGCTACATCTCTAGAAAGGAACGAAGTGAGTACTCTCCGAGGACCTGCTCAATTGGAATTGGCAGACCTGCAGGGGGCACTCTGTGTTCCCCACCTTTGATTTAACAAAAACACGTTCGATTCGGCGATTTTTTTGTTGCAGCGCAGCTACTAACCACCCCTTTTGGTGTCAATATCGAGGATGCTAAACAACAGCACGAAAAGAAAGAAAGCCTTTGGCCGCAAGGAACACGGGGGGGGTTACTCGCGCGAGTGAGACACCGAGCGCCACGCGGGGGGGAAAAAAAGTCCCTTAAAAAGGGACATAACCCCCCCTATCGTAGCTTATGTTTGTGATACTCCGATCACGCTTGTTGCGGGATAGATTTTGTTTTTCCCACAACACAGCAGCAGTACAGTAGTTTTTTGGGACTTCGCTCACGACAGCTCCTCAATCAAGCGGCGCAGGGAGCCTTAGGAGCGTTCATGTGCGCCCCCACCGCCGCATGCGGCCTCTATCCGACAATGGCGTATCCTCGCCCGGAGGCAGCTTACACTCCACCCGACCCCGTTGGAGCCTGAAGGTAGTATTGTCATGTTTGAGGTTTCTTGTCGTAGGGAAGCGTTGGACGAAAGGGGCAGCACTTTCTGGCTACAACAGGGAATTTCTGGAGGACGGAGGGACCTTCTTTTACATCAACAGACGGAATGCCATTTTTGTTTCACGTCCACCGACCGAATGCCGTTCATGTTTTATGTTGACCGACGGACTTTTACATCAACAGACGGAATGCCATTTTTGTTTCACGTCCACCGACGGAATGCCGTTCATGTTTTATGTTGACCGACGGAAAGTCATTCTTGTTTCGCAAAAACGTTTTTTTTTTTTCTGTGTGTACCGATGATAGGCCAATGGGATTGTTCATCGTGTTGCATTGTCACTTTGCTCAATATATACTCCGTATATGATAGAAATTAGAATACACTCCAGCTGCGGTGAGATCGAAGATTTTGTCGACACTCATCTTTGCAAGTTGTGTGTGATACTCCGATCGCGCGTATTACGGGTTGTGTGTCCTCATTGAGGATATAGGTCGGCGACTCCCCTGGGGACTACAGTGTAGCTATCAGGGTCAACAGGGTGATGTTACGTAGTCAGTCTGTGCGCGGAAACTGCAAAACCCGTTTTTGAGGGGGACACCGTATAGTCTACATATATATACGCTACGTCATGTTTTCATGTGCGCCACTAACAAGAACACCAGACATGGACGCGACATCTACAGGATCACAACATCTTCGACGACAGTGGGGAGAAAACAGGGCGTATAATCGTACATTCATTAGATGATAACAACGTGAAAAAGAAGTACAGACAGACATGTTAACACTGCGGTAGACCACACTACCAACCTATTACGCAGGGCATTTCGTGCCTCTGGCCGTTTGCATGATCGCCTGACAACCTCTACCAAACGAAGTAGCACATGCCTAACAAAGTAAAGTCACCCTCGCGTTAAATAGTGGCGACATCGCATGCCACGTCACCTCGCTTGGTGTATTTGTAAGATGTATCTCTGTCTTAGAGTTGGCGACCTCAGAGCCCCACATCGGCACGTTAAAAATCATAGGCGTAAAATCGTATATGTCAGACAACAATAATGTGAAAAGGAGGTACAGACAGATATGTTGAAATTGAGGTAAACCGCACTACCAACATATTACGTAGGGTATTCCGTACATACCGTCTGCATGATCGCCTCCCAACCTATGCCAAGCGAAGCACGACTAACGAAGTGACGTAATTGAGCGCGTGTACACTAAGCGTTCCTTTCAAAACACTAACGATTCGCATTTCTCCCTGTCGTTCTCATCGGCGGTGACATTGCATGACCACATCGCCTCGCCTGCTGTATTTGGCAATGTGTATCTCTTTCTTATAATTAGCGATGTCAAAAAATAATGGTATTTACATGATTGTACCTATCGGTTGAAATATTTTTTCTTTCGGTACATGTACAACAACAAATTATTAAGCTTTTAACCCATTGTTTAACTGGGATGCATACTACATGTAACATCAAACCTTCTCAAATAATCAACATTACCAGGCGGGTGATATAACGAGGTGTCTTCTTGCTCAAACCGTCCGATTCGTCCCTTTCAAGGGTTTGTAGTTTCCGCGCACATATTGAAATGCCCCTCCCCCCTCCCACCCCCCCCGATCCCTCTTGTTCAAACGCCCCACCTAAAATCAAAATATTCCAGAGTTGTAAATACTACCAGCCAGCTGATATCATCTCGTTGTCCTTCTAGCCATCCATGCCGTAGCTCCAACTCATCTCCACCCCCCTCTCCCCCCCCCCCGCCCCTTTTTGTTCCCCGCCCAGTTCGTTCAAACGCCCCACTTACAATCGAAATCGGCCAGAGTAGTAAATACTCCCAAGCAATTGATATCACGTCATTATCGTTCCAGCCATCCATGACGTAGCTTTCATTCATTCCCCCTCCCCCCTTCCAACGCCCCCTCCTTCCCCACACCCCGCACGATCGCCTAGACCCAGCACCGCGCGTATAGCAAGCCCCTACATATATGATTAATACGCGCGATCGCAGGATCACACAAAATGTTGCGAAAATCAGTGTCGACCAAATCCTTCATCTCATAGCTGGAGTGTGTTTTAATATTACATGTGCCCTAAACCTCTTGGAAACCCTCCCCGTCCCCCCCCCCGTCCCACCCTTTTTTTTTTGTTCTTTTTGTTCTTTTTTCGCTCTCTCTTGATTAAAAGCCCCACCTACTATCGAAATCCGCCAGAGTAATGAACACTCCCACGCCCTGGATATGACCTCATTATCTTTTTAGAGCCGTCCATGCCACTGCGCTGCACCCCCCCCCCCCCCCCCCCCTGCCCCCAACGCCCCCTCCTTTCCAACCACCCACACCATCGCCTAGACCTAGCACCACGCGTGTAACAAACACCTACATCTATGCGGCCTAAAGCCCCCCCCCCCCCCCCGCCACATCCCCCCCCCCTCCCCCACAAGAGGGATTCATAGTTTCCACGCACAAATTGAGCTGCCCCACCTGTCCCTCCCCTCCTCCCCCTCTCCCGCCCCCCTTTTGATCAAAATCAGGCCCCCACGTCCTTAAAAACTCCGCCTTCCCCTCGCCGATCATTCGACTTACGGGATTCACTTGATAAACTGATGCATTTCCTTCCACAACTGTCAGATTTTGTCCCCCTCAGAAACGGGTTTTATAGTTTCCGCGCACCGACTGCCTAACATCACCCTGTTGACCCTGATAGCTACACTGTAGTTGCAAGGGGAGTCGCCGACCTATATCCCTAATGAGGACACACAACCCGTAATACGCGCGACCGGAGTATCACACACAGCTTGCAAATATGAGTTTTGACAAAATATTCGATCTCACAGCTGGAGTGTATTTTCATTTTTTATAATATATATATACTTGCTTCAGACCAAGGGTCCGGTATTGTAGTATCATACTCCCATTTACACTAGTGTGTTTGAGCCACTCGCGCGAGTGACTCTGTTTCTCACGGATGAAAATGGTTGAGGCAGTTGTTTTGGCCCAGCTCAGGTAACCCTTGCATCGCGGATTAATTTCGTCAACATAAAACATGAAGAAAGCGTAAGATCGCAAAGGAACGAAGGGGTTACTCGCGCGATTGACCCCTAGCCGCCGAAATTAAAGGTCCTCAAAAAGGGTCCCTTATGGGGCACCGTAGCCTTGGTCTTCAGAGGAGTATATACTCTTCAATCGAGGAGCCTCAGAAGGCAGATGGTGTACTCAAGGCACCTGCTATCGTACCCTTGACGGGTATCCTACATCCAATTCGACGCGAGTCGACGAGGGAAGGAAATGTTGAATTTTTCCGGCGCTAAAAATGAAAGCACGTACCGTAGTGGGGAGGTGGCAGGAGGGCCCGCTATGTGATCCCGGATCTGAGTTACTACTGGGAGGGAGCGTGAGAGTGGTGCAAGGATAATAAAAGGGGTGAAGAATATATATATATATATCATGTTACTAGCGTTTGTCCTTGAGTTCGATTCCCACCGTGGTGAGATTTTGCAATTAATTGCTTTTGCGAAAAAGCAAAAAAAGATAGCATGAAACTAACTGTTGAGAGCGCCTACCAGCAGCGTGGGTGGGCACAATTCGACGCGAGTCGACGATGGTAGAAAATGCTGAATTCTTCTCGCGACAAAAAATTTAAGCATGTACCATAGTGGGGAGGGGGGATAAGATCCCGCTATGTGACCCCGGACTACTGGGCTACTGGGGGGGGAGCGCGAGGAGAGTAGTGCGAGCATGATAAATGGGATGAAAGCAAAAACACAAAACACACATGTGAAGCACTCCTTATAGCATCCTCTCCGGTTGAAAAACAACTTGGTCCGACGACACAGCAAGCACAGGTTCGACCCCCGCAAACAGGTGAAAATGAGTTTCCACCATAATAAGCATCGCCTGCTCATGAAACACTCTTTCGTCCGTGTTCCTTTTACGTTCTAATCTCGTTTTTGATTTCCAGCTTCTTCTGGGCAAGCCATGGTCACTACTATTAATAGTAGCTTCTGCTCAAAGCCCGCCCAAGGCTGCTTCGGGACACTCGATCCTGTGTAGCGAGCGAAACCCTCTAATGGCGTGCTTGGAACCTGATATCGATATTGCCGCGTGCCACGATGATAGAGGTGCAGCACATTTTTTCTTATAAAGGTTCCTCAACTTGGGAGCTTAAGACCTATCTCCCAAAAAACCTGATTCGGAGGAAAATAAAACTGCTACCGGCTACAAAATGCCATGGCTTAGATACACAACGAGAATCACGCAAAAAAAAAAGGTCTATTCCCGACGGTTTCGGGTCAAGGAGCCCCGTCATTCTACAAAACAAAATAGCCAAAAAAAGGTATTCCTTTATCATCGTAGCACGCGTCTGTCAGAGGTTTTGGGACCCTGTGCTGACGTTTTGGGATCCCTCAATGATCTGACGCGAGCTACGATATAGAGGTGCACCACTTGTTTTCTGAGGTGTCCTCGGTTTTGGAGCTTTGAGACCGCTCCCGAGAACTGATTTGGAAGAAAAAACAAAATCTGCTTCCGGGTGAAAAGTCCCATGGCCTAGGTACACAACGAGAATCACGCAAAAAAAAAAGGGTATCTCCGACGATTTTGGGTTAAGGAGCCCCGTCATTCAGACAAAATTTTTCTTCAGACGAAAAGTGCTACCTCCATCGTAGCACACGTGGTCACTACTATATATATGGGGAGTCTTGCCGAATAGGTTTCGGAGTTCTTGTAGACGTTTAGCATTTCGTGGTCTGGGACGTTGAATCTGGGCGGGAAAATGAGCAGACCACGCCAGCAGGAACATTACAAGCGATTTCAATCTGTTGATAGGTAGGTACCTTTTGGAGTTCAGGTCCCACGCGGACGGTCGATTCCAACCCAGCAGCTCCCCGTTGATGCCATCCTTGTCGTCGTTGTTACGTTCTTGTTCTTGTTCTTGTTATCGTTCTGAGTCGTTCCACTCGTAGCCCCAACAACTTGTGTTTAACGAAATTGCCAGCGGTTTTGGAACCAGCTCCCATTCGTATCTCCCGAAACACGGCTGCCCTTGCCTCCACGGCGTCACCGTTCGGTAGTCCTTTGCAAATAAGAAAGTACATGGGAGATTTGTTTTTCAAAAGCGTCCTTCCTCGTGTCGAGCAGCCATGCAAGGTTCTTTAAAGAAAATAGCGGGTGTTGTGGGAGGGGGGGGGGGGGGGGGGGCGGGCATCGTAGAATCGGTGTTCTTGTTCTTGTTTTTGTTTTTGTTCTTGCTCTCTTGCTCTTGTTCTCGTTCTCTTGTTATTTTCTTCGGGTGCGACAAAAAAGTAGTTTTTTTTTTACTTTTTTCTTTTTCCGAACGACGGGGCTTCGTGATAACTCAAAATTGTTGAAACGGTAGTCTTGTGTTGCCAATGTGAATCTTTTTTGTACTTATGGGCCATGGGTTCAGTCATCGGGTTGAACTTACAGTCTACTCTCACAGAAAATTTGGAGTGAGGTATAGAGCTTCCGCAGGGGGCAAAAATGGTGCACCTTTCCCGCAGCATGTGTCTCTTGTTCTTGTTCTTGTTCTTGTTCTTGTTCTTGGTATTGCTCTTGTTCTTGTTCTTGTTCTTGTTCTTGTTCTTGTTCTTGATCTTGTTCTTGTTCTTGTTCTTGTTCTTGTTCTTGTTCTTGTTCTTGATCTTGTTCTTGTTCTTGTTCTTGTTCTTGTTCTTGTTCTTGTTCTTGTTCTTGTTCTTGTTCTTGCGCTTGCTCCTCTTACTGCCCCCTTTCTGCCTGGAACCGTCCACCGGGTCTTTCCGTTGCAGGAAAACAACGCTGTTGTCAAGATCGACATCCCGAGCTGCGAAATCAAAAGCATGTTCCCGCTCGGCTACAAGGTAATGTAATGCGGTACAGTACCGGCCCGTTGGGAAGAAAGAAACCGACATCACGCCTTTGGGCTAGCTTTCTTGTTCGAAAATGGGTTTCCTACACTAACTTCAATGTAAACAACATATTCGATGATAAAAAGTAAGTTGTATGGATTTTTTTTTGCGATTACTGATTACGGAGACATACACAAGTCTTTCAAACGCTCAAACATAAACGATTCACGATTTAAGGGAGCACCACAAAGAAATGGAGGTAGAAGAAGATAGGACTTATAATATAGCGTATCAATCTTGATAGCAGTCGTCCAGCGTAATTTTTCTCCGTAGCGTTTGGGCCAAGTTGCTTGTGGGACTTTTCCTCATGAGAGGTCCGGTAGTGTAGCTGGGTTTCTTATGAGAGGGCCGGTACTGTAGCTCTTTTCTTACGAGAGGGCCGGTGGTGTAGCTCTTTCTTATGATGAGGGCCGGTACAGTAGCTTACTTTCTTATGAGAGGGCCGGGAGTGCAGCTCTTTCTTACGAGAGGGCCGGTAGTTTAGCTCTCTCTTATGCAGGAGCCGGTGGTGCAACTCTTTCGTATGGGAGGCCTGGTAGTGCAGCTGTTGCTTGTGACAGGGTCGGCGGTGCAGCTCTTGCTCCTGAGAGGGCCGGTAGTGCAGTTCTTTCTTATGAGAGGCCTCGTCGTGTACAGCTCGTTTCTTCTGAGAGTGCCAGTGATGCAGGTCTTCTCGCACGAGAAGGGCGGAAGTGCGGCTCTTTCTTATGGTCAGGCCAGTGGTGTGTAGGGGTACAGCAGGTAGTGTTGTGCCGCTGCCATCATTTACATCGTGCCACTAGGTGATATGCCGCTATCGTGCCGTTGATGTAATTATATTAGTGTGCCGCTGGGGTGGTACTAGTAGCGTGTATCGCCAGTAGTAGGAGGCCGGCAGGGGGGGCATTTATATTGTTTGCAAGACACCAACGAAGGGTTGATTGGGTAGGAACAGCTATACCAGTTGTCGTAATAGCGTGAACATGACGAACGTAACACAACCCAAGGTCCACGAAACCCACCAGATAATACACAATAAAGAGCGACCAAAACAGTCCTTTTTACCAGGGCGTTTCGCGGGTCATGATCCGAACCGCGGGTCGGATTATCATTGCTTCGAAGCTCGTGGGTCGATTCGGGTCGGGTCAGGTGGTGTTCGAAAGCTCACGGGTCGGTCGGATCGGGTCAGGAAGGCTTCAAAATCTTACTGGTCGGGTCGGGCCATCCTGACACGATCCGACCCCCGAGAAAAGATTTGGCCCGCGGATAGCCCTACTTTGTACCCAGAGTCCTGTTAAGGTACGCAGAGTTCGTTGGACGGGATACGCCCCAACTCAACAAATTCTACCGAACATTGAACACCCCTCAACCAGGTTTCGGGTTTTTTACGGTTTTCACTTTTTTTGTTTCAACCCAGCATAACTTGGTAACCGCAGAACACCCTATTGTGTCGCTTTACTTGGCCTTGTGCCGCTTCAGTTCGTATTGTGCCGCTAGGGTCGTGTTGTGCCGCCGCAGGGGAGGTTTGGCGCCGCTTCGGTTTCGCTCGTATTGTGACGCTACGGTGATATTGTTTCGTCACAGGCTGGTATCATCCCGCTACGGTGGCATGTTGCCGCAAGGTTGGCCTTAGTTTGTGGCGCTGCAAGCACCAGTTGGGTCGGAACATGGCGGCGGGGACACTTGTAGGGCCTTTGATGCGGAAGTGTGTGGTTACTGCAGCGAACTACCACGCGATAGCGGAGCGTAGCTCTTCTTTAGGCTATAAAGGGATATGATAGGTGCTTTGTGCCATTTTACACAGGAGGAGTCGTGATATAATAGGACAAAATGAGAGGTGCACGTATGTACGCAAACAGGCGTCTTGTTTTTCACGAGTCGACATGCAGCCCTGTTTTGTTCAGTGTCCATACTACTTTCGATCGTGCAAACGCTTACGTCTGACTTGTTGTTCCCGTCTCTCTGGCGTAGGAGTGGGGCAATGGCGTTCTGTTCGATGCGTCGGATAAGGACGACGGAGTCAACCTCCAGGACTGGCCGATGGTTAAAGGAATGTACCAACCCGACGCCATCACAACCTTCAAGTCCCACGGGAAGCAATGTGAGAAGGTGTAGATACAGGAACTAGGGGAGCCCTTAATGCTCTTAAAGCTTTTACAATTGAAAAGCAATTCTGGGAAACTAATTACTTGGAATTAGTTTAGCGAGGATTTTGCGGCTTCAACGGGGACAAAAACGTGGAAATGATCGGCGGAGAGTCGTAGAAGCGATACCATGCTGCACAAGGACAGGACACTCGTTCTCCGTCGGAAAGTGCATCTAAGCCAATTTGTCGAGGGGCAAGAATAATACAACAGTGGACAATAGTAGCTATCTATGTTAACGGTAACGGAGTTTTTCTTCACGGTTTTCCACGAACCACGATGAGACTCATGAGCCGGGCAGGGGGGTGTCTGAAGTTTTGCGGATCAGGTCAGGTTGGGCCAGGATGTGTTAGAAGTCCCACGGGTCGGGTCGGGTCGGGTTGGGTCGAGTCGTTTCCGACCAGGAGGTTTCCAAATTTCACGGGTCGGGTCGGGTAAGCCTGACCTAACCGGACACGTGACGAACCCTGTTACTGTTTAACTTCTTTATTTCTGACCGACGGATTACTACGTTTGTCCAAGTTATGGAACCTACCTACCCCATGATTCGCAATCCTATCTGTGTTTTTGCTGTTTAAGTCGCTGTTTGCGGAGGGCGCGCGAACCGGGTAGCACGTGTCTCTACATGAAGACGAGACCCAATGTTTAGCAATCTCATGGTGTGGCACATGCCGCGGTAGAGGTGCACCAGGTTTTGTCTTAGGCTCTTCGCTTGGAGCGCTCCATGAATCTCATCCCAACACACGATTTTTGAGAAAACAGAAAGTGCACCTCGATGAAAAGAAGACCCGTGTGCCTGCAGTAGGTACAAACGAACTATAAATAATTGCGAAAAGAAAGACGGACGCTCGGACGAGTTCACGAGCCATAAATAATTGCGAAAAGAAAGACGGACGTTCGGACGAGTTTAGGCGAAGGAGCCCAGTCATTCAGAGAACTTCTTAGCCAGAGAAGCGATACCTCTACCAGTTGCACGCGTCATTATTGTGTTTCTTACTACATAGAAGTCCTTTTTTGTTGTTGTTTGGGGGGCGCGCGAATAATTGATCTACTACTGTGGACGAAGCTCGGCTCTTGGGGTGAGGAATAGACCACTTCATATCAGGCACCGAGCAACACCAGGTAATCCCTTACCGCGTCAAATCCTCGTGAGCACTACTGTAGCACTACCGTCGTGGGTATCCGTTAGTGCGCATCCCCAGTTTAGTGCGGTGAAAAGCTCTTGTCACGGCCTCGTCCTAGTGTAAAGATAGATTACTCCAGTGTCCCGCGAGAGTGCGGGGTCCCGCCTATAGTGCCGTTGTTGGCAGCTGGCAAGGCACAGCACTGATGAGGGGACCACTACGACTGACTGTGGCACCACACCGGTACACCGGTCAGTTGTGTGTTGGTCAAAGTGCGGGAAACACGTTTGTTTTGAGCAGTTCTAATTTTTCTGACCGACTGAAGTGCTCGACGACAACATACGTTGCAATCCCGTTTGTGTTTCACGCCAGTTTTCGTTAACAGTTGGTTAAGGATTGTTCAAAGCGTCCAGCGTACGCTTGTCCTCGACGTCAACGGTTGACTAGGTTTACGCACGTCCTCGGGTGAAGCTCCCACACATCGAACAAATCTACGATTTCACCCTTGGCTACCAAGATCTTTCGGATGAGATCCGTACGGTCTTGCTCATCTTACCGGGTGGGACCTGTATATAGCTCATTTTCATATCCCATGACGGCAGAGGCATGATTTTTTACCGTTAGATGATCTCGACGATCTATGTGATCTATATGATCAATATGATCTATGAGACATATGTGATCTATATGATCTATATGATCTACATGATCTATGTGATCTGTATGATCCATATAATGTAGATGATCTATATGATCTATATGATCTATACGATCTATATGATCTATATGATGCACACGATCTATGTGATCTATATGATCTATATGATCTATATGATTTATATGATATGTATGATCTATGTCATCATCTGTTTTATGTGTGAATGCTTCAGAACACTTGGAAACATCGCTCGTACCACCGTAGCGTGCGTCGTTTTTCTCTTCTTGTTCTTTAAGCGAGAATCATGCACGGTGGCGATTCACCAGGAGCGGGCTGTAAGTCAAGCCGTCGATTGAAGGGACGATGGGACGGCGACGTTTGAGGGCGTCCAACGCGACAAGTATTTTTTAGTTTCGCATGTCTTTCGACGTTTCTTAAACTATTACGCATGGGTTATGTTACTGTTGACCCATGTTACGGTGCACAGACGCTTATCTCTGAGGTGCAACCTCACTTGAATTAGCTCTATATCTCACCATAAAACTGTTTCGAGAAAACTGGACATAAACCCGAAGAAGAATTCCTTGATCTCTAAGAACAAAAAGCATTAACTTTACAAACCCAGAACGACGTTCCGGCGATTGTGGGAGAACACGTGTTGCTACGATAGAGAGGTAGAAGGTTTTGGACAAGCATATTTATCGGATGACGTAGATGACGTAGATGACGTAGATGACGTAGATGACGTAGATGACGTAGATGACGTAGATGACGTAGATGACGTAGATGACGTAGATGACGTAGATGACGTAGATGACGTAGATGACGTAGATGACGTAGATGACGTAGATGCCGTAGATGACGTAGATGACGTAGATGACGTAGATGACGTAGATGACGTAGATGACGTAGATGACGTAGATGACGTAGATGACGTAGATGACGTAGATGACGTAGATGACGTAGATGACGTAGATGACGTAGATGACGTAGATGACGTAGATGACGTAGATGACGTAGATGACGTAGATGACGTAGATGACGTAGATGACGTAGCTCCTTACCCCAAAATCATCGGAATGCCAATTATTGTTTTAACAAAACGTTTTTTTGTTTTTGATATTACCTTCAGCAGGACACGGGTTTCTTCGTCCGGCTGAACTTTCAGTTTCGACGGGTGCTACGATCGCGGTATACCTTTTTTTTTGACGAATATGTTTTCTGAATGACGGGACTCCCTAATTAACTAAAAATCGTCGGAAAATAAATACCTGGTAAATAATAGGCCATTTTGATCTTGCACGATGATTTTCGTCTTGTACCTAGGCCATGGGATTTTTCGTCCGGTATGTGTAGCAAGTTTATTTATCTCCAAATCGGCTTTTGGGAGACGTCTTAAGCTTGCAAATCGAGGAACCCCGGAAAAAAAGTGGCTTACCTCTGTCGCAGCATTCGTCGTCGTTCAAAATAAGTTTTTGCCTCTCGGAGAAAAAGAAAAGATCTCTAAAGTGAGGAGTCTCAGAAAATTAAAAAAAAAAAGGGTCCACCTCTACCGCATAGCACGGGTCTATTACGGAGCCTCGCCACTCAAAAAACAGCTTCGTCGCGATAAGTGCTAGGGAACCTCTATCATAGCACGCGTTGTTTGCGGAAAGTACGTTCCGGCTGTCTCGCCCGTTTCGGGGGTATTTGCGAACCCCCCCCCGCGCGTCCCGAGTTCCCCAACAAGGACGACCAGACCCGTCGTAGCCCACAACACTATCGGACCCCTGCGTCGAACGCAGAAGACCCCTATGTTTATTAAGAAAAGTTACAGCATCAGCCGTGGACGCATAGCCAACCAGCTGACGGTTTGTTTTCGGATCGCCAGACGCATAGTTAAAAACGTGATCACATCGTGGTATTTCTTTAAAAAATGAAAATACACTCCAGCTGTGAGATCGAATATTTTGTCGAAACTCATCTTTGCAAGCTGTGTGTGATACTCCGATCGCGCGTATGGTGGGTAGCGTTACTTCCAAGTCGTTGTGGTGATACACACTTTAAGATATGCCTGGTCCCTTGTGGGGACTTATCTCTGCCATTGTTTACCATAATCTGAATGTCTACATTCGTCCATATGTTTTGCGCCTATCAGCCTAAACTTCCCTGAACTTATTTAGAACACGTCACACCATAAAAGGAAGGGGGGCATGCATATACGCTTTCTCTGCTCACCATTTCTTCCCTGTACCTGTCTTGCGTTGTACACGACGAGCAAGTGGGATCAGGAGTCAGAGATTTTTATGATTTTTCCAATATGAAGAACGCATCTCTTAGTATGCTTTTACAAACCCTTAGCCATCTCCAATCCCCCACCTCTTTCGTTTTTTTTCTGAAAAATCATCCCACGCCAGGGGGTTCAGCAGATTCTAAGAATTTTCTGAGCTCCCAACATGAGGCACAGTTCAAAAGCTCACCCGAAACATGACTTCGAAGGCATTTCGTTCGCGCAACCCGACTGACAGTTCTACGCCAGTCTCACAACAACAATGCCGGCGACGTTAGTGTGCTAACCCATTGTTTTACATTAGAGGAGCTCAATCGGTCGGGTACATTATTTGTCAACCCAACAACTGAAACGCCTACCGACGTGGGAGGTCTCCGAACCCGTATGTTTTTCTTGTTTATGATGCAGAGAAAGCACCTCGCACGCACGCCTCCCCTTACTTCCGGCCTTCGGTACAGCGATGACTTCCGCGCTTCTCCCCGTGCTGTATGCGACAGCCCCTCACGCATCTGGGTGGTCAGGACGACCGCATACAAGCGCTGCGACACGCTGCGCGTACTGTCTAAGTGATCATCAACATGATGCCGGCTGACCTCTAGAAAGACCCCGAAGGGTCCGAGACAGCGAGCCGCAATCGTTTTTTCTCTGTGCGGCCTCTAGAAGCAGCCACCATCCCCGCGAAGACCTTTTCAATGGCTCTTATGCGCCACCCATGACAAGCTTGTCCGATATCCTCGCTTTTGCTCAAAGTGGGGTCGCCCCCCACCTGCCCTGTCGTCTCCAAAGGGGATGTGTGGCTAACAAGTAAATGTGGAAATCAAGCAACCAATGTGCATGCCTCCCACCCCCCCTCGCTTCCACTAATTCGTCCCCCCATTCATATACGTAACCTAGAGGTTTCCGTGCAGTCAACAGGGACGCCGAACGCGAGCACGGCACGAGTGTTAATTTGTCCACCGCTTTTGCGTGCTCGCAAACAACCCCCATCTGCGCCTCCCTCAATTCTCCTCCCATATTCCTTGCGGCCAACGAGTTGTCCGTTATCGTTGCGTGGTCATAAACAGCACCTTCCCGTTTTCCCTCCTGCATCTATATAAAACCGAAGGGCTTCCTTATGGCCAACGAGGGCGTCGCATTCGAGTACGTCGATGAAAATAGTTGATCCTTTATCGCTACGTGTTCACGAGCACCCCCCCACCCCTCCCCCTCCCTCCCACCCCCATTTCCTCTTCAATATCTACAACACCGAAAAAGTCCCGTACGGCCAATTAGGTGTCCGCTTTCGTCGCGTGCTGATGAACACCGCTCGTTTAAAACCCATTCGAAGATGTCATGCATAGGAAAGAACGCACGCGCAAGGTGCGGGAGTGCACCTCACAAGTGGGTATTAGCAGGATGGAGTTCGACCTTCATGCGACTCGCCGAAAAGCTCACGCCGCTTTGCGGCTTGGTGCACGCGATGCCTGCTTGGTCGGTGAAACCCCGACGTGCTTTGTACCAGCAACATAGGGGTGCGAGCGTTTATAACCTTAAGACTGCGGCTAAGCTGGAATGAGTGTACCTTCCATACAAGATACACACATAATGCGCGCATACTTTCCCACCACCAAAGACGGCGACGGCACGAACATGCCCGTTTTCGTTGCGTGCTCACGAGCAGCTCCCCTCCCCTCCGTTTCCCTCCCATATCTATTCAAAACTCACGAACCAATTCCTTACGGCAGCCGCTCGCCCATCTAAACTGGATACTTCCTTTACCCCCCCCCCCCCCAACCCTCTGCCTTCCCTCCCATATCTGCATAAAACCCAAGATTTCCTTACGGCCAACGAGGGCGCCGGGCGCGACTACAATGGCTATGACGACGAGATTCGTGTAGAAGATTTGGTGGGAGACTCCCCCCCGCCGGACCTCGACCTAGATATCTATCTCGAGCAAAACCTCGGCAGGCTGGAGGTAAGTCAACCGTGTTCTTTCACTCTACGCTCGTAGCCTTAGACGCGTGCCCTAGGATGGAGGTAGCACATTATCGCGGAAACGGGGCCACGGTAGGGGGGATGTTGTGGCACATGCTACGACCGAGGTAGCATGGTTTGGCCGGAACGCTTTCTGACTGGCGGGCCTGCCTTAATCCACACCAGTCAGTTCATTATGTTTCGGCGAATGTTTCGTTGAACCCCTGGGCCACATGGAATTTTTTACACGGCATGTGTAGCGCTCTTTTGTTTTTTTATTGAGCTTCTTGAGATAGGAGCCCTAGGACAAAAAAGGCGAAGGGCGTCTACCGTAGCCACCGTGGCTACGGTATGGGGAGGTCACATTCTGGGCCTTTTCTTACGGCAGTTCGGTGTCACCCGCGCGTGTGACCCCGCTTTTTTTTTCTAGGTGTGGTCTGAAGCTTTTCGTGTTGTTGTAATATTTCCACATGAATCCGCGGATGAAGGAATGATGTGTATCGAGGCTCTGACTCTGTGATACGAGCTGCAGAGGTGGACCGAAGTGTCTTTTATGATCACTTGTAGTGCTGGAGAAGAAAAAATAACATAGTTGGGAAGGTGGCGCTTATGTGACCAAAATATGAAAAGAAGGGGAGGAAAAAAGGAGAAGTAGAAGGGGTGATCGAGGTGGGGGACGGCTTCAGCTTGCCACGGGACTATGCTCAAGCTGCGGGTGGGTGTACTCTACGGCAGCCCGTCCTGTTCCCCGCAACGTTCTATGTAACGTCCTTGCAACGTTACAAGTGACGTTATCCGTAACGCTCTTCTGATACTTCTGGTGGTAAGCTGTTTACCTTGTGCTACGATCAACTTCCCGACGTAGGTGGGTTGATTCTTGTACAGCATGCCGGCTAGAAAGAACAAACTCCTATGTATTTCGCCGCATATTGTATTCATCCGCATCTCTAGAACTATGATGCTCAGTTTGCTCGAGATAGCGACTAAGAATCAAATGGATACTGACGGACTGCAGAGTGCATGTTCCAACACGAGATGGAATGGCAAGCTATATGGTCTGGAACAAAAGTCGCCTACGACGCACAGTATCTTTGTCCGTGAGGTAGGGAGCCACTCATGCTCGCGTTGCTCAAACCCAGCAGCGAATGTGGGGATGGCCCCCCTATCTTAGCCTTGGTGTAGCTTGTTTAGCACATCTCCCACCCTTCTCACTTCCAAGTTAAAATCACGTGGTTTCATTATTTTGTTATAAAAATTAAAATACACTCCAGCTGTGAGATCGAATATTTTGTCGAAACTCATCTTTGCAAGCTGTGTGTGATACTCCGATCGCGCGTATTACGGGTTGTGTGTCCTCATTAAGGATATAGGTCGGCGACTCCCCTTGCAACTAGAGTGTAGCTATCAGGGTCAACAGGGTGATGTTAGACAGTCTGTGCGCGGAAACTATACAACCCTTAAATATTTGGCGAAGGTGCACCAATTTGTTCTCTGAGGCTCCTAACCATTCTGGAGGAGTTGTACACCTCACCCAAAAGTAGATTTCGAGAAAATGGAAGTTCAACCCGGTGAACAATCCCACGTCCTAGGTATGCACGAGAAAAACAAAGTGCGTAACAGTTTCACACAGTGATGCGTATCGAGGCTCTGACTGCTCTCTGTGGTGCGTGCTGCAGAGGCGGCATCGAAGTGTCTGTGATGGCCACTTGTGACGGAGAAGAAAAAGAGAAGATGGTTTGGAAAGTGGCGCTTATGTGGCGAAAAAGTGACAACCAAAGAAGCAAGAAGCAGAAGGAGACGAAAAAGAGGAGAGGAAAAGTCAGGAGATGTAACGAGAGGGAGGCCTAAGGAGTGATCTTAGTGAGGTTGGCCATCACCTGGTATGTACGGTACAACGCCCATGCTACGGGCAGATGTACTCAAAGGGTGTTTGTACTGACCGACAGATCGTCCTATAGCAAAGTTCCTTGCAAAATTCCCTGCAATATTCACCGATACTTGTGGTGGGAAGTTACTTACAACTAGAATAAATATACATATATACAATGCGCCCCGACGGGGCTTCACAACCGACATTCCCCGCATTTTGCATATCTCTGAGTGTAGAATAAGATACTCGGTGTACTCCGGCTCGTGACTACGAATCAAATAGATACTAATGGACTGCAGCGTCCGTGTTCCAATAAGCGTCCTTTGATGAGAATCCAGTAGCTGAAGAAACTTGGTACTCAAAATAAAAAAGACAAACGCTACGCAATGGTCAGACCTCTTTGTATGCACAGTGGCCACACGGAGTCGTAAAGGAACTTGGTACTCAAAATAATAAAGACAAACGCTGCGAAATGGTCAGACCTCTGAGTATGAACAGTGGCCACACGGAGTTGGGGACGTAATAACCAGTCACCCGGATAATCAGAAATACGAATGGAACAACATATTCAGATCTGTTGTACTAACATCTGTAATATGGATGACACCATGTTATAAAGTACTGCACGTCTTGTAACTACCAGCGAGGAATACTCTAGATAGGACGCGCAAATCTCTGCTGGGTCTTCAACCCGCTGAATTAATACCTGAAGCTACTTGAAACCGGAGGAAATAGGAAAGTGTGGACGCTGGTTCGGTACAGCGAAAACGGGTACTATCCACTTTTATTTATGTACGTACGGTAGTAAACTATGGGCGTAGCCGTACCACAAAAGCTGTACTCGTGATGATGCTGTTTTTTTGTTGATCGGAGGTTAATATGTCGTAGAAAAAGAAAAAGTCAGAAAATGTTCTGCTGTACGGTTACCACGCCCCCTCAAGTGAATCCTAGAGCAAATAAATAGCGAGTCGAAGAATGTCGAAATTGTGGACTTAGTCCATACATACATGTGTCCAGCGCTATACTGCACTGTACATGCACCCCCCTACAGTAACACCATGGAATGATATTATATACAACTATTCTAGCGTCGTCAGCTTTGAGTTCGACGAATTTACGGTCGAGGCTCATCTGTGCAAGCTGCGTACTACATCAATATTTGCACGTACATACACACAACACAGGTGCTACAGCTGCTATCGTGGACCACAATGCACACTACACATTCTTGCGCTACTACTTCATATGTACTTACAATAGTAAACAGTCGTTAAAATAAAAGTCAACCGTTTCTAGTTGAAGAAACTGTTGTTGTTGTTAATACACCGCGAAGAAAGCGGCTTAGACTATCTATGTAGTCTAGTCTAGTCTAGAAGCCAAAGAAATAACTCAAAAAGTCGAAGAAGTCTAGGGGTCCAGCACGCAAACGCCATGCTTTGTATGGGCTTGCATGATGCGTGCTTCGCATGATACTACGTGATGAAAAGGCAACGTCAAAAAAGAAATCCAAAAACATGCCGACGCAACTCAACTCGAGTATAGCCAATATGCGGGCGTAGTCTATCGGGTTAGTTTAAATGAGATTGTCGCATGATAAAATGTCATACGTATCATGCAGCACATCATAGAGCAGTAGATACATGCTGACAAGCGTCATAGGTGTGCCATTTTTGTTTTCTGAGGATTAACCTTTAACTTTCCTCACTTACTTGAAGAAGAGGTCTGCATCTTTTACCCGGCAACTTGTTTTTTGTTTTTTGTTTTACTAAATTTAAACTGAAAGTGCAACTCGATGAACACACATAAGACTACTTAATTATTGATGGCCTAGTGAGGTACGAATAAAAAGTGTTAGTGTTGCAAAACAGGGATGCTATTGCGGCGATTTCGGGTTAATCAAGGAACCCCGTCATTCCGCAAAAAGGCTACAAGTGCTACCTCTATCGCAGCAGGCGTCAGTACTACTACAACAAACAGTGGTACAAGTACTGATACTCGTACCGTAAACCAACAATAGTCACTAATAATGCTAAGAGAAGAAGCACACCCTCCCCCAACACAAACACCAAGAATAACCAAAGGCAAAAACTACCTAGCTTGTGTTCGGGGTGCTGTTGATGTTGCTGCTGGTGTTGGAAGATGTTCGTGGTCTTCGCTGTTGAAGCGTAGAAGAAGACCTCTGGTAGAGGCGACGACGAGGACACTGTGTTATAATGATCGTCGTGCTTGCGGGCTCTTTTGTGTTTACGTTGACACAGGTGACGTCAGTGGCACCCTACGCCGGCGACCTCAACGAGTTATATACTTTCGGCGGCAGGTACGGCTTGCCTAGATAAAAACGATAAGCACGGCAAGAAAATATTCGCCCGTGTATGAGAGAGCACATCTCGCAGGCTCTATGGCGCTGGCAGGCAGACGACGGTTTTAGTTGGCAGATAGCGACTTAATACAGGCGATTTGGGTATTATCTGTCGATTTACATCAAGCCCCTTGCGTCACAAAGCGTGCAGAAATACGTGCCCATCCGCCCTCCCACGCCTTGCGACCAGGAACGCTATTTGGGTTTTGCCATGAACGCCGCCCCTCGTGTTACGTCTTGAGAGCGATACGTGATCAATGGTCACTAGGGCAGGGAACAAATGAGCCCCCCCCCCCCAATCCGCCGCCTCGACGTTAGATAACGAACGCTATTGGTTTTCTGATGGACGCTCCGCCTCCTCCTCTCCCCTTCCGTCTGCCACTCGCCGCCTAAACTGGTGGCTAGGTCTATTTCTATCTTCGACGGCGAGTCGGGAGATCTGGTGTGGGATAGCGGACACTTCATGGAAGACTTTACCGGCGATGAAGCAAACGGATTCTCCGAATTGTTTAACTCTGACGGAGGTGCGAAGACGGAGCGTTGAGTGCAGTTTTTATTTCTGTGTCGCTCAGCTGAAATATTAAGCTTGTCGAAGAGACAAAACAGCTGTAAACATTCTGGCTCAAGGGGCTGCTCAACGCAAGACCTACCAGTAATCGTCGGAACGCTGTATGTATGTGGTTTACTTTGTCATTCCCTCTTATATATCTAGGGCAACCAGATTGCTCGCCGGTAGTATGCTGTTTCACGTTTAGTTGTACGCCCCAGCCTCAAGAGGCGTCTCCAAAAAGGGTAGTAGGAACAGCGCTCACCGTCAAAACGGGTGCGTGGTCGATGATCACGTGACGAAGGCCATCAATAATATGCATCCCCCCCCGCCAACGCCAACGTGGTCTCCACAGGCTTCGACACGTTCGACAACCGCAGCGACAAGAAAGGACCTGAACCGGAGGGGCTCGCCATGGCCGAGATCGACGGAAGGTATACACATTGAGAGGCACACAATACATCAGTAATCGGCCCCCCTCGTAAAAGAAATGCTCCGAAAACCTAGCCTACACGTTACAAAACAACCGAAAACGTGCGTAGCCCATATGCGCGCCCTAGGATTGAAGGATTGAAGAAAAACGCTCCCCGTCCTTTGCGTGGCCTAGCCCCAGGGTATCGCATCCACCAGAAAACTGGTATTCTCGGCAACAAAAAAAACCAAACCCGTGAAAAGAAGCCAAGCGCTGGATTTCAGGTGCCTTACGAAAGGGTCGATACCGTAGTGCTGATAAAATATAGCCACCGCTCTCTATGTTTACCGGTGAAATCGTTTTTGACACTAATGTATCTCTCTATAGTAACTTTGTAGTAGGGTGACCGTATTCCTCCTCGAGCCGGTGGCGCGAATAGTGCCGCTACAGCGGGCTATTGGGGTGGCAAAGACCGGCCCTATTGAAAGCCCGCCGCCGTGGCAAAAACAAAATCCCCATGACGGATAGATCACGAGCTGGATTAAATATATCTGATAGACCCTCACATGAGGAGCTCAATGTCTCACCCGATACTACATGACTTCGAAGGCATTCATTCGTTCGCGCAATTTTTGACCAGCGATGGTCCTAACGCAATTGCACTCGAAAGCACATATCATATATTTTATTAACCGATTGTTCCACACATCATGAGGGGGCTCAACCGGTCAGAAACGCTTGGCGCTAATAGTGAAGCCCGTACCGTGGGATGGCTTGCAATCTAGGTCTTACATCTATCGTTATTAGATTTTGTGCAGAATTAATTGGCTACTTGCGGACCCAACCCAGCCAAGATGTGCTCCCGCAGGTCATACTCGTCACACGGCTCCCGTCCAGCAACACGACTTAGACCACGGAGATCACAAAGTAACCAAGCACCTATCTGCCTGTGAAGTAAGATTTGGCCTGTCCAATGAATGTGCGCGAAAATATAGACCTTTCACCCCGCTTCCCTGGGAAGATAGAGATTAATCCACTTGGCGTCTTCGTTAAGTGCATAGAACAACGAAGGGCAGTAGACCTTACTCTGTCACCGCGCGGACCTTTGAGGGTTGGGTTTACTCCCTTTCATCGGTCGAGGATTATTTGGCGGTCCTCGGGTCAGAATTACAAAAAAAAAAACGAAAAGCGGCGCAGTCCCGTTTCTCGCCCGTTTCTGACCCCTTATTTTGGGTCAAGGTTTGGGGTTCGGGGTTACCTAGGGTTAGGGTTAATGGGGGGTTGGGTTCGGTCTACGCTCGTGCCTTGGTCCCACCTGGAAGTGCTCCCCAGCCTAGCACGCAACCGCGAACAACATACCCCGCGCGACCAGGTAGCAAGGCCAGCGCACGAAGGGCCATGACCATCGCGGTGGAGATACCGGTCCTTTTTTTCGAAGTGAAGTATTGGCTTCTGGGGCGAGACGCGCGCTACGACCGATGTGGCATTGTTGGGCCAGAATCGTTTCTGAAAGACGCGGGGACCCCTCAAGAAGAATGCTACAATAGAGGTAGCACTTTTCGTCTGAAAAAAATGTTTTCTGTATGACGGGGCTCTTTAACCCACAATCGCCGGAAAATACGCCATTTTTCGTTCATGATTCTCGTTGTGTATCTAGGCCATGGGATCTGCTCATCCGGTAGCAGTTTTGTTTTTATCCAAGTCAGCTTTTGGGAGAGAGGTCTTAAGCTCCCGAATCGAGGAATCTCAGAGAAAAAAGGTGGTGCACCGCTATCATAAATCCGCCAGATCAGCTTTTGAGGGAGAGGTCTTGAGCTCCCAAAGTGGGGAACCTCAGAGAAAAAAGGTGGTGCACCCCTATCATAAATCCGCCAGATCAGCTTTTGAGAGAGAGGTCTTAAGCTCCCAAAGTGAGGAACCACAGAGAAAAAAGGTGGTGCGCCGCTTTCGTAGGTCGCATCTTAACCCAAGTGGTAGGAATTCCATGGTTTTGGTTAGATATCATCTTCCTCGTGTACGCAGGCCATAGGATGGTGCGACGGGTTTTAGCTCACGTTGTGTCCTAAGGTTAGAGTTAGGGTTAGGTGGAGAGGTCCTCCGGTGAGGAGCCTCAGAAACTTAGGGAACACCCCCACCGTGTAGCCAGCGCATGCTGCGATAGAGGTAGCGCTTTTCGTCTGCAGTGTTTTCTGATTGACGGGGGCTCCTTAATTAACCCCAAATCGTCGAAAACAGGCCTTTTTTTTTCATGATTCTTGTTGTGTACTTAGGCGCCATGTCTTTTTTTTCAATCCGGTAGCGGTTATATTTTGCTTTGAATCAGCAGTCCGAGGAACCCCAGAACAAACGTGATGCACCTCTATCGTAGCACGCGTCAGCAGCATGTGTCATGCGTGAGTGACTGCTGTGAACGGCGCCCAAAAAAATAATCAGGAGTAACGCCTCCACTATCTACTGGAAACCCTTTTTAATACAAAATCACTTCAAGATAGTGTAGAGAGAGGGATTTTGGGGCTCTGAAGGGGGAGTTGTGTTTCTTTTATCTATGGCGAAACGAAACAAACGTACTCCCATGACGTGACGGCGGTCGGCGCCCATTTCGCCAAACAAAAAAACATCCAAAGCTGCTTGTTACGTTTGCAAAATAACCAGGGCAACCACTCGCGTGAGTCCTAGAAGTGACCTCCCTCCCGTGACCTGTATAATAGCGGTTGCTTGGAAATCCAACAGGCAGATAGATATAATTCACCGGACATCGTCAAGTGGTGTGCACGTGGGTGGTCAACGGGCGCTTTAAGCAGCTCAATATATGCCCCTCCTTTTGCTCGATGCGATCGAGATTAGAAACTCGAATTCGCTTGTCATAACTATTCGGACGGGTGCTATGATGGAGGGCAGCGGTTTTGACGAAAGCACGCCTTCCTGACGGACTCAATCTCATCTATCTGGGAACCTGACCAAAACGTTGATATTATTGCGTTTATGATTTAAATGTAGAATGATGTTTGGTTGTAAACATAGGCCATAAAACTGTTCACTGGACTGCCCCTTTCACTCTTTGTTTTTCATCATAGGATCGTTTTTTGGGTGAGTTGATACAGAGCTCCTAAAGTAGAGGAGATCCAGAAGCCGGTTGGTTTCACCTCTACCGTAGCTTGCCTTCCTTCTAGAACGAACAAAACGACGACTCGTCGTGCTCCAACTCTGGCCAAACGCTCGGCCGACCCGCAGAACGGGTTGTTTCGCCTCTGGGCGTGTGCTATGATGGGGGCGGCACCTATTTTTCACCCAAAAAAGTTTTATGATCAAAAATGAAAGTTCAATCCGGTGAATAATAATCACAATGGGTCCAGTTATGTAACCGACAATACTGTGAACACGCAAATGGTGTTCTAGCGATAATGTGGCTTGTTTGTTGAGGAGCCTCGTTAGTCACAATTTCTTTGACAAAAACGTGCTACTCCTGATATATCTCACGCCTAGGGGTTCCAACAGCAGCCTTTTTGGCCAATTCGTTTATGAATCACGGCTTCCTCAATTTCGGAGCTACCCAATGTGGTTGGAATACCACTTGTGGTTAGTAGCGCCGATTCAGTAGGAGATTCCCTTATAGAGCCGGTCGAGCAGTACGGCTTACCCCCCATAGTGCCTGTGAGATCTAGCGTGGGCCATCACTCCTGTTGTTTACCGCAAATATATCCCTATATAGTGCCGGTTGAGCAGTACCGGTTGCCGGAAATAGTACCTGTGGGCCGGGTAGTGCAACCGGTTGTTACGGTAGTGCCGGTGGTTTCGGCTGGGACATATCGGCACTACAAAGGGACCAACCAAAGTGCTTTGTTATGAGCCTCGGCAAGTGGGTGTTTTAAGCGACGCTTTGGGTGTTTTATCAACAATCGTCTTTCGGGCGCGGTACGAGTAGAGCTTGTAGAGAAAGGAGCCCCAGCACCATTACGTGCTACTGATTCCAAATATTACGCGCTACCAATTCGCGCTACGGTAGCGGAGTAGAGGTTTTCGGGCCAATTGGTTTCTTCGCGATGGAGCGCCTCAACGGAGGAACTGCCAACCAGGTTTGGAACCCCGTTTGTTCGGCCTTCTTTCCTAAGTTGTTTGTAGCAGTCCCACTACACCTACCCCATGGTATGGTCCATCGCTAGTAAGTGAACACTGTTTGCCAAAGTCGAGCTTCAGGCGAGGAATGGAGCTTCTGAGAGGTGAGGATCTTCGGAAAACGTTAGGTCCACCGCTACGTTGGCCTGCGTCTACCCCTTTCGAGGCATTCGTCTCTGACCGAGAGTTACAAATTTATCGTTAGTTAGGCGGTCAAAACTAACTCTTCAGATGTCCACGCCGTTTTCGAGGAGATATACCCTGTAATTTTGCACACGTGTTCTACACGCCCATCTCGAGGTCTGACCCGTTTTTCTCGTTTCCGCCGAAACATATTGGGCTATAAGATGAACATTTTCCGAAGAATCTTAACTGACTGACAGAAAATCAGGCAAAGAACAAAAAACCTCCCCCCTCATCTGGTCCGGTCTTAGCAAGGGTACATAGAAGAAGACGTGTGATTTTTTTTCACGGTCTGAATCGAAAAAACGGCGGACCCAGGCTACGGTAGGGGGGTCCCTTTTCGGGCCTTGAATTTCAGTGGCTTGGGGTCACTCGCTCGAGTAACCCCTTTGATATTGTGCGATCTTACTCATTCTTTATGTTTTATATTGACGAAATCGATCTGCAATGCAAAGGTAATCTAAGCTGCTCTAAAACAACTGCCTAAACCATTTCAATCCGTGGGGTACAGAGTCACTCGTGCGAGTGGCTCAAACATACCACCAGTGAAAACGGGGGTACCCCCCCTCACGTAGCCTTGGTCGGCGCGGATATTCGCCGGGGAATACATTTTGGGTCTTTAACGTGAACCAGCCTGAAGTGTATATTTAGGAGTTCCAACCATACTCGGCAGATCCTCGCGCGAAGGAGCCACGCCGCCCTCAAAAATAATCGTGGCTTATTTCTGCAGTCGTATCCCTGACGCGTGCGCTGCTACAGGGAGGCAGGGATTTTCATTGGCTGAAACAACGCTTTCTGAATGGCGAGAATCTCCTTAGCCCCCAAATCGTCGTAGTAAACGTGTGCTACGACTAGAGAGGTAGCACGTTTGGCTTACGATTCGTTTTCAGAATGAATGGCGGAGCTCCTTGAAGTCAAAATCGCCCGATGTTTAACTTGTTCTTGGCTATTAATAATAATTCTCATTGAAATGTCTAGGCCATCAGATGATCTGGGGATTGTCTTCGGGTAACCCATTTTTTCGTGTTCCTTGAAACATATTTTGGGAGAGGTGAACAGTCTCTGAGAAAAAATGGTACCCCTCGGGCGGAGCATGCGTCACCCGCTGTCAGTCTTTGTTCCGCGAAATATATATTTCCACGCCCAGATGGAGGCCATAAGCCTCGTGCTACGACAGAGAAAGAAAGGTGCACCACTTTTTGTTCTGTGGTTCCTCAATTTGGGATATTCAAGACCTCTCTCTCCCAAAACTCGATTTGGAGAAATTTAAAGCTGCTACCAGAAGAAAAATCCCATGGCCTACCTAGGCATATACAACCAAAATAATGAAAAAGAAAATGTCGTATTTCCGACGATTTTGGGTTAAGGAGCCCAAAAAAAAAAAAAAAAAATCAGACGAAAAGTGCTATAATCTCTATCACCGTAGCATGCGTCATACAGTCAGTCGTTTGCTAGGTCATGGGATCGAGTTTTCCCATTTTTTCTTTCTTTTGCAAAAAAACAAAAAAACAAGAACACACGTTTCTCAAGGAACGACGTGTCTCAGGAGAAAAAAAAAAGGAAGCCGAGTCTCTACCGTCGTGGCGTTTTTATCGTATACAACAGTGTACCACGCGTTCACGCCCCTTCTTCGCGCCGAAACAAATACGGGGAAACGAAAGCAAATTTCCGCTCCTCTGTATCAACCTCTCGCCCCCTTTTTTTTTCGTTCCCGCAGGATATATGTGTTCGTGGCACTCGAGCGCATCGGGGGATGGATGTGCTGGGATGTGACCGACCCGGAGAACCCGGAGTTCCAGGTGATTGCTGCATGCGCCCATGAAATTTCGGCTGTGGGGGGGGGGTTGTACCCATTTCATGCATAGCCGTAGTTTTTAGACCGTAGGCTTTCGCATCCCAACATTGCCGGGACGGAGCGCGGGGGTTAGGGGTGGGTAGGTGAGTGGGTGGATGGGTGGGTGGGTTGGTGGGTGGGTTGGTGGGTGGGTGGGTGGGTGGGTGGGCGGGTGGGTGGGTGGGTGGGTGGGTGGGTGGGGGGGGATGGTAGGAGGAGGGGGTGGGTAGGGTGGTCAGGAGTGGGACGAGGTTGGATACGTGGACGGGGGCGTACCCAGGTAACTGGCACATGCATCCACGTTTTCGGGGGGCGGGAGAGGGGTGAGGGGTGGCGGGGGTGAGACAGAGGGGTTGAGAACGGGAGGTACATGTTTGTTTCTGTTGTAATGTTATAAATATTTCGTGTGCCATCTGATAATATCGAGCGCTTGTTCCAAACATATCATACCATTCACATGCGAAAGAAAACAATGCAGAATCCAGTCACAAAGGACATGGAAGATGTTACACCAATTAGCACAGTCCTGAACATTCTTTAGGCCTTTCCACGGATCATGAACATTCTTTAGGCCTTTTCACGGATCGTGAACATTCTTTAGGCTTTCTCACGGATCTTTTCATGGAAGGTTGGGGGTTGTATTAATGAAACACACGTAAGGGCAGAGGTAGCAGGGCTTGCTGCAAAACAAATCCGACCGTGTAAAGTGCTCAACTAAAGGCAGCCACCAAACTTGGTTGCAAGGTCTCGTGTTATAAGGCTTAGTTTGGGTAAGCTATTGGTTAACCTTTTGCAAGTGGTCAAACGGACTAATACCCCACTAATCCCTTAATAAATGGCGTCGTCGTCAGGACCATGGGTTTTTGGGTCGTGGGTTCGATCCCCACCATCCACAATAATAAACTTTTCAGATTTTCCCCATGTCGAACTTGAAAAATACTCTCCCTGGTATCCCCAGGAAATGAAATGGCTTGGATATCGACAGAGGTCCGCCGTATATCCGGCCGACCTGCTATCCCGCCGTTTCAGGGGGGGAGAGTGTTATGAGGCTTAGTTCGGGTAAGCTATTGGTTAACCTTTTGCAAGTGGTCAAACGGACTAATACCCCACTAATTCCTTAACACTCGTGTTTTACGTTCAATATCTAGGCCGTGTTGGAATATTCATCGGGGTGATCTTCATCTTTTCTCAAAGTTGCAATGGATAGTTGAGGTAGAGAATTCCTTGTATGATGCACTATGCTCCAGGAGCCCCCCCCGCCCCGGCCGCTCTCCCCCCATACTTGGTCGTGCTCTGGACTTCAAATGGACTCCAGGCCTGGTGCCGAGTTATCTCACCCCCCCTTTTTACCTATTATTACTGTGTGTTTGACGCGTGCCTTGGGAGTCGGGAGCCCTCTGAATATCCCAACAAAGAATTAACTCTTAAGAACGCAATAGTTTTGTGCTTTTTAGGAAGCCGGGAGGTTATGATGTTCCACACACCTCCAACATACTACGACGTGGACACTCGTGTAGAAGAGCTCTGCATCTGCCAATAAGTAAGTGATGATTGTATTGTGAGAAAGGGTCTGAGCAGCACAATATCCAACCTTGGCAAAAAACGTATGCGTGATGCAAGTCATCCGGCTCCCATCTAGGAAGACGTCAGCACAAGATCCAACCTAGGAAAAACCGTATGCGTGATGGAAAGTCATTCGGCTCCTACCCAGGAAGACGCATTGGTACCGCCAGGGGACCTGTCATCAGTAAACGGCACAGATCATCAGTAGTGGGCATCTGATGTGTCCGACGGGTGTGATGTTCAATGCCATCACGGCTACCATATCGTAGGTTTTTGTTCGACGCGTGTTGCGATCGAGGTGCACCGCTTTTTTTTCTGAGGTGTTCCTCAATTTGGCAACTCAAGACCCCTCTGGTAAACTGATTCGGAGACGAAAAAAAAACTGCTGCTGCCGGATGAAAAAAAAAACATGGCCCTAGGTATATACTCCGGAGTACAACGAAAAATCACGCACAAAAAATGTCCGATTTTTTCCAATGATTTTCGGCTAAGGAGCCCCGTGAGCCAGAAAGCATTTCAGCCAAAAAACGGTATACCTCTATCGTGGCATTGGTCTCACTTTTAGGCATGTTTTCGTTTCATTTTACCACACAGGCTGCGATTGGGGGGTCTCTTCTTGAGAAATTTTTGTTCGGCGGCCCGGCGTCACTCGCGCAATAGTGAACCCCTCTTCCTTTAGTTTGCGGTCTTGAGATTTTTCTTTTCCTTTCAATTTTGCGACGTTAATCCGAAACGAAATAGTTAGCCACGCTGCGATAAGCGTATCGCGTAAAGTCTTTTCGTCAGCGCGGCACAGAGTCGCTCGTGCGAGTATGATACCTCAAAAATATTAGTGAAAAAAAAGGGGGTATGTATGGTAGTACTACAATACACCGCAGCCGTGGTCTTACTAACAGTCGCTTTCGCGAACGCGTATATATACGAGCGGCAAGCTTGTTTTGCTTTTACTCCCTAACGCCTTTCAATTTCGCGATAGCCACCACCGCCGTGAAAACGTTTGGTCCGCTTGCACACACAACATCAGCCACAAGAGCAAAGTTACGTCCGCGTTTCAGTGCACTAGAATAGGGAAAACATATAAATCTGTGCACTAAACCCCCGCGTTAGCCTTCGTAATTGTTCACACCCCACCCCCCATTCCCCCCGTTATCTCATTTTCATCTCCCGCACCACTCTACCCCTGCTTTCGCTCTCAGTCGTACACGAACTCTTACGAAGACGACGTCTCCCCGGAGTCGGGAGCGATCATCTCCGCGGAAGACTCGCCGTCGGGCAAGCCGCTCCTCGTCGCTGCCTACGAAGACAGCAACACCTTGGCCGTCTTCGAGATCACCATGCCCCGCGGAAACAGGCACAACCCGCACAAAAAGGAACACCCCCCTAAAAAACATGTGTCCCCCTCGCGCAACAAGGGGAAATCGCACGGAAAAGGGTCGCACGGGAAACACGGTGGCCATTTCTAATGACACTTTCGTCAAAATTGGCAAGGCTTGTTGCCCAATTGGCAAGTTTGTCCTTAATGCTGGAAAACAAACGTAGATACGTACCAAAATAGCTGGTTATTACGTGTGGACGGAGCATTTTTGTTGGATGACCTCCCCAGTAAACATGTAGTGTACCTTAATTTTTTATAGTATGTAATAATACAGTGTTCTTCTCGTCGGCAAGGAGAGTGTGGGATCTGCTTTTTTTGTCTTTGTTGTTGGTTATACATAAATTTGGGCTTTTACTATTTTGAAACTGAAAAAAAAAAACAAGGTCGTACAACAAAAAACGAATTTTGCTGCTTCCGACGTCTCGTCAGAAACAAGGGGAGTGCGCAATACGCACGCCGCATGATAACCAGGGCCAACCCCGCTCTAAGATAATTTCTTTACCAGGGATTAAGACGGGTCATTAGCCGTTCCGCCGATCGGGTCAGAGTGTTTCCGAAATCTCGCCGGGCGAGTCTGGTCGGGTCATGAAGTGCTTGAAACATCATGTGGGTCGGGTCGAGTCGGGTCAGGTCGGGTCGGATCGGGTCGGGTCGGGTCGGGTCGGGTCGGATCGGGTCGGGTCGGGTCGGGTCGGGTCGGGTCGGGTCGGGTCGGGTCGGGTCGGGTCGGGTCGGGTCGGGTCGGGTCGGGTCGGGTCGGGTCGGGTCGGGTCGGGTCGGGTCGGGTCGGGTCGGGTCGGGTCGGGTCGGGTCGGGTCGGGTCGGGTCGGGTCGGGTCGGATCGGGTCGGGTCGGGTCGGGTCGGGTCGGGTCGGGTCGGGTCGGGTCGGGTCGGGTCGGGTCGGGTCGGGTCGGGTCGGGTCGGGTCGGGTCGGGTCGGGTCGGGTCGGGTCGGGTCGGGTCGGGTCGGGTCGGGTCGGGTCGGGTCGGGTCGGGTCGGGTCGGGTCGGGTCGGGTCGGGTCGGGTCGGGTCGGGTCGGGTCGGGTCGGGTCGGGTCGGTTCGTGACCTGGCGGTTTCAAGTTTCACGGGTCGGGTCGGGTAGCCCGAACCGACCCGACCTGACCCAACCCGTGAAAAGAATCGAGTCGGCTAGCCCCAAACGACCCGACCATACCCAACCCGTAAGAAGCCCTGAGTTTATACCAGCCGATTTTCTACGACACAAGGGCGGGGTGGGGGGGGGGCGGATAACGACGCTGGCTTTGGAGAGAGCTCATCAACATATTTCCGCAGACGCATCGCTCGGCGTTTTTTTTGCACTCTCCGCGTCTTTCGCATGAAAAAACCAGCTTGGAAATTCGTCCGAAACGCTGTGTGCGGTACAAGACCAGCAACGCAATCTGGTAGTAGCTGTCTTTGGGATACTTGTTTGGTGTGGGGGGACTAAATTAGGATAGCGATGACCCCAGCCGAAGACTCGCCCTCTGGATGAGCCCGCCAATATTTTGGTCGTGTATTGGAGATCAGCGCGTGCTAAGCGAGGGTTCAAATGTTTTTGTTTTACCCGTTGCGTTTAGCAATTCGGCTGTATCCGGTATCTCGTGCCAGTGTTGTTTTACCTGCCCGCTTCAGCTTTTCTGTCTCGTATAGCAATCTATACGTGCCTGAGGTGCAGCGTGTATGGTTGTATTGCGTGTATTGGGTTGATGGCAAGCCACGTTCTTTGGACCGAAGCGCTAGTGTATAATCGTCTAGTGCGTCGTTGTACGTTTTATTGTTGTTTACCTGTCGTGTCCGCAACACCTACATGCTATAATGTTTGGTAACCTTTTTTTAATATGGATGTCGTAAGGTGTTGTTGTGTATCGTATACGTGAATGGCTCGCGTTGTGTAGAGCGCCAGGCATTCCCTATAGAGTAATAGGTGGATCTTGTCCCTGGGTACTAATGGTGATGACGCGGGTTGTAACCCCCCCGAGTGCAAACACGTGCTCGTAGGGACTTTTTCCTGTGCGAAAAAGCTTGGATAGCGGAAAGAGCGAGAGAGCGAGAGTTAGCCAAAATCGATCGAATTCGACGAGCAAAAAAGCTGAAACGCGGGAATGCTGAAACCCTATGTGCTATACAAAGGAAGGCACGCAGCGGGGGTAGAAGGGAAGGGAAGGGAAGGCACCTGTGACCATGGCTTGCCCAGAAGATTGCTGTGGGTAAAACCTCTAGCGAGTTGAGCTGGAAAGCAAAACGTGACGACTAAAAAAGAGAAACGTATGAAATACATGGAGGTATCTGATTGTCTGGCCCTATTCAAGAGGAGGGAGGGTCGACAAACAACGTTGCGTAGTGCATATGTAATTATTGGTGCATCATACATGACTTGTGTGCTCGTGATACACAGCTACTGGAGGCGGGGTCAGTGGCACAAGAGCGGGGGCGGGCCAACGAGGTTGATGCGTGGCGTCTGTGTTATTGGCGCGGTACTCGTGGCTTGTGCGTTCACAGTAGAGTACAATTAATTGTAGAGGGTGTAGAGTGGATGTGATTGGTCGGCTTCATTTATTGGGGGGCAGGGCCGGTAGACGACGTTATCGTGTAGAGTGTGTTACTTTCGGTGTATTCATGGTACATATGGCTTGTGTGCTAACAACATCCTACTGGAAATATTTTCGGTTTGCGGTGGAATCGATCCGAGAGCGAGGGTCGCCGAACGACGTTATTGTGTGTTGTACGTGGTGTTACTGGTACAGCGAGAATGACTTGCGTGCTCCCAATACGCTGTTGGAAGCAGGGTCAATTAGCGGTGAAATTTGCGTGTGACGGGGGACGGCCGAACGAAGTTGTCACATGTTGTCCGTGGTACTTGGACGGTACGGTACTCGTGAGTTGCCTTGTGCGTTTACACTATAATGGTACAATAGGTATGGTGTGGAAACGGTTCGGCAACGGAGAACGTCAAGCGACGTCGTTGTGCGGTGTCTGTATTGACCGGTGCGGTACTCGGTACTTGTCTGTTTGCGTTGTGACCAGTGTTGTGATGGGAATGGGCGTGAGAGCATGCCGCCAAGCGACGGTGTTGTGTGGCATCTGTGCGTACAGGTGCGGTACTCGTGGCTTGTGTTCTTACAAGAAAAAAATACAATCGGTGACGTTATTCGTTAAATGTCGTTGTAGAGAGTCGATTTTGCGGTTGGACCGGGTGGAGAGCCGGGACATCAAGCGACGTTGTTGTGTGGTGTGCGTTTTTTTCTTGGTGCGGTGCTCATTTTCTTGAGTGTTCACAAGATCCTTTTGATTGGCCTCTCCTTGGCTTACTGTGTCACGCTCGGTTGCATGTGAGGCAATTGTCACACGAATAAATACATCTTGGTGGCGTCGCTGTTCTCGTCGGCAGTAACTACTATTGTTTTTCTTCTCCGTGCTTGGATGGGGTGTTTGTTTGTGAGCGATCGGCGTCGACGCTCGTCCCGCACAATGGCACGCATACATTATCCGATGGTCAGCATGACAACACATAGTGCCATGCGACCTCTTACGTGCAAGCGTAGAGAGTCGAGTGGCTTTCTGTTGCGTATGGATGGTTGGTCTGATGCGAAGCGACGATGACATTCTTGCTCTTCCTTATGCGACGTTTCGCTTTTAAGCGAATGGTAACAGATTCATACGCTAATCCCGAAATGGAAGCCAAACAGGGTTCAGATGAAAATCTAACGAAATACTGAAGACCTCACGCCGCCGGGCTGAAGGATCCCGGAAATTTTTTAATCCGGAGGCCAGAGCGTTACGCATCTGCTCTCAAAGCGGCCGCAAACTCCCCAATTTTCGCTTATATTCTATTCACTCGAGGTGCACTGATGATAGTACCTTTTCCTCAAATATCCAAATTATCAAGTTGGCAAGACTTAAAACCTTTCCAAATGTCCTAATCCTCTATTTCCAATTTCACAAATTTACAAATTTACAAGTTCACAAATGTTACAAATTTACCGTGGTGGGCGTTAATCAAAATCTCTCGTATGAGGGGAATGTTAAAGAATCTGCACGCAGGTAACGAAAATGATTTCTTTTACCGCGAGCAGTATGGAACAAGTATGGGGAAAGGTGGAAGCACCGGCCGCAGGACATGCTCCAGCTGTTTCATCCCTCACTCTATCTGGGACCATTACATACTCGAAGATCCGGGGACGCGCTTCGCGCTCCCACGTTAGTGCGGTAGCCTTTAGCGCGGGATCCCAGTTTAGTGCGGGGGAAATCGCTCAGCGACCCCGTCCGGCAGAGTACTCGACTATCACCGGAAAACTCACGCCCCCCCCTTTGGCGCGGGTATCTTATCTACTATATATATCAATTGGATAATGCCCACGTTTGAACTTAAAAATTGAGTTTATCTTTGAAGTCCACCCGTTTCTAAGCAATTGGACCCAACATTTCAGTGCCAGAGCAAAAAAATCTCACGCCTTCGAAAAGCTCGCACGTCCGCGTCTGCTCCTGCGTGTCCGGCGCCATGTTTCACGTCGCAAATTGGCGTAGCACAACAACGCTCGGGTCAGAGCAAATATCAAAATGTGTCAAGTTTGTTCTGGGGCACACCTTGCGACCTTGGGTACGGTAGACCAAAGCTAC
The DNA here is from genome assembly GCA_012845835.1 of Undaria pinnatifida. Lineage (NCBI taxonomy): Eukaryota > Phaeophyceae > Laminariales > Alariaceae > Undaria > Undaria pinnatifida. The sequence continues at coordinate 3,453,377 of JABAKD010000015.1, read as the reverse complement.
GGTAGAGGGGTGGATCCCATTTTTAGGGACTTTGGTTTGCAGTGGCTGGGGACCCCTCGCGTGAGTGACCCCCCTGTTGGTAGATGGGTGGGTCCCATTTTTAGGGACATTTTTTTGCAGTGGCTCGGGCCCCCTCGCGCGAGTGACTCCCCTGTTCCTTGCGGTCATGGGCTAATAGTGCTATTCAAAAGTTTTATAAATCAATCTGATATATGTAAGAACGTACTCGCACAAAGTCAGATATGTATGCGTAGATGGTCAACGGAGAACAGTACGGATAGTTGAGGAGTTCCATATGACAGGGCTTTGGCGTTTATTGGTTGGAAATCTGGAGATCGGGAAATAATGCGATGAGAGCACGCCCCCGGGTGGCTGCTTCTTTTCTATCTTCTTCCTTTTGCCCTGGTTGGACGACGCTAATACAAGTGTCTACATCTTCTCCTGGATGCCTTCGTCATACCGCGGGAACCAAGCTAACCCGTGATGAGATCATCCCCTCCCGCTAGCGTATCTCGAGTTAGGAGCTCGCACGGGACAACCTGGTGACGATGAAACTGGTGACGATGAAACATCTGACTAACCTTATGGACCAGCAACAAAAACTGGAAGTGGAAGAAGCGTTTGAGAAGAAACATGCTGCTTTGAGGGACGCCGAACGCGAAGCAGACGCCACACGTGCAAGAGACACGGGTGAGAGGGGAAGGGCACACGCCCAGGAACAGGACCTAGGAGCGACACCCACCTCACTACCGACCCCGTGCAACAAGTGACGCAATCGCTTTCTCGGACGTCCATACACCAGGAACAGCAACCGACGGCAAACAGCAACAGCACCAGGCAACAGCTTTCCAAACAGGCGCGATTAGAGTTGTTCAGCAGAGCGATAAACCTGCAGTTTGCGATGGGTTGTTTAGGCCACGAGAGGATAGAGAGCAGAGAGGGTTGGCATTCCAGGCACAAATGACTGCGTTCCTTAGGAAGGAGGGCGTTCTGGATGTGGTAGAGACGGACAAACACATAGAGGTAGCACTGGCAGGAGGAGCTGACCAGGAGGCCTTGATGCAGAAATTTGAGAAAGATAAAGAATACAAGGGAAATCGTGCCTGGGACCATGTTTCTCGCTTGATCACATACCGGCCGAGTTTGAGTCAGATTTGGGCTTCTGGCAGCCAAAGCGAATGGTGGAGAATCTTCAATAAACACTCTGCCCCTCAGGCCGATGCGGAGAAATCCAGACTCACCCGATCTTGATACAAGCTGAGAATGGAGCATGTGGAACCTCCCAACGAATACTTTGCCAGGGGAAGCGTAATCAGGAGCAAGCTTAGCCCACATGGAGTTATGTTTCTCGATCAGGAAGCTAAATGTCATTTTGCCCGCGACGCACCCTTTCCCATGTCTTTGGAGTCCAAAAGAGCATTTTGCTCGCGAATGCAGATTTGAGTTAAAAATTCCTTGAGGATGTGGTGCTCAGCGCTCAGGTATAGATGGAAATAGCGAGGGGGCAGGAGTTGAGGAACGGGGCGGGGCATGCTCTGTTTCTTCCCGGCTCGGGCCAGGCAATCGGGAGTGCTCAACATGGCGGGAAATGGTGCAGGGGCGGACGCGACAGACAGAAACAGGAGGAACGACAATAGAAGCGGCCCACAGCAGCAGCGACAGAATCAACAACAGCAGCAGCCGCAGCAGCAGCAACAGCAGCAACAACAGCATCGGTAACAACGGCAGCCGCAGCAGCAGCAACAGCCGCAATACCAGCAGCAACGGCATCTGTTTGGCGGCCATGGGGGTGGTGGTGGCGGTTGGGGTGCAGGACCGCAGAAATGGAATGCCGGAGGAAGGGGTTACGGTGGCAGGAGAGGCGGAGTCAGGTACGGGGGCGGTCGTGGACCAGCAGTTTGGGGGAGGGGAAGAGGCTTGCCTTCACACTCCCTCCCTTCCGGCGGGAATGGTTACTCAATGTATCTGTCTAACCTTCCTCGCCCAGTCGGTAACCAGATGCCAGTACACGGCGCCGACCCTTGCAAGCGGTGTCAAAACTGTAACGAGCTGGGCCACGTGCACCAGTATTGCCCGTGGTGATTCGACCCAGAATATTCACTGCCTCCCGGAATCGCACCACCGCACCCGGGCGATACCGTCCCCGGTGGCCGTTTTTCCAATCATTTCACAATCAACCGGCCACAGTCATGGCAGCACCCGCACGGCCAGGCGAACACTGCCGCTTCCGCCGCCGCTGACGCTGCCTATGGTCATGCTTTGCTTGCGCACGAGATATGCCCCACCACCGACGAGGCCACTGAAACCGGATACTATGACCACGACGACTACCCGTTCCAAGCCAATCCACACTACGAGGAGTTGTATGACACGTCGCAGGATCAGGATTACACCTTCGCACCGCTTCCACTGGACCACGAGTACGCGACGCCGTCGCCGCCGCCGGTGACGGCGCAATTGCTCCAACCTACGGCTGCCAACACCAGGTACGGAAAGCAACAGCCGCCACCGCCGCCGCCGCCAACTCCCCAACTTCAACAGCAGCAGCAGACGCCCACCCTTGCCCCCGTCACTGACTCTTCGCCTGCCACCGGAGCATCTCAATCTTTCCAGGGCGCTTTGCATCTACTGAAGGCACGATCGGTGCCTCAAGGCGAGCGAGATTCAGCGTTTGGGAGTGTAGGAAATGCCGGGATGGCCCTAGCTGGTCAGGGTGGGGTGGGTGGCGCAGAGAGCCGTAGTACAGGTCCATCAGGTAGCGAGCTTTGGGTGTCTGAGAACGGTGCAACGAACCACGTCACAAGTGATCCGAGAAACGTGTACGACTGGGTAGAGATCCCTCCGGGTAAGGAGAAGGTCCTCATCGGACGCGGATTGGAGATGAGAGTACGAGGGGTAGGTAGTCTCGACCTAAACATGCCCGCGGCCACTGACTTCAATGTCAAATTGATCGGTGTACACGTGACAGGGGGAATAGGGTTCAACACATTTTCACTTCATGATGCGCAGTCGAGACAGACCATCACGCTTGACAACGATGGCGTGCACCTCTTTCACAAGCAACTGACGTTTTCCCCTTGTGAAAAGGATGGCGTGCGGCACCTCTTTAACAAGCAACTGACGTTTCCCCCTAGTAAAGCAGGCTCGTACCTGTATGCTACACGCTTCCCTCCTACTCCAACCTCCAAGACACTGTTTTCTGCTGTTGCCGTAAGTTCTGGTTGTGAACTCCTCCCCCATCCCCGGTGACTGTTTCCCACCCCCTTTCCCCCCGTCGTGAAGAAGAGGTAGTACCCTCGAATGCCAGCTTCCCGCCCATTGCTTCAGGTGAAGTTAGCGTAGTCTCTTCAATGCAGGTCCCACCAGCACCGATTTCTGGGTATCCCTCCGGTGTAGAGCAAGGAGTAATAGGAACTAGGCCCATTGTTGCTGCCGCCGGCCTGAAAACACCTGACCTGGGAGTTTTCACGGACATTAGGCCCATGGGTGGTCTTGATGACACTCCATGCACGCGCTTCTTTCCAAACCCCCTCAGTACTGCAGAAGCTCAAGCGCTTGAAGCATTGGACCAACATGCCCTTCACGTGTATGACACTGACGCCGTAGGCCCCAATGCTGAAGCCGTCCTGGGTCACGCCCTTGTTCCGTTGGGAAGCCTGAAAAAAGGATCGATGTCTACACGTTCCATTTTTCCTCCGGAGATCTAAACGAGCGCTTGCTGAGGGAAACAGCAAAACAGCAGGGCGTTACCTTGACGGGGACACTTCAACCATGTGAAGGATGCTTGGAGGCCAAGGGTGTACGCGCTGGAGTGTCGCGGAGGACGACTTCGCGCGCGGAAAGGCCAATGGAGACCGTTCACATCGACCTAGCCGGCCCCTACGAGGCATCCATGGGGGGGCAATTCATGTATTGATCGTGTTTGTGGACAGCACCTCGAGGCGGATGCGGCCATACGGCACGAAAAACAAGTCTGAGACCACGGCGTTCGTGAAGAAGTTCGTTGCCGACACGAGCGACATGGGGCCGCCGAAGTGCTTCCGCTCAGAAAACGGAGGCGGGTACACCAGCAACAGCTACGTGGACTACTGCGACTCCGTTGGGATCCGCCGAGAGTTCACGGTCCCGGGCACGTCACAACTGAACATAGTGGTAGAGAGTGCGATATGGCGCGCACCTGCTCCCTGGGGTCGACTTCGCGAACATTCCCAACTTCGGTCCCAACGGCAACCAGTATGGCTGGAGGCTGAACTCTGGGCTGTTGATGGCTTCAATCGCTCCGCCACCAAGGCGAACACGGGGTGGCGGTCACCGTCCGAGGTGCTCTTCTCGCGGACGCCGGAGCTGCAGGTGGTCCCATTTTTCCAGCCCGGAATGATGCGCGTGGCACGTGACGCCAAATCCGCTGCACAATCGGCAAGGTGTTTTTCCCTCAAAAACGGCTGCAACCATCCCTCATCCACCGTTAAGGTCATCAGGGCCTTCACCTATCCACCGACTCACGCCTAGCATGACTGCCAATCAAGAGAGCTCGACGTGCTGAGGGGGATAGATGAGATTTTGCGTGTTGGGCACAATGCCATTTGTGGTGCAGGCAGGCGCAGAAAACTTGCCTTGGGTCAAGGCCATCCTCGCGAAGGAAGCCGAACATGCCAGCAAACCCGAGGGCATTGGGGTTGGGCATTGGACCGCCGAGGAAGATGGCTCTTCCGGCGTGGGGGTGACCTGGACCGTCTGGGACCTGTCGCAGGCAGCACCAGCGGCATCGACGACGGCGGCGATGGTGGTGACGACAGCGGCAGAGACGGCGGCAGGGACGGCAGAGGTGGTGAAGGCGACGTTGAAGGCAGGGGCGGCGGAGGCGACAGCGACTGCTGAGGTGGTGGCGGCGGCACGAGCGATGGTGCTGGCTCGTAAGTAATGTCGAATCCCGGTGCGGCGGCGGACACGGGCACTGAATACCCCACTGCACCCCGCTCGACTGCTACACAAGTGATGTGGTATGGACGGTTCCACGTGTGCCGCTACAGTCGGTGCCGGCCGTCGGGGGTGCTGCAGTGGGGCATTAAGTGCCCGTGTCCGCCGCCGCGCTGGAATTTACCATTACATTCGAGCCAGCACTATCGCTCGTGCCGCCGCCGCCACCACCTCAGCAGTCACTGCCGCCTCTGCCTTCAACGCCACCTTCACCACCGCTGCCGTCCCTGCCGCCGTCTCTGCCGCTGTCGTCACCACCATCGCCGCCGTCGTCCATTCTGTTAGTGCCGCCTGTGTCGGTGTCCAGCCGGACCAGGTCCCAGACGGCCCACGTTACCGCCACGCCGGAAGAGCCATCTCCCTCGACGGTGCACCAGTCTTCGGCTCACCGGGTTGGTCTAATGTCGACGATGGGCGCCACGGCGCTGGTATCGACGTTGAATACGCGTGAGATCCTCGACGCTGGATGCCGCGAGAAGCCGCCGCCGGGTGTGGGGGACTGCGAGGAGATGCCATCTCCCATCGATCGCAAAGAAAGCCAACGTAGGGGGGGGCGTGGGGGGATACCATGTGCATTGGCGGGGCTACTTGCAACCCGCGACGGCATCAACGCCGCCCTAGACGATCAGCGACCGCTTCATGAGCCCCCGGATCTGCCGCATTGTTATGCGAGTACGACCAGCGACCGCCTCATGAGCCCCTGGATCTGCCGCATTGTTTTGCGAGTAATCTAAAGGTCACGAAGAACTACAACGAGGCCATGCGGTCGGAATTCGTCTACCACTGGGAAGATTCCTCGAGGCGGTAGTACCGTGGACTTCTCGATGCGGGGGCATTCGAGCCGCCGTCGACAACTACATCGACGCCAAGTGGGTCTTCAACTGGAAGGCAGATGAGTTTGGATGGCCCACTAAAACGAAGTCGAGACTTGTAGGATGGGGGGATCAGCAGAGAATGATCGTTAATTTTGGAGACTTGTTTACCCTCACCGTTGCGGTTTCGAGTGTTCGGGTATTGGCTTCTTTGGATTGCGAACTGAATCGTGACTTGTCCCGTTTCGTCATTGAGCAGGCTTTCGTGCAATCCAATCTGGACGAGGTCGTTCACATGCGATTACCCCAAGGTTGCGGGAGATTGTCTGGGAAGATGGTCCGGTTGAATAAGAGTCTGTACGGCTTGAAGCAAGAATCAAGACAGTGGTATGCGCATCTTAGTAGGCGTTTGCTGACTTTGGGAGTTTTAAAATGCAAGGCTGGCGCGTGTTGTTTTCGCTCGATGGAAGAAGGAAACGTATTGATGACTATAGTGGTGCATGTAGATGATTTACTTGCGGTCGGTGAGAAGGAGAGGTGTGAATCAGTTTGGGAGGGACTTGAACCAGATGGTACCCCGGTCAAGAACCTTGGATAGCTACGTTGGTGTTCAGGACGCTTTTACGAGAGGGACTGGGCGAAGGAGGTGTTGGCGATTCCTCAGCAAGCGTTCGGTGAACAATTGGCGAACGAGTACGGCGTAGAGTACGGCAGGAGTGTTTCAATGCCTGTTGGCACGAAACTTGGGATTTTTGACAAGAATGAAGCACCCGGGGGCTGGCCTTTCCTTGGATTGGTCGGTTCACTGATGTGGCTATCTACCCAGACTCGTCCAGACATCTCCAACGCAGTAAGAGCAGTGGCTAGGTACTGCGCAGCGCCTAAGTTGGTTCACTGGAGGACATCACTTGGAATTCTAGGGTATGTGAGGCGGACTAGTTCATTAGTTATTACTTTTCAGAGGTGCACATTGAGAGGTTTGAGCATGCAGGTGTTTGCTGACGCTGATTACTCCAGTCAGGCAGCCGATAGGAGGTTAGTGTCGGAAGGGGTTGGTGGTGCTTGTGTGTCTTGGTTCTCCTGGCCACAGAAATGTGTCACGCTTGTAATGACGGAGGCAGAGTACGTGGCACTTCCAGACGTTATGAAGGAGGTGCTCTTTATGAGGCAGGTTTGGCGTTTCATGTTGCCTGACGTAGGCATGCCGACGCGGGCTACGATAGAGGTATACCTTTTTTTGGCGAAAACTTTTTCTGAATGATGGGACTCCTTAACCCCGAATCGTCGGAAATATGGGCCATTTTTTTGCACGATTCTCGTGGTGTACCTAGGCCATGGGACTTTTCATCCGGTAGCAGTTTGATTTTTCTCAAAATTTGGGAGGGACATGTCTTAACCTCCCAAATTGAAGAGTAGTACTGGAAAAAAAGTGGCCACGTCTATTGTAGCACGCGTCTGCCGTGCATGCCGGTCTTCGAGGATAATAAGGGTGCTGCGCAGCTCGCGCAGAACCCCATTTCCAATTGTAAATCAAAGCACATCGACGTGAGACACCACTCCCTCAGGAAAGAGATATCGGCCATTCGCGTGGGATCTACTTTGCAGTACGCGGATTTCTTGACCAAACCAGTCGCTCAGGACGCCTTCGAATTCCACCTCAACTTTGCATTGAATTTGCGAAGAATTTTGTTGTGATTTTCGGTTTTAGAGTTAAGTGTTTGCTCCAGGATTAGAGGGTGGATTTTGGATTAATAGTGATGATGTGTTCGGGAGGGGACATGGTTACATGGATGATTCATAGGTTATGTGTACTTGGTGTAGGAGGGACTTCAGTAACATTTGGGTTATGGAGTTTGGCTAATTTGGTCACGCTCGGTATTGCACTAGAATATACGCTGCGACTAGAAAAACTAGTGATTCACGTTATTGGATGGAAGATGGATAGTGTTTAGTGCACGAGCGATTGGATAGTTGAACACTTGGCTGGATGTATTCCAAAGTAAGTACTATTGTATGGGAATGAGAAGTTGACTGACAGAATGTATGCACACCAGATGGCCGTAAGATTTTTTATGTTTACGGCGACAATGTGCTTGATCTTTCTTACGAAATCCCGTGAAAGCCCACGAGAAACATGGTTGATTTTTTTTGGATGTATGAGGTTTGTGGAATTCATGCTATCCTAAATTTTTTCGTTTCTGTTTTGTGTTTGAGGATAGGATATTCGGTTGGTTTGGAGTTATAGATTTTTTGGTTCTTGTTTTGTGTTGAATTTTCAATAATTGAATTAGATATATATACTGTTGTGCTGGCCGAGGGCTGTTTTTATTTTGCGGAGTTGAATCCCTAGATAGGATGTGGACTATCATGACGATGATACGAGGAGGAGGGATGTAAGGACATACTCGTACAAAGTCAGATGTATATATCTAAACAATTGCGTAATTATTAACGGAGAACAGTACGGATAGTTGAGGAGTTCCATATGACAGGATTCGGATGTTTATTGATTGGTTGGAAATCTGGAGATCGGGAAATTATGCACTGAGAGCACGCGCCCGCGTGGCTGTTTCTTTTCTATCTTCTTCCTTTTGCCCTGGTGGGACGACGCAAACACAAGTATCTACATATTCTCCTTGATGCCTTCGTCGTACCGCGGGAACCAAGCTGACTTGTGTTGACATCATCCCCTTATCCCCTGCCCACCGCCGCCTTAGTATTCGAGTCGTCAATTTTTGGGTTTTGAACGGCGTTATGACCTCCTTAACCCAAAATCGTCGGATTTTTTTATATTGTGTTTTTGCAACAAGTTTTGCGTAGTATACCTATTAATAGAGCATCTCATTGTTCATTGGATCGCGTGTCTTGGACATTGCTTTCCTTTTTCAACCATGCTAGCTAACCCTAACCCTAACTCTAAGTTCTTTTATTTTTATATATTATCTGGCGGATGGGGAAAAATGAAGCTTAATAAGCTCACCTCACTTCCACGCATTTTCACATCGTGTGTCGGTTTAACTCAATTGCCTTCGCAATCCAGCGCTAGCGGGCGTGCCCTCATTTCCCAGTATAGCGATAGCGTGGGCTGTCCCCATCGGCGGTCCTCGTTACTACCCCGGCAGCGCTAGCTATACAGTACTACTATAGTTGTATACGAAGGCGTGAGTATGTCGACCCGGCTTACCCCCGGAGGGTCAGGTGCGGTGGAGATAGCCACGCCCGGAACGGCATCATTTCCCTAACCCTGGCTCGCGTACATACCGGTCGAAGAGCCCCCTGATGTCATCACTGGGGCAGAATCGTTTAGAAATGTCAAATAATGAGTATATCACTGATCGGATTGCGCCTTGACTTACCCGTTTATCAGAATCGCGTGTTGGGTCAGGTATAGAGCCGGTCGCCCCGGTGGCCTAGTGGTTGCCCTCGAACCCTACTAGAGTTGGTTCTGGGGGTCGAATCCCCCGTGGGTGGGACTCATTATTTTCTTTGGAAAAGAAAATTAAAATGGAAGGATTGTGTTGCTTAAAGCGGTTACCAGCGCGGGTAGGCGCAATTCGATGCGAATGGACGACGGAAGAACGGGCTGGAGTCTTCTCGCGATAAAATGAAGGCGTCCACAACAGTAGTGAAGAGGGGGGGGGGGGGGGGGGTAACCTGCTTTAGTGGCTCCGGATATGAGTTGCATCTAGGGAGGGAGCAGGAGAAATGAGAAGTGCGAAGATATTAGAAGGGACGAAGGCTACGAAAGAGGTATCATGTCACTTTTCTTATGAAAAAATTGTTTTGTGAATGACGGAGCTCCTTAACCCAAAATCGTCGGGAATTTAAGTAATTTTTTTCTCCCCTCCTTGGTTTTTAGTTGTGTACCTAGGTGGTGGGATGTTTCGTCCGGTAGATGTTTCATTTTTCTCAAAATCAGTTTTTAGGAGAGGTCGTAAGCTCCCAGATTGAGGGGTAGTATTAAGAAAAAAAGTGGTGCACCGCTATCGTGGCACGGGTACAAAAAAAAGGGATGACGAAAGTACAATTATATAGTAGAAAAATTGGAGGCAGCCCTGCCGCGTAGCATGCATCATAACAGTATAAGATACAGTACATGTACTGAGTATTTAACCAGCTATGTGTTCCCGAACTAGAAGGAAGATAGACTCTATTTACTTTGTGATCTTCAAGGTTACATTAAATTCCCCCCCGGCCCCCTCTTTCCCCGCCATCCTCACCATCGCCTAGACCTAGCACCACGCGTACGTTGTAGGCTTCTACATATGTATGCGACCTAAAACTGCTGGAAATTCCAACCCTCCTATTCAACCCTCGCCCCCCCCGCCCCCCCCCCCCTAAAATCTCTGGTCTCCTCTCATCGGTTGTTCGACTCACAGGATATGCATGATAAACTGATGTATTCCTTCCACGGCCGTCAATTTTCGTCCCCCTCAAAAACGGGCTTTCTTTATAGTTTCCGCCCACAGATTGGTCAACATCACCCTGTTGACCCTGGTACAAGCTACACTGTAGTTCAAAGGGGAGTCGCCGACCTATATCCATTAATAAGAACACACACCCATCAGTCATGCGCGCGATCGGAGTATCACACACAGCTTGCAACAAGATGAGTTTCGACGAAATCTTCGGTGTCACCGCTGGTGGAGTGCATTTTTTATTTCTTTATATAGACCATAGTCTAGGTCTATGTATTTATCACTCGCAGCGCTACATACAGCAGTACAGTCATTTGGCCATGCAATACTACACCGAACGCGACGAGCACGATACCAGCGGAACATTAACAAGTAAGCAAATACATACCGCAACCTGCAAAGAAAGGAAGCGACAAATGAACGAAACATGGTACAATTCAAGGGGAGTCGCCGACGTATATCCTTAATAATGAGCACACACAACCCGTAATACGCGCGGTCGGAGTATCATCCACAGCTTGCAAAGAAAAATGAGTTTTGACAAAATATTCGATTTCACAGCTCGAGCTGGAGTGTATTTTCATTTTTATAATATATTTCGTAGTCGATGAGCCAGAAGAGTGCATTCATTCGTGAATTCAGTACGTACGATATTCAGAACATATTCGTTTGGCAACCAACCGGGGTCCATGGTGGATCCCCATCACCGTATACCTAAAATGACATGGCCGTTGGAAGCAGGCGAACAGTCCAACCATCGAAAGCACGAGCAAATAGTGGTCCATTGGTGGCGGATTGCCCGAGGCACGTAAGCGGCACGTTTGAAACTGAACTGGTAACACTTTTTTCTACATGCACCACTTTGTCCAAGCCTCGTCGTGATGAGTTCCTGCTTTTTTGTACCTTTGGGCCTAAGGTATTGGGGCCTAAAATCACACGCACGCTCAAGCCGTGACCAACATGTAGCGATATCCACAATTGTCCGCATGGATGGACGGGTCTCCTACTTTTGGATAACAAGTCTAGGTGCGGGGGTCACGTTTGCGGCATTTGTTTTGCGGTGGCGTTCGGGATCACTTTCGCGAGTGACCCCTCCGTTCCTTGTGTTCTCAATCTATCTTGGTGTTTTTTTGTTCTGCCATCATAAGAATCCCCAACACGGGACACGCTGCGCCAAGAAACAAATTGCCCCGATAGTGTTTAGCCCGTGATAAGGAACATATCATATAGTCACTCGCGCGGTAGCGAAATTTCGGGCATCCCTCTATTGCGGCCTTTTCGGAGTTCCGCACATTCATGCTACCACCGTTGAGGGGTGCACCGTTGACCCGTGCCACGTTAGGGGCTCACCACGTTTTTTTTTCCCACGGTGCCTCAGTTCGGGAGCTCAAGACCTGTTTCTTGATAAAAACCAAAACCTGATTTTGTTGGAGAACATTACAACCGCGCTACCGGATGGAGAAAACAAACGTGGCCTAGGTATACAACGAGAACCACGCAAAAAAATTATGTCAAATTTCCGACGATTTTGGCTTAAGGAGCCCCGTCATTCAGAAAATATTTTCGGACGAAACGAGTGGTTCTACGGTAGACCCCCCAGCTTTTATTGAACGAGATCGCCGGTTGGTTTTGAAACCAGCTTCCGGGCATATTATCCTGAAATACGGTGCCCCCTTGCTACCCCGACGTCATTGTTCGATAGGCCCTTTGCAAAAACAAGAAATGTGTTCGAGGGTGCTTTTTTCAGTGCATCCCTTCTCGAGTCGAGCAACCATAAAGCGTTCGTTAAAGAAAACCCCGGTTTTGGAGGGGGGAGGGGGGGGGGGGGGCAGCTATCGTAGAATCAGTCAAAACTGCTACCTTCTGTATCGTAGAGCATGTGCGTCCTGTTTTCGTTTTGGCCAAAACGTGCCCCCTTCGTCGTAGCATGTACGTGTGGACACCTGAGAATGTTGGTGAGCGATCGAGGCTGAGACGCTCAAGGACCACGGCTACGGCGGGGGTATCCCTTTCGGGGCCTTGAGCGTCCCTTTCGTGGCCTGCGTTAGCAGTGGCGCGAGGTCACTCGCTCGACTGCCCCCTAGGTTCCTTTGGGGTGCTGCGCTAATTTTGCGATGCGTGGATCCACAATGGAATGGTAAGCCACCCTGCACAAGAGAAAATCACCTGAATGAAGCATTTCTATCCGTGTAGAGAGTATGTGGTGTCACTCGTGCGAGTGGTGAAAAGCCACTATTAATATTTAAATATTCCATAGTCGTAAGTGCTACGATAGAGGTGGCATCACCGTTTTCTTTCTTAATACTACTCCTCACTTTTTAGGAGCTTAAGACCTCTCCCAAAAAGTGATTTTCAGGAAAAAGAGAAATAACTGCTACATACCGGTTGAAACATCCCATGGCCTAGGCATACGACGAGAAGGACATGAAACAAAAAAATGGCCAATTTCCGACGATTTTGGGTTAAGGATCCCCGTAATTCAGAAACCATTTTCGCCAAAAAACGGTATACCTCTATCGTAGCACGCGTCTCGTGGGAAGGGGGGCACCTCCTTCACCACGGCCGTCATGCTGCACATTGCCGGGGGGTAAGCATAACAGCGGTGATGGGTGGATGTGGGCAACTAGTTGTGATGGGCTCTAAAAAAACTAGTGAGCGGGTGGCGACGGACGAACCCTCCTTCACTGCTGCCTAAAGCACGGCGCGGAGGCAGTGGTCGACTGACTGCTGTTGTTGTTGAGTTTTTCCCAATCAATTCGCACGGGCGGGCGGGCGGGCGGGTAGAAGCAAAGCCGACACGGATTTCAGAAGGGTTTCAAATTTGGCAATTATCGTAGTGGGTTATCGATATGAGCGGACAGTTTGAAACGGAAACACTCCTCCATCGCAGTGGAAACCCCGATTTAAGAGCACCCGAGTTAAGAACTTTCGGGATTTTAAGAGAGATCAACTCGGCATGTCCTTCCCCACTAAGACTATATATCGTCCACTAGTAGAGACAAGAGTGATTCACAGTTAAGAGCGTATGTTTCGGCTTGTCGCGGGGCGCTTATCCGGGTACCCACCGCCATTTTGTTTGCCGTCCGACAATGTGCGGCGGGGTGTGAGGTTAAAGGTCGGTCACTCATTCATGAAAAAAAAACATGCCCGGAAATCAGCCGAAAATGTTCTAAAAGAAACCCACTCGTCGTAACACAGGAAACAGACAGGCATTCTTCGAATTGTCGCTAGGTAGAGCACTGTTTTGGCTGTTTTTTGTTGTTGTTGTGAACGACTGTATGCTCCTTACCCATACGAAGTTGTTCGAGAGTCGTTCTATGGTAGCCCCCCCCCCAACCTTTCTTTAACGAAACCGCCGGGTCTGACATCATGGTTCAGTTCCCGGCCGTATTTCTTGAAATACGGCCCTCCTTGCCACCCCGACGTCATCGTTCGACAGCCCTTTGCAAACAGGAAAATATGTGACGATATGTCCTTCATAGTATCCTTTCTCGTGTCGAGCAGCCACTGAAACGTTCGTTACAGAAAATGGCCGGTTTTGGGGGGTCTATCATAGAAACAGTCTCGATTGTCATTCTTGATTCTTGTCTTGCAATACAGGTGTACCTTATACCCAGGTCGCGGGTCTATTCATCGAGTTGAACTTCCAGCTTTCTCAAAAAGGCGTTTTTTTGGGAAGGTATAGAGCTCTTGGAGGGAACAACCCTGCAGGGGAAAAAAAAATAGCCAGCGCACCTCTACCGTCGCCCCTGTCAACCACGCACGAACTCCACCTCCCTTGTGCGCCTAGGCTATACTTCCGGGTTAGCACCACCGTTCTGACTCAATTGCTGCTCTTGCTCCACCTTCCTTCTGCTCTTACACCCTAAGCCTCCATCCATGTGGTCACTTGGCACTCACCAATATATATGATCTATCCCCTTGAAAAGATTATAGCTTACACGCACAAATTGCCCGCCCGTCCGCCCCCCCCTCCCCTTTCCCCTCCCCCCCCCCTCCCCTCCAACCCCGCTCGCTTTCGATCAAAACCAGGCCCCACGTCCTTCAAAACTCCGCCCCCCCCCCGCACCGGGTATTCGACTTCCAGGATTCACTTGATAAAAGGATGCATTTCCCTCCACAGCTGTCAGATTTTGTCCCCCTTAGAAACGGGTTTTATAGTTTCCGCGCACAGACTGACTAACATCACGCTGTTGACCCTGATAGCTACACTGTAGTTGTAAGGGGAGTCGCCGACCTATATCCTTAATGAGGACACCCAACTCGTAATACGCGCGATCGGAGTATCACACACAGCTCGCAAAGATGAGCTTCGACGAAATCTTCGATCTCACAGCTGGAGTGTATTTTCATTTTTTATAACATATATATGTTCGTACGTCAAGGTTGGCGGTCTAGGCTTCACCGGCCAAGATCCAACCACCAATATACTGATTGTAGTGTGGGAAGGGTCTTGATCGCCGTCCGTCAAGGCGCAAAAAGGCTGCCACCGTCACATGATGATGCATTTTATACTAGTTTTAGAGTGGGGAGATCCTTCGTGCGACGAGGAGCAAGATGAGTACCACCGTCAACGACCGACCGTACGTTGTTTTGGTTTCAGCGAGCAGCAGGATACACCGTGTTCGAAAAGAAACGGAGACAACGCTTCTGCGCACACTCAACCAGGGCTCCCGACCGCACCGCTAGTAGTCGAAGCAGCGGGCCAGAGGTATATGGAGACGATTCAGTCCCTGTACCTGAGCGGTCTTATCGCTACAAACGCCGACATTGTGCCAGAGATCAAACGACGGATCCGACTCGCGTGGGCATGCTACGACCGTTTCAAGCGCGAGCTGTACGATATGGAGGATGCCCCGTTCATGTTAAGGGTGCGCCTGCTAAAGACCGAGGTGATGGAGACCCTGCTGTACGGGTGTGTGACTTGGGCGCCCGGCCTGGAGCACGTAGCTAAGCTCCGAACGGCACGCCACAACCTCCTCCTAAGGACCATTGGCTTTCAGCGCCGGGAGTGCAAGCGACCACCGCATGTCGTACGCCAAGGCTCTCAAGACGACTATCCGCAAACGATGCCTCCTCGTTGCGGGAGCCGTGCAATGGACGAGCGACGAGCGACGAGCGACTGACCGATCGCGTGATATTCCGGACGATGGCTGGTTGGGTGAACCCGGGACGAGGCCGACCAGAAAATATTTGGACCCAGTGTCTGGTAGACGACATTAGGTTATTCGCAGCAACCGAGGGTTCCATGGATAGCTCCCCCTTACTGTTCGGAGTAGAGACTGTGCTATGGCCGAGGGCGGCTAAGAAGAGTGGGAACTGGCACCGGCGATTCGTCGACGCGGAGGACCGCTTCACGACGAGATGGCACAGGGGAGAGGCGGAGAGGAGCTGGCAACGCTTCACAGCAGAGGACGCCAACAGCAACAACATAGGGAAACCGGGGGAGCGGGGGGGGGGGGGGGGAGCAGTCGTACTGATACAGCTGTAGATGAATCCAGAAATGAAATGGCAGATCGTGTGGCAAGGTACTAGTTCGACTAATTATGTGAAGCGTGTGCTACCACATGTAGCCGCCCTGTACCCTCTACAGCGAGTGGTAGTTCCTATTTTGTTTGTTCGTTTTCGTTGCCACCATATATAGCCCTGTACCCTCTACAGCGAGTGGTAGTTTCTGCTTCGTTTGTTTGTTTTCGTTGAGTTCAATGGGGGGAACGCGAAAGCGACAGTAATGACTTGCTGTCGGCCTTTCTTTTCTTTTTCTTTTCTTTTTTTGTTGTTGTTGTTTGACCGCTTATTTCCCGCCCCACCGGCCTTGGTATGTCTTATATGCCGGTATCTTCTTCCTCTTCTTGGTGTTGTTTTGGTCCGTAAAACAGTAGTTTTCTTCTTCGTGTAGAGATGCTATCTTCTTAGCGTTGTTTCGCCCGTGCAACAGGTACCTGTTTCTCTTCAGCACGTATGTATGGTGTTGCCTCTGGCAACTAACTGCAGCCATTCCTTTCCTTTCCGGTGTTGTAGCATAACAGTCTTCAGAACACAAGTGTTCCCTGTCGTTTGTTTAGCTTTTTTATCTTTTCTTTTTTCTTTTCCCTTTTTTTCCTTCTTTTTTCCTTCTTTTTGCTTCCTTGTGATCTCTTTCTTTTATGATCTGGTTTGTTTTGTTGTTTTCTTGTATCTGGTACGCCAGCACTCCATTCGCTTTACCTCGAAGAATTGCTACTGTTTGGTTAACTCTGTTGCACAGTCTGTGACCTCATATTTCGTTCTCTACGAAGAATCAGCACGGACTCTGTGTGTACTGATGATGTCGTTGGGTAGAAAGAACGGTTTAATGCGAAGACAACACATAGTGGGCAGGTCCATGGCGGTCGTCCGTCAAGTCTTAGTTCCCACCCCGGCGCCCTAGTTATCCCATCAGAGCTTGGCTATCCGTTGATCCCTTGGTGGCTCGACACTCGACACACACAGGTTGATGGACGTCGAACGCTATTATAGGTGTTATTTTTGAGCGAGTTTTTTTCCTGTAACAGCTTGTTCCCGCCGGATTCTCCCGCCCCGGCGAGTTACTCCGGCCATCGTCCCGAAATTCACCTACTACGTACGGTGATTTTTTTCGAATATTTATTTGTTGATGTTAAGTCCGCAAACGCCCTCCGCCCCCCCTCCAAAGAAAGAACGACTTTTGATGAAACCCTCGCTCTCATCGCAGCTGAGGTGTGTCATAACCTCGTAACTACTACCAGTAGTCATTTAAATGTCGATTTCAATGGTTTGAGTCCCCCCCCCCGCCCGAGTGCATGCCCTTACACAACTACAGCAGCTGCTGTACTCGTAGGGTCTTTTCCTGCGCAAAAACTGAGTCGAGGACAGGGAGGGAGCGTGAGTTTTAACAAAATCCGATGAAGATGGACGGCCGATGATGGGAATACTGAACCCTCTGCGCGATAGCAACGGGCGCATCTGTGACGATGGCTTGCGCAAAGGCTGGGGGGTAAAAGTAAGATATATCTAAATTAGTGAATACCTGGTAGATAACAAGCTATATAGACTAGTTCCGAGGGACCGCCACGCCGTGAGGAGAAGGCAGGAAGAAGCAGGAGGACTGCGGCCAATGGTCTGGAGTGGGAATGTCGATGAGGACTATGATATCATGGTAGACTAACAGCTAATAAAGCAGATAGATGTAGGGAAAGTGGTAGATACAATGAGAAGATGTGGAGAAAGCAAATGGGAAAATGGATGGCAGAAGGCCATAGATACTACCAGGTACTGATTTATGGAAGGATACATCGGAACGGTGTTAAGGAATTAGTGGGGTATTAGTCCGTTTGACCACTTGCAAAAGGTTAACCAATAGCTTACCCAAACTAAGCCTTATAACACTCTCCCCCCCCTGAAACGGCGGGATAGCAGGTCGGCCGGATATACAGCGGACCTCTGTCAACATCCAAGCCGTTTCATTTCCTGGGGATACCGGGGAGAGTATTTTTCAAGTTCACCCATGCGGAAAATCTGAAATGTTTATTATTGTGGATGGTGGGGATCGAACCCACGACCCAAAAAACCCATGGTCCTGCCGACGACGCCATTTGTTGAGGAATTAGTGGGGTATTAGTCCGTTTGACCACTTGCAAAAGGTTAACCAATAGCTTACCCAAACTAAGCCTTATAACAACGGCATCTAATATGTTCTCGGAGGGAAAAAAACAATAATAATTGATGACAAGTTGCCGTGTATAATTTTTTCGTTTGGCACAATAAAAATGGAAATACCGCTTTCGAATGCAGAAAGAAGAGAACAGCGATCGCAACAGGAAGCTGAAAAAAATAGAACACTGGTCAACAACAAAAAAACGTGCTTTGTACGCGAAATCCAGTTTTCATGAGAAATAATGAAATCACGTCGGGGGAAGAAAGGCCAGGGGCAAGAACATCGAAACGTATCGTACTAAACCACCTTTCTATGTGTGCTTGGAAAGTTTTTCCTCACTCTCTGTTACTTCTCATACCATGCCCGAGCTCAAACGGGTTGTTCCGAGAGAACAAGTCATTGCCAACCTAGGACGTTATCAAAGGAGAATTACCGAATTTAGTGGTTCTTTTCTACCAACGTCTTCACTGCCTAAATAGGCGTGCGTAAATTCCCGTGGTGGAAATGATTATTCGGTGAAAGGGACAATCATACGCGGGTTGCTCATCATAGGCCGCATCTGGACGCGTCGCTCCTTGTTTGCATGGAGTCGGCGGAAATTTGCGTGCTGTCTTCATTTTGAATCGGTCCTTTCTATCCAGCAGCATCATCACTAGAGCGCACAATGTCGATCCTGATTCGCTATTCTAGACAACAAAAGAGACAGAGAAACATAGTCACCAATAAACGAACCAAACGTTTTCGTATGTATCGCTGCGTGGAAGCACAAACAGCACAGTTTTCCGGCTCTCTGCTACCTGAACGAGACGAAAAGCTAGCCAGTCCCACCTCCGTCCTATTCCCGTTGGCAGCGGTGTCCGATTCAGTGCGGCCGCTCTCGCCCCCCCCCCGGTGGAAAAAAGCTATAATAGAGCAAAACCAAGCCAAACAAAGTACAATTAAAAGAGCACGTCTCAAGTTCGAATTCGAATCCGTGGGGAGGAAGTAGATAGCACAGGTTCCATGCGTTAGTCACGTTTGTGTCTTGCTACCAGA
Organism: Undaria pinnatifida; assembly: GCA_012845835.1. Lineage (NCBI taxonomy): Eukaryota > Phaeophyceae > Laminariales > Alariaceae > Undaria > Undaria pinnatifida. Next base: position 3,434,481 of record JABAKD010000015.1, on the reverse strand, counting down.
TCTGCCAGTTTGTTTATGTTTTAATCGATTGCCGTCTCAGTACGGCTGCCCCCGCCCAACCCCCCCCCCCCCCCCCCCTCCCCCGCCCCTCCCCTCCCCCTCTCCCTCCTTACTTCTTCTCCCCCGTCCTCCGGACGACTTCTTTTGCATGCCGTTCCCAGTTATTTTCTACCTCGGCATTGTGCCACGTCGCCATAAAACCATCCGCCGCCTTGGCGACCCCCCCGTACCACTCGACAATCTTTGTAGCCACCGTGGGCCATATTTCCGTCTCTAACCCGAACACCAGTGGGGACGTTTCCGCCAATCAATGGGGACGATCCCTCTTTGGCCGTAATCAATGCGATGTCTTCTGATCAGGCATCTGGCCTATGTCTTTCCTGGCTGATCTGGTCCCAGGTTCTCCCCACCGGCCACCACTCCGAACATCACTCTGCGGGTTAGTCACTCAGGTTCTGGGCCGCTGTGCCCTGCCCGCGAGAAGCAGATGCCGTTGTTAGCCGATGGCCGCTTCAATGCTTGTTCATCGTGCCTTCTTGAGGGCCTTGGCATACGACATGCGGTGGTCGGCGTGTTGTCAGTGAAATAAACCAATGTTCTCAAGGGGGGGGGGGGGGGGGTACGTGTACCCGCTGTGGAGCACGCAGCGAAGCGCTTAACGCCGAAAGTCCACGTCACACACCCGTACAGCACAGTTGTGATTTATCGTCTACCCCTATAAATAGGCTGCATATGGAACTGTTCACTGCCTTCTCGCTCAAAAGAACCCCCGTTCAAAATTCCAACCCCTCCTTCATGATCGTATGCGGCACGACTGGTGGTGGATGGTGTGCTAGTACAGGCCCACCACCCGGTACGTATCGAGTACAATAGTATTAGTATTAGTAGTTATCACGCGTGCTACGATAGAGGTATACCTTTTTTTGGCGAAAATGGTTTCTGAATGACGCGGCTCCTTAACCCAAAATCGTCGGAAATAGGCAATTTTTTTGGCCAGCCGACTTGCCCGACATAATAGCAGGCGAGAGAAGCGAGCCAAGTAGCCCCCCCTCGGCCGGGGGAGTTTCCCACCTCCAAAAAAAAGGTCCCACATTAGGCGATCTATCCTGCACCTATGGAAACTAAATATATTGGAACAGTTGGTACCTTCAGGAAAACGACTGACCATTTGTCCTGCCAGTAACTGATTGGTGATTTAAGTCGTACCGACTGACCGCTGTTATCAATTTGGCGTCCAGGCTCAAAGCCATACTTTGCTTCGACAAAATGTAAACGACGGCCGCCGATTTGAGTCAACTAGAACTGAAGTTTATGTCTTTCGCCGTTCCGTATCCCGTGCAGCGCCGAGCTATATCGTTCGTGAATTGGCGCTTGGCGTCAATAACTAGCGACGTAGAGTCAACTATCTGAGAGTTCCCGTGCCATCTTCCGCAAGATTAAAACATCATTACACCCCCGGCAACGATACAAAAATCAGCATGAAAACCGATCCACAGAATGGACGTACGGGAACGGTACACGTCAGTCATTTCCAGGTCAGAAAGACAAGCCAGGGTATCACACTTGTACTCCTCTTCCCCTTGAGGAACGACGCTCCTCCCTACAAGCAAGCAGCAGCAGCAGCAGTAGCAGTAGCCTAGAGTAGCACACGAATCGGACGTAGGCGCACACGACAGACGACCCAGGTTCACGAACAGCAGCAAGCAACTGCGTTAGAGTGTACTAGGTACACAATTTTTATATTTTCAGTCCGAGATAGCACACACGCGTGTTTGTACACCCCGTCAGTTCTCGTGGCCCGTTTTCGTTGCGCAGGCTAGCCGCAACCGAAGCCATCACACCCCCCCACAGCCCACAAGGGCGTCAAGGGATCGGACACCACCTCTCCTTCGTTCTTTTCTTTAAATAGAATTATTCTTGCAGCGTCAGCTGTGAGGTCGGCAAATTTAGAGTCGATACTCGCCTTTGCAAGCTGCGTACTACACCGGTCGAACGTTTTGAGTATGTTTTCATGAGTTAGAACTCAACACTTCGAAGCATAAGATCACGCTATATTGCAATACTTATTATGCATGACGACGTGTATGATTGGTAACACATCAATCGTCTGCATATCTCCTGGCAGTAACAACAACAACAAACAACAACATTTATCACACGGTGTGTTAAATTTCCTTGTGTGTTAAAACGCAGCAGTATTGGCCTGCTTGATGGAGGGGAGTAGGTGCTGAGGTTTTGTTCGACGCGTGCTACGACAGACGTGCACCACATTTTTTTCTTAGTACTACCCCTCATTTGGGGAACTCAAGACCTCTCCTAAAAACTGTTTTGGAGAAAAATAAAACTTCTATGCCGAATGAAAACCCTGTGGCCTAGATACACAACGAGAATCACGAAAACATAAATAAATGGGGCGTGTTCCCGACGATTTTAGGTCAAGGAGCCCCGTCATTCGCAAAAAATTTCGATAAAAAACGGTATACCTCTAGTGTAGCACGTGAGTTCGTCTCTTCTATCGTCCAGGTCGTTGGTACAAGTCTGCCCGAGCGCGTGCTCGTCCTCTTTGAGAGATCTATATTTGCGTCGAAATTGACAAGCGGAAAGCGCGAGAGCGCGAGTTAGCAAAACATCGACGAAAATCGACGTTCAAACAAAGATGAGAGATGGGAATGCTGAACCCCATGCGCGATGACAATGAAGCCGAATACCGCGGGGCAGAAGGAAGACACCTATGACCACGGCTTGTCCAGAAGGTCGCTGAGGGTACAACTTTTTACGGAATGAGTTGGAGAGTAAAAGCAGTGGTATATAAATAACAAATACCGCACAATTTTGTTTTACTTCGTACTTTTGAAGCGGGGCGGTGATTTTGAAGGGGGCTTCGGTTTGGCGAGGGGGGGTTGGATATTTCCGAAGGGAGCCGATGAACCGGGGGAGACGATAAACCGCAACACAGCAGCGTCGACCACCTAGGCCTTTGTTTAACATGCACACCTTCAGCTCAGAGTGAACGGAGCGGTCTCCATATATATCGCACAGCTCAAAAGAATGGACCGATCGAAACACGCCCACACGAGATGGATCCGTCGTTAGATCTCTGAACATAATTCATGCTCATTTCGTCACACACACAAAATGTTTGGTTTCTGTGTTGCACATACCAAAATCCATCTCGATGCAATATATGCAGAGGCACCACCTCTGCCACGTCGCAACCCAAAAGCTTGGGTAGTGCGAATCTGCGAAAACGTTAGCCGCCTTAATGAATGGGACGCGAGAGACAACGCGCGACAACGCCTCCCCCTTAATCTCTAGGAGAAATCGGCGTGGAAAACGTTGAAGACAACGTGCGCGAATCTGCGGGAAGGAAATGGACGCAGGGGTACACCCAAACTGTGATAAGCGTGATGCTGAAACAGAGAGGTTACTCACCGATCCGAACACCCTCGGGGTGTGAGCAATTCTACGGTTAGCAGGGGCCCTTGTGGGGGTTTTGTTTGCATTGCCTCCGGGTCACTCGCACGCGCGAGTGACCCCTATGTCCCTAAGGGGTCAAAAGCTTCCGCGTGTTCTTTGACGTTTTCGATATTAGACTCGTACTACGATAGAGGTACGAGCACTTTTCGTATGAAACGGTTTCTCAATGACGGGACTCCTTAACCCAAAATCGTCGAAAGCATACAGAAATAAAATGCATTACTCTCGTTGTGTACCTAGGGACCATGGGAATTTCATCCGCGATAAAGCAGGTTCATTTTTTCCCAAGTAAGTTTTAATGGTTAAGAAAGACGTGTCTTGACCTTCTCTTAAAGTGAGGAGCCTCAGAAGAAAAACTGGCGCACCGATAACGTAGCACACGCGTGATCACGCTACTCCAAGTGGGATGGTAAGCTACGCTGTGCCAAAACAAATCGAACCAAACCAAACGTGATTTTTGTCAGCGAAATGTGCGGCGTCACTCACGCGAAGATTGGGGGTATTGCCATGTATTGACGTGTATCAACTTCCCCCCTGCCTCAGGCTCGATCGTTTCCAGACGCGTTCTACGATAGAGGTGCACACCACTTTTTGTTATTTGTGGTTCCACAATTTGGGAGCTCAAGATCTCTCCCAAAATCTGAATTTTTGGACAAAAATAAAACTGCCTCATCATACCGGATGAAACATCCCGTGGCCTAGGTCATAGAACGAGAATCAGGCAAACAAGAAAGCCGGTTTCCGACGATTTTGGGTTAAGGACCCCCGTCATTCAGAAAACATTTTCGCCAAAAAAAGGTATACCTCTATCGTAGCACGTGTCTCCAAAAGCACTTGAATGGTCGGTTTGGAAGGCCCGAAGGCGAGAAGCGATCGGTTCATCATGGCCGAGGACGGCGCGATGCTGCGGCAGAAGAAGTAGAACAACCGGGAACGGTGGGGGGAGTTTTTCCACACCCTCTGGGACAAAAAGTCGTCCAAACTCGACCTCGCCACATTAACACCCCATGTTCCCACGACGCGCTCGCCCTACCTATCGTTTAGGGATGAACCAGCCATGGACGAGACGACGGGGGGTATTTCGAGGTATCCCGAGTTGGAAAGACGTTGGTCCACGCTCTCCGTTCCGGACGAGGTACTGGAAGCCAACCACCCAAAACCCATCCAATATTTTCATAAACATGCTTGCCAGGCGTGTGTGTGGAGAAAGGGGGAAGAACTCCAGAACAATGCGACCGTCTATAAATAGGTCCTTCACAAGCAGAAGGATTGTTCTGATTCCAACAATTACACGGTCATTTCGTTTGTTACCGATGCAGCCAGTTAAGCTGCTGTCGACAATCCTCGCATGTCGCCTCAGCAACTACTGCGAGGATGCAGGAAATCCCCCCGAGGAACAGTGAGGCTTCCTCCCGGAACGATCAACAGTCGACATATTGTCTGTTGTACGCCGGCCTGCAAGAACTTGCGCGATCTTGGAAATCCCCGCTGTTTGTGTCCCAAATCGACCCACAAAACGCGTACAACCCCGTCGGCCAAGAAGAGCTGGTGTGGGTGGACGTAGGGGTGCATGCAGCAGACTCTAAGATTTTTCTGATCGCGCCTCACACGAGGGGCTAGCCCAATATCTCACCCGATACTGCATGACTTCGAAGGCGTTCGTTCGCGCTACCCGAATAAAGTTTCTCAGCGCTAATCCTAAAAAACAAATGCTTGTAAAGTTCTTGTACGCACCGGTATATCTACACTGGAGGAGCTCAACAGGCCAGGTACATTATTAGCTACTCCAACAACTGCAATCCCCACCTGGAGCACACTGCGTGGTGCTCGCACGCTTTGGTTTGGCGTATCAGAGAAGCTGCTAACCGTTTTCCGCTAGTTCCTTGAATGCGTAAAAGCTCGGTGTGCATACTAATGACGGCGAGTGCTTGGAATGGTTTTGACGCCACCGAAGGGTCGCGGCAAGAATGGTTGCTATTCGCTATTTACCGCCTCTGTTCAACTTTGTTTTCACCGTTGCGATACACGCCGAGCTTCTAAACTTTTGTGAGGATCCAGGTGTTCTGAATGATTTGGTTCACTTGGGTGCGGAGCGGACGCTGAGCCAGTAGATTACGTACGAAAAGATATAAAATTTGGATTAGACTATGAATATTCTATGTACGAAGAAAAAACAAAGAGTGGGGTGTGCTCTTCATCGACGATGCAGTCATTCTCTGTAAGTAGGCGGAAGGCCTTGCGAAGAAGATGACGGTCATTGTGAATGCTTTCGAAGAAGCAGGTCCCACGGTGTCGGAGAAGAAGATGGGACCAATTCTGCTGTGGACACAGAACCAGGCATCCCTTACTTCGATGCTCGTGGTCGAAGCAGCGCGTCAGAGGTATGCAACAGACAGACAGATGCAGGTGTTCGTTCTGAGCGGCCACACCAACGAGACCGCCGACGTTGTCCCCGGAGATCAAACGACGGGTCCGACTCGCGTGGGCATGTCTCGATCGGTTCAAGCCGGAGCTATGGTCCGATATGGAGACCCCTCGGTTCAGAGTGATCGAGACGCTGATGTACAGGTGTGTGACGTTGACTCTTGGCTTGCAGCACATCGCTGTGCTCCACAGCGAGCACCCCAAGCTCTTCCTTCGGATCATTTTGGCATCCATCTCAGACCACAAGACCCCCACGAAGGCACGACATGAAGTCGCAGATATGACTACTTGCAAACAGCGCCCCCAGTTTGCGTGAGCCGTCAAGCGGGAAGAACCTCAGCATACCGCGCCGGGTGATGTTCGACACGATTATACCCCGAGGGGAAAACCTGGGACCGGATCGGCTAGGAAAGGCATGGGCTCGATGCTTGGTGGATGGCATCGCGGTGTCATAAATAATAGCCAAAGAGATAGATGGACGGAAACAGGGTAGCGGCGGGGCTATAGACCATCCTGGCTAGAAGAGTTTGTAATCAGCACCGCGACATCGTCAAATCGGCGGATGGTTTCATGACGAGGTGGCACCAGGCCGAGGTAGCAAAAGCTGGTAACGGCATCCATCGAGGACACCAGGATGATTGGTGAGACGGAGAACGGAGGAGAGGCGGGGTAGAGAGGGGGAAGGGGGCATACGGCTCTCGATCAAAACAGAAAATAACTGGCAGATCCTGTAGAACGGCACCAATGTGACTAACACATTGATCATGTGCTATCTATTTGTTTTTCCCGAATTGTAACTCGAATTCGTGAGGGTTTACCTTTTGCTTTAAATTTGATTTAAATTGGCTTGTTTTTCTTTTTTCGCCTCACTTTTCCTTGGGGGGCGGGGGGGCGGGAGCAACAACACCGAAATCGGAGGCCGCTGTCAACGGGAATATGAAAGGAGGTGACAAACCGTATGGCTAGCTTCCCGGCTCGTCTAGGTCTTGTATAGAGTCGGGAAGCTATGCTGCTCCTGGTGCTCGTTAGATTTAGGAACATACAAATATTGTGTTGTTAAGGGGTTACCGGGTATTGGACCGTTTGACCACCTTCAAAAGGTTACCTTTTGCCTGCCCCCAACCAAAGCTTTATAATGTTGGTGTGTTTTTGCCTGTGGTCTTTTATTTCTCCGTCTTGCTTTTGTTTTCGTTCTGTCTCCATTTGCCTCTTCCTTCCTTCCTTCGCGTTCATGCAGAGAGTTGCACCACAATCTTCTTCCAGAGGCTGTACGCGGCACACGAGAGCGAGGACGTCATCGAGAGAAACGTTCATTCATTTCGTGTTGTTGGGCGCACAAAAAAAAAATCCTGGACACCTACCTCCAGTTTTTGCATTTGATCGGCAGGGAGGGGGGGGGGGTCTGCCAGCACACTTAATCCTATATAAAGGACTATGCAACTCTAATTCCTATATAAAGAACCATGCAACACTAATTGCTATATAAAACAAAGTGACTTGGCCATAGACTAGCACTGGGTGCCACCCACGGCGGAGAATGGGTTTAGTCGAACAAGAGGCGAACCCTCGGCAACGTAGGTTTGAGGTCAGTGACACTTGGTGCCACTACTGTACGGGCGTAGTACATCGTCCTCGAGACGCCGCCGACACCACGAGATCGAACCGGGCCAGTACACAAGCTTGCACAAGCCGACACAACAAGCTAAATAAAAAATGCGGCGAGATTGGGCGAGATGTCCTTTTGAAACCGCCGAAAACGCGGCGAGACAAGATCGACTATAGTTTCACCGACGAGCTCAACGAGCTTCCTCGTTCCGACCAGTTCTGCCAAGTTCTGGGTACACAAGGTTGCACAAGGGTGTACCCTCGTGTCTACTCGGTGGTGCCAACGCCCTAAACCTCTCGGTTCAAGCTCTGAGTCAAGTTGTCTGAGCGGGGCGGATGGGGACTGACGCGTAAGAGTTGTAGCGGCGCAATGGTCCAATGTGGCATAATGTGCGGCTGCTTCAACGAGGATCTTGCCGGCGGGAACCACCATTGCGACTATTGCGATGTCTTGTTGCACAACTTGTGTTGTGCAAAAAGCTTTGAAGATCAGAGATAAGCCGGACAAGTGGAAGTGCGGCATCACCGACTGCCGCTTAAAGCTACATAGTACCGGTAGTACATATGGGGCCTCTGGTGCCGCTGGTTCTGGGACTGGGGCTGCTGCCGCTGGTAGCCCTACTGCTGCCTCGAATGTGATTTTAGGCGTAAGCAGTCTTGGCCGGGTTAGGTATAAGAAAAGATCGTGGGAGCAAGTAGAGTGAGACGAGGAGAGAGGAGAGCCCTGCTTCGGGCGGGAGAGCTGATGCGGGCAGTTTCTGCAAACACCTGAAGGTGTCCGTCTATGATCGCAGGGAATATTATTATTGTTGCACGGCCGAAATCGGCCATTTTTTCATGTTTCTCCAACGGCCGATCTTGGCCGTTCGGGCAAAAAGGGGGAGGGGGGGGAAGCTTGGAGGGGAGGCGGGGGAGCAACGACAAATAGCAAGCAAGATCATCTGCTTCACTACTACCACCGTGTTGTACTGTCTGTCTGTGGCGTCCATTTAATCCAAGTTTGATACAACATGCGTGAGGCCTTTTCCAGAAAGCAAGATTAGAACAGGACTTGACACAGCAAAACACGCTTGTGTACGGTAACAAAACCCTGCAAAAGTCCTAACCCCCGTCGATGGTGCTCCATGGTGCTTTCTTGATGCCCAAAAAGCCACAAGACGACGTTAAACGGCCTCAACATTCGACGAAACTCAGGGAAAAAAAACATTTTTTTCGGCGTCGGACCCGGGGGTGGGTGGGGGGGGGGGGGGGGTAGGTAGGTGTCCGGAATTTTCTTTTTGTGCGCCCCTGGTTGTTCCCTAACGTTTTCGTGCGTCTGTGCATTGGTTTTCTGTCTGTGACTTTCTAGGAGTCCTTCGTTTTTTTTCCTGTTATATTTTTCTTTCTTTTTGGTACTTTCTTCTTTCCAAATTCGCTTTGGTTTTTGCCTGTTATTCGTTCCCGGTACGCTGAGATTTCAGCTAATAACGCCATCTGGATATTTTCGATCGATTTTTTGGATTTCTCTGTTTCATAGACTCTGTGTCCACACAATTTTTATTTCTAGGATGAATCAGTATGGACATTGGTGTGTACTGTTTAGTGGTTTTGACCCCTTTGGTTTGAAAAAACTGAGTTAATATGAAGACAACACACACAGCTAGCTGCAAATCAGCAGTCTGGCACACAAATGGTTTTTGTTGTTCTTACGTTAACTCGCAAAACAAAGTCCGTGGTCACAGGACAGGCTCCAGTAACTCTGGAGCTGAGTGATACCCCACGGAAAAACACAAACAAACCAAAAGTGGCACACGCATATATCACAGCTGATGCAATTCATGCCTCCACCGGAAACATATAAAAGTGAAATCGGGAGTCAGCCTACGTGGTTGTTGTTGTTGTTTTCACATTAACTCGCATGTATATTCACAGGACAGGCTCCAGTCAATCTGTAGCTGGGGAATACCCCAAGGGAAACACAAACAAACCAAAGGTGGTACACGCATATATCACAGCTGACGCAATTCATGCCTCCACCAAAAACATATAAAAGTGAAATCGTGAGTCTATCTACGACGTGCCAGGTCCATACTGGTGCATACGTCTCACTACTCGCGCCTAGAAAAACCGACTATCAGCTATACCGTTTGCCGCCGAAGAAAGGCTACCACGTACGTATATATTGCACGTGGTACCTTTCACTAGTGCTACGCATATGCACGGCAGACGCAAGTAAATTGGAAAATAAGAAACAAAGAAAAGACAAGAAGATAAAGGAACGAAAAAACAACAAAGCGAAAAACCGAAGAAGGAACGGAAATAACAGAAGAGACAAGAAAACCAAGAAACGACAAGACAAGGATGCGGAAACAATGAAAGCAAAAGAGGAAAAGAATGTCATACTAGCAGACCCTAGGAACTGACTAAAGACGGCATTGGGCTCATAGAGGGTATCAAGTGCATCACCAATGACACTGGGAAGAGAACACGACATGGCGAAGAAGTCAGGGCGGTCTATCTCAACTTCGTTCCCCCCTGCCGCCTCGGTAAGGCATGCTGCGAAGCATGCCCTAGCAGGCGTGTAGCTAGTGTGGGGGGGTCTTTCTGGTGGGTGTAAGGCCGGACTCACCCTCAAGGAATGATACCTTCTTGCTGCTGCGTGTGGCTGCGAGGCTTAGGCGTGGCGGCAGAGTTGGGTCGTACGTGGTGCGTCAGGCATGGTCACCTACGATTCGCGCGTTGTTTTAGGCAGCAGCGGCGGAGCAGCAATGCTTAATCGGGATGCTCGTGCGCGGAGGCAGGCGCCACCACAAGCCACACTACGGCGCAGTCTCGGTTTGCGTGGAGGGAACTGCGGCGGCAGGAGGCTGGATTCGACGACGAAGGAGAAGGACGACTGGCCGTCGACGGGCGGCGAAGAGACGGATTAAACTCTCCCTGAACGAGATTTTTCGTTTTTCAGATCAGCACCGCAAACTGCGTGGAGCACTTAGTTTTTTGTTGGACGGGGGAGAAGGGGAACCGACTGAAATTGAGTGTGAACGAGAGCAAGTACGGAGGAGCTGGCCGAGTGAGCTAAGGCGATGAGGCGGCCACGGAGAACCACAGCAGGAGGATGGCACACGGAGACCCACGACCGGCACGCACATCATCATCATGAGAGCAGCGATCGTCCCTTTTTTTAGGGTTATTTTCACGAGGCAGTAGTACAACATGTTATTTACGCCACTGACTTTTGTAGCGTTTGTAGAAGAGTTGTATACCCTTCACGAGGAACGACCCGCCGTAATTTTCAGTTTTCAGTCACGGGCGTCGTAACTGCGCTGCAACCTGTCAAATAACTCGGGAAGGAGGGGCGATCATTGATATCTGTACTGTGGTTTTTGGTTCCATTGCTCTTGTTTCACTGCATGCCCGCGGGTCGTCACTCTGACAGCACTCCAGACAGCAGGCGCGTTCGTCTATACTCACGAGTACCGTGCGGTTCGTACGGTGCAGGCAGCCCAACCGCTGTAGTTTGTAGCCGCGAGTTGGTTAGTTGTGGGGACGGGGGAACTCTATGCTGTAGTTGAGTGGATACCCGCGGCCATGTGAGTTCAGTTTGCACAATGGACATTTTCATTTGTGCGCCTTTTTCCGTATCGTGCGTTTTTAGGCGGGCAAGCGTAGTGTTTCCCGGACGAATTTTGATTTCATTTGGTTTTTCGGATTTTCCTAGGGCTCCAGCACCTTTGTGTGACCACGGACTCTAGATTTTTGACAAGAGTTAATGTGAGAAAACAACAATCCTCTGAGGGCCATTGGAAAGCCCACAAATTTCAAGACGATGGTGGCCAGACCCAGACTTCAGTCTCTTGGGCATGACGCCTCCCCCCCCCTCCCCCCCCCCCCTCTAGGGCATGACACCCCCCCTCCCCCCCCCCCCCCCCGTGGTAAGTATATTACATTATAAAAACTAAAATACAGTCCAGCTGTGAGATCGAATATTTTGTCGAAACTCATCTTTGCAATCTGTGTGTGATACTCTGATCGCGCGTATTACGGGTTGTGTGTCCTCATTAAGGATACAGGTCGGCGACTCCCCTTGCAACTACAGTGTGGCTATCAGGGTCAACAGGGTGATGTTAGGCAGTCTGTGCGCGGAAACTATAAAACCCGTTTCTGAGGGGGACATTATCTGACAGCTGTGGAAGGAAATGCATCAGTTTATCAAGTGAATCCTGCAAGTCGAATATCCGGTGAGGGGAGGGCGGAGTTTTGAAGGACCTAGGGGCCTGATTTTGATCAAACGTGGGGCGGGAGGGGAGGAGGGGGGGGAGGGGACGGGTGGGGCAGGTCTATTTGTGCGTGGAAACTATAAATATTTCTTGTGGGGGAGGGGGAGGAATGTGGCGGGGGGGCGGGGGCGGGGGGGGGAGGGCTTTAGGTCGCATAGATGTAGGGGTTGGCTATACGCGTGGTGCTAGGTCTAGGCGATGGTGCGGGTGGTGGTTGAAGGAGGGGGCGTTGGGGACGGGGGTGGGTTGGAATTGCAGCAGCGGCATGGACGGCTCTGAAACGATAACGAGGTGATATACAGGGCGTGGAAGTGTTTATTACTCTGGCGGATTTGGATAGTAGGTGGGGCGTTTAAGCAAGAGGAAGCGAGGAAAAAGGAAAAAAAAAAAAAAGCGGGGGGGGGGGGGGGGGGGGGGAGGGTTTTCAAGAGGTTTAGGTCACATATAATATTACAATCAAGGAGTTGGTCGACACTGATGTTCGCAACATTGTGTGTGATCCTCCGATCGCGCGTATTAATCAATATGTAGGGGCCTACTATACGCGCTGTGCTGGGTCTAGGCGATCGTGCGGGGTGTGGGGAAGGAGGGGGCGTTGGAGGGGGGGAGGGGGGGTGAATGAAAGCTACGTCATGGATGGCTAGAAAGATAATGACGTGACATCAATGGCTTATTAGTGTTTATTACTCTGGCCGATTTCGATTGTAAGTGGGGCGTTTGAACGAATTGGGCGGGGAACAAAGGGGGGGGGGGGGGCAGATGAGTTGGAGCTACGGAATGGATGGCTAGATGGATCATGAGATGACTGACTTACGTTGTAGCAAGTGGAACGTAAGGACGAGCACAGGGTCTGCCGATGATGCTATTGATGTCGTTCACCAACAGCATGAATGAGCAGAAATAACGGGAATTTGCAACAGCAACAACCGCATATTATACGACATTGATGCACTTGATACCCGATATAGACCTATAAATACCATACGTGGTAGTCTTCGCTGGGTGGCAAACGGCATAGTCGGTTTGTTCCAGGCGCGAGTATCGAGACGTATGCATCAGCATGGACCTGGCACATCATAGGCTGTGTTCCCCTTGCCGCCTCGGTAAGGCATGCTGCGAGGCATGCCCTAACAGGTTTGTAGCGAGTGGGGGGGGGTCTTTGCGGCGGGTGTAAGGCTGGACTCATCCTCAAGGAGTGATACCTTTGGGCCTTTGTGGCGAGCGCAAGGCCGGACTCACCCTCAAGAAATGATACCTTCTTCCTGCTGCGTGTGGCCGTGAGGCCTACGCGTGGCGGTGGAGTTGGGTCGTACGGGGTGCGTCAGGCATGGTTACCTACGATTCGCGCGTCGTTTTAGGCAGCAGTGGCGGAGCAGCAATGCTTAATCGGGATGCTCGTGCGCGGAGGCAGGCGACACTGCGAGCCACACTACGGCGCAGTCCCGGTTTGCGTGGAGGGAACTGCGGCGGCAGGAGGCTGGATTCGACGTCGAAGGAGGAAGGCGACTGAGCGTCGACGTGCGAGGAAGAGACGGATTGAACTCTCCCTGAACGAGATTCAGATCAGCACCGCAAGCTGCGACAATTATTTCAGTTTTTGAGGCGGTGGAGAAGGGGAAGCGATTGGAATTGAGTGTCAACAAGAGCTTGTGCGAAGGAGCGGGCCGAGTGAGCTAAGGCGATGAGGGGGCCATGGAGAACCACAGCAGGAGGATGGCACACGGAGACCCACGACCCGCACGCACACAATCATCACGAGAGCAGCGATTGATTGTGTTTTTTCAGAGTTGTATTATTACGAGGCAGTCAATTCGAGGCAGTACAACGACATGTTACTTATGTCACTGATTTTCGTAGACTTGATAGGATTGTGTACCCTTCATGAGGAACGACCGCCCGCAATTTTCAGTTTTCAGGCACGGGCGTCGTAACTGTGCTGCAACCTGTCAGATACCAGGTAACTCGGCACGGCGGGGCGATCATTGATATTCGTTTGGTGGATCTTGGGTCGATTGCTCTTTATTCACTGCATGCCCGCGGGTCGTCACTCTGACAGCACTCCAGACAACAAGCGCGCTCGTCTGTGCTCACGATTACGGTGCAGTTCGTATGATGTAGGCAGCCCAACCGCTGTAGTTTGTAGCCGCGAGTTGGTTCGTTATGGGAACGGGCGAACTCTATGCCGTAGGGGTTGATTGAGTGGATGCCCGCGGCCATGCGAGTTCAGGTTGCACATTGGATCATTTCGCTTGTGCGCTTTCTTCGCATCGTGCGTTTTAGGCGGGAAAGCGCAGCATTTCCCGGACGAATTTTGTTTTTTTCTTGTTTTTCGGAGGTTCCCAGGGCTCCAGTCATCTTTGCGTGACCACGGACTCCAAGTTTTTTACGAGTGTCGAGTTAATGTGAGACAGCAACAACAACATCAAGGCTGACTCCCGATTTCACTGTTGTATATGTTTCTAATGGAGGCATGAATTGCATCAGCTGTGATTTGGTGTTGGTGTTTTTCTCACATTAACTCGCATAATCAAGTCCGTGGTCACAGGACAGGCTCCAGTCACTCTGGAGCTGAGGAATACCCCAGAGAAAAACACAAACAACCCAAGGTGGTACACGCATATATCACTGCTGACGCAATCCATGCCTCCACCTGAAACATATAAAAGTGAAATCGTGAGTCAGCCTACGATGTGCCAGGTCCATATCGGTGCATACGTCTCATTACTCACGCCTGGAGAAACCGACTATACCGCTCGCCATCCAAGAGAGACTACCACGTATATTTTGTATGTGGTATCCATCACTACGCATACGCACGACAGACGCAAGTCAATTAAAAAAAAGAATCAGATAAAAGAAAAGAAGACGAAGGGAAGGAAAGAAAATACCAAAAAGCGAAACAAAAAAATAACGAGAAAGGAAAGGAAAGAAAAGGAAACGACAAGCAAAGCAAGAAAAGACAAGAGAAGAAGAGGAAGCAAGGAAAGGAAAAGAGAAGAAAAAAAGAAAATGTCATACTAGCAGACCCTAGGAACAGGCTAAAGACGGCATTGGGCTCATAGAGGGTATCAAGTGCATCATGAATGTCACTGGGGAGAGAACGCAACATGGCGAAGACGTTAGGGCGGTCTTATGCAATCTTGTGACGGCCATTAGAAGGCCCACAACTTTCAAGACGATGATGGCCAAACCCAGACTTCAGTCTCTTGGGCATGACGCCCCCCCTTCCCCCTCCTCCTCCTCCCGGCCGCTTGGAGATGCCGACGGTGAATGGCGCTGTCGCAGCCTTCGTGCGTCTCTCCGTTTCATGCCAACTCTGCATGAACAAACGGGCTTCCTCCTCCACTCGTCGAAACCATCTGTCAGCCTTCTGAGCAGCCTTTCGCCATCCTTCGAATTTCATCCCAAAGACGGACATATCGTCCTACAGATGATCCATCCAGTCTTTCTCTTGCCTTCCTGGGTAGCCCTTACCCCTAACGAACTCCCCAAACATCACCCTCTGTCGCAGACGCTCCTCCCCCATACGTGCCACGAATCCCGCAAACAACATCCTCTGCTTGCGCACTATCGCCTCTATGCCGCGGAAGCAGTCTTGGCAATCGCGGCGGCGTACGATAGGGCCATCGTAGACTGACTCCCGATTTCACTTTTATATGCTTCTGGTGGAGGCATGAATTGCGTCAGCTGTGATATATGCGAGTACCACCTTGGGTTGTTTGTGGTTTTGCCTAGGGTATTCCTTAGCTCCAGAGTGACTGGAGCCTGTCCTGTGACCACGGACTTGATTATGCGAGTTAATGGGAGAACAACAACAACAAGGGTGTGGTCGTCGCGCTTCCGTTTCCGCCGTTCAAGGCATCGGAAGAAGGAGCGGTGAACCCGTTGTAGCCTGTCATACTCAGGCTTGTTTGGGCTCCACGTCATGCAACCGTAAAGCAGTGTCTCGACCACCTCAGCTTTCAGCAACCGCACCTTCAACCGTAAGAGCACACCCGGGCGGTCATAGATTTCCATCTTGTACCGCTGGAAGCACGCCCAGACCCTCAGAAGACAACGCGTTATTTCAATGCCAAGGTGTTCGTCTGCGGTGATAGCCCCGCCCAAGTACACAAACTCGATTGTTTGTTTGTATACCTGGCCGGCTGCATTTATTGTGGAGGACACCTTCCCCCCGCCTTTGGTTCCCAGGCACATTATCTCTGTTTTTCGCTCGGATACCGTAAGTCCGAACGACGAGCACGCAGGCACGATCACCGTCATCATTCTCTCCAGCCCTTCTGATGATCGCGATACGACGCCCGCATCGTCCGCGTACAGCGTCCGCGTACAGCATACCCCACAATCTCTGCACCTCCGCCCCCTCCTTCTCCCTCCGTGCGTCGACTTTGCCTGTGCGTGAATTGCCCTTCTTCTCGCCTTCCTCCTTTCGTTGGAGCTGCACCATGTTGTCCGTCATGTCTGCATCAGCGAGAAAACGTTTCTCGGCCACACGCAGTACCGCCGTGAAAAACATGTTGAACAGCAGTGGCGCGAGCACGCATCCTTGCCTGAGACCTTGCCCCGCGTCGAACTTATCCGAGCACTCTCCATCATCCAGCGCAGGCATGATTGCATACCGTCGTGGGATTGGTGGGTGACGGCGAGAATTCTCGGTGTCATGCCAAAACGGGCAAGGACATCCCACAGAAGAGTTCGGTCGACGGAGTCGTATGCTTTGGTGAGGTCGATTAAGCACGAGCACAAGGGGGTGTTCTTTTCTCCGCGCCAGTTCCTGCAGTCGTCGTACTACGAACATCATGTCAACCGTGTCGAGCGTTGGGGTCTGAACCACACTGTTCCTCCGACAGAATGTTCTCGCGTTCGCAATAGTCACCCAGGCGACCCGCGATGACTTTGAGGAGTACTTTACCGGCGAGAGCCACGAGGGAGACGCCACGATAACAGCCAGAGTCAGTCCGATCTTTCTTCTTGTGAATTACTTTAATCGTTGCATATTTCCATTGTTGCGGTACGCCACCTCCCCTCCACACAGCGACGATGATGTCGTGGAACTTTCCGGGGGTGTTCAATTCTCCTTCGTCGGTCAAAACCTTCAAAAGCTCGGCCGGGAGACCATCGGGCCCTATCGCCTTTCGGTTCGCCAACGCACAGATCGCCTCTGCTACTTAATAATATATACGTGGTGGTCTTCCTTGGGTGGCAATCGGAATATCTGGTTTCTCCAGGCGTGAGTAGTGAGACGTATGCACCGGCATGGACCTGGTACATCCTAGACTGACTCCCGATTTGACTTTTACATGTTTCTGGTGGAGGCATGAATTACGTCAGCTGTGATATATGCGTGTACCACCTTGGGTCGTGTGTGTTTTTCCCTGGGGTATTCCTCAGCTCCAGAGTGACTGGAGCCTGTCCTGTGACCACGGACTTGATTATGCGAGTTAATGTGAGAACAACAACAACAACCTAAACGGGACATTGTCAAGTGGTCTGCACGGGGACCACTGCTTAAGTTCGTCCACAATGCTCGGGTCTAGGGTTGGCGACTTGGCGTTAAGCAGTTTGTGAAACCACCTCACCCACCGCTCGCGGATGAGGGCATTATCCCGCAGCAATCGACGTTCTTTGTCCTTGATGTACTGCGAGGTAAACGTTCTCTCTTCCACATCCATCCCGTTGAGGTGTTGGTAGAAGCCAAATTGGAAACTTTCGCGGATACGCCCTCCGAACTGGCTAACGTGATCTTCGAAAAACTTCTGAACAGCTCCCGCCCGCGTGGATTTCAGGTGTTTGGTGGTCGCCTTCAAGGCTTGCCGGAGATCACGATCATTTGGAGCGGAACAGGCCCGTTTCATCGCGTCTTCCCTTATCCTGACATCGTGCAATGAACTCCGCTTTCGTCTCCTTGGTCGCACACCAGCCCCCGGTACTTGTTTGCGCCGAATAGGGGACGCCATGTCGGCCGCACTTGACAGTAGCGTGTTGGTCAGTAATGATGCCCTCTTATCAACGCTTCCGTCATTAGTACCGGGTATCGGAGAGGCAAGCTTGGCTGCTATCGCGTTATGAAAATTCCTCCGGAGATGCGGGTCCGTCATAAATCTTGGTAGAAAAATAGCTCGCCGGTTTTCGGCAACTATCTATGGACGATTTGGTGCGATTCGGACTAAAAGGCGAACATTTTCGATTACGATGTTGTGGTCCGACTCAGAGTTCTCCTTGGGTGGGGTCCGCACAATGAAATTACGTTTTAATCATGTTGTTGTTGTTGTTGTTGTTGTTGTTGTTGTTGTTGTTGTTCTCACATTAACTCGCATAATCAAGTCCGTGGTCACAGGACAGGCTCCAGTCACTCTGGAGCTGAGGAATAACCCAGTCCAGGGAAAAACACACACAACCCAAGGTGGTACACGCATATATCACAGCTGACGCAATTCATGCCTCCACCAGAAACATATAAAAGTGAAATCGGGAGTCAGTCTACGATGTGCCAGGTCCAGGCCGGTGCATACGTCTCACTACTCACGCCTGGAGAAACCAAATATTCCGATTGCCACCCAAGGAAGACTACCACGTATATATTACACGTAGTATCTATCACTACGCATACGCACGACAGGCACAATAAGTCAATTGGAGAAAAAAAAACAAAGAAAAGAAAAGAAGATAAAGGAAAGGAAACATGTATCCACTTGCCGTGTCAGTATGTAGTCAAGCTTGCACTGGGCCTTTCCTCGGTTAGGGCTCTGAAACGTGTATGATATACCACGAGCAGGTGTAGCATAGTACCTGTTGAGGAGGGCGAGTTTGTTATCAGTTGCGAGAGTCAATAGTCGCTCGCCGTTGTCGTTCAGCTCGTCACGCCCGTATGCACCCAATACCTTGCTGTCAGTCCACCCGGTCCCTCTCATGCCTGTACGAGCATTTGCATCAATCAGGACAACAACGAGGTGGTCCCTACTGGGTAGTCCCTTGACCACCTCGTCAAGTAACTCCAAAAGTAATCCTTTTCGTTGGTGGTGCTCTTGTCGAGAGTGGGAGCATACCTGATATATGCAAGCACCACGTTTGGTTTGTGTTTTTTCCCTGGGGTATTCCTCAGCCCCAGAGCGTCCGGAGCCTGTCTTGTGACCACGGACTTGATTATTCTAGTCAACGTGATAACAACAGCAACAATAGTATTATGAAAATGAAAATGCACTCCAGCTGTGAGATCGAAGATCTTGTCGCAACTCATCTTTGAAAGCTGTGTGTGATGCTGCGATCGCGCGTATTACGGGTTGTGTGTCCTCATTATTAAGGATATTATAGGTAATATATGGTCACCGCGGTGGCGTATCAGGTTATTATCTTCGAGCGTGGTATAGGTCAGTTTCGTGAGTTCGAATCCCCCAAAGTTCAGACTCGAATAAATTCGTGAGGACTTTTTCTTGCTCACAAATTGACTCACGGAAAACGCGAGAGCGTGAGTTAGCAACACTCGATGGAAAATCGATTACCACAGGGATTGCTGAACCCTGTGCGCGACAGAAATTGAAGGCAAGAACCGGGGGGGAGAAGGAACCACACTTACCTGTGACCACGGCTCGTCCAGAAGCTGGAAAATAGAAGTGTGAACAAAAATATATAAATACCTGGTAAATAGTATTGGAATTATTGTGGACTGAACGATCGTAATACGATATATATACCATCCATGACGTATTTTTCCCCCCAATCCCCCCCCCCCCCCCCCCCCCCCTCCAACGCCCCCTCTTTTCCGACCACCTGCACGATCGCCTAGACCTAGCACCACGCGTATAATAAGCTGCTACATATCTTTGATCTCACAGCCGAAGTGTATTTGAATATTATTTGTGACCTAAACCTCCTCAAAAATCTCCCCCCCCCTCCCCCTCTTGCTCTCCCTTACTCAAACGCCCCACCAAATCTCGAAATCCGCCACATTAATGAACACTTCACGCACAGGATATCACCTCATTATCTTTCGAGAGCCATCCATGCCGCTGTATCCCCCCCCCCCCCCCTCCCGCCTCGAACGCCCCCTTCTTCCCCATCACCCGCACCATCGCCTAGACCTAGCACCGTACGTATAACAAACTCCTCACCTAAAGCCCTTCCTCCCCCCCCCCCACCCCCCCCCTCCAACGCCCCCTCTTTTCCGACCACCTGCACGATCGCCTATACCTAGCACCACGCGTATAACAAGCTGCTACATATCTTTGATCTCACAGCCGAAGTGTATTTGAATATTATTTGTGACCTAAACCTCCTCAAAAATCTCCCCCCCCGCCCCCCCCCCCCTCTTGCTCTTCCTTACTTAAACGCCCCACCAAATACCGAAATCCGCCACATTAATAAACACTTCACGCACATGATATCACCTCATTATATTTCGAGAGCCATCCACGCCGCTGTGTTCCCCCCCCTACCCCCCGCCTCGAACGCCCCCTTCTTCCCCATCACCCGCACCATCGCCTAGACCTAGCACCACACGTATAACAAACCCCTCACCTAAAGCCCTTCCTCCCCCCCCCCCCCCCTCCCCCCGCCCCCCCCCCCCGCCCCCACACCCCCCACCTCCCCCCCAACCCATCCCAACCCCACCCCCTCGAACACTCCACCCTCTCTTTACTCACTGATTGTACGACTTACCCCAGGATATACATGATAAGCTGATGTATTATTTCCAAAACCGTCACATTTATCCCCTCAAAATAATGTATAGTTTCCAGGCACATATTGAGCTGCCCCATACGCCCCCCCCCCCCCCCCCCCGCCCCAACCCCCCCCCCCCCGCCCCCAATAATATACTGGTGCCAAATCCGTCAGATTTATCCCCTCGAAAGGATTTATAGCTTACATGCACAAATTGCCCCCTTTCCCCCCCCCCCCCTCCAAACCCGCTCGCTTTTGATCAAAACCAGGCCCCCGCGTCCTTCAAAACTCCGCCCCACCCCCCTCACCGGTTATTCGACTTACAAGATTCACTTGATAAAAGGATACATTTCCCTTCACAGCTGTCAGATTTTGTCCCCCTCAGAAACGGGTTTTATAGTTTCCGCGCACAGACTGACTAAAATCATCCTGTTGACCCTGATAGCTACACTGTACTTGTAAGGGGAGTCGCCGACCTATATCCTTAATGAGGACACGCAACTCGTAATGCGCGCGATCGGAGTATCACACACAGCTTGCAAAGATGAGTTTCGACGAAATCTTCGATCTCACAGCTGGATTGTATTTTCATTTTTTATAATATATACAGGATAAGCCATACATGTATAACAAGCGTGATATATGCGTGTACCACCTTGGGTTGTGTGTGTGTCTTCCCTGGGGTATTCCTCAGCTCCAGAGTGACTGGAGCCTGTCCTGTGACCACGGACTTGATTATTCGAGTTAATGTGAGAACAACAACAACAACAACAAGCGGCCTACATTCACCGAGGGGCAAGGAGGCAAGGATCAAAGGTCCGAACGACGGCCGGCCGTAATGACAGCGAAAAACAGCTGTGACGACAACTTGTAATATGATTATAAGACATCAGACCAAAGACTATATTGTTGTTGTTGTTGTTGTTGTTCTCACATTAACTCGCATAATCAAGTCCGTGGTCACAGGACAGGCTCCAGTCACTCTGGAGCTGAGGAATAGACTATATACAAGACCGCAGTAGTCTCCGTCGCGTAGTAATAGTCATGTAGACAATAAATAGTATTCTGAAATTTTAGGGTGAAACCCGCTCCGTTCTGTACACTTTGAACGCCACAACGCCCCCCTATATATTTCCTCATTTCTTTTTTCCAATTGACTTGCGCCTGTCGTGCGTATGCGTAGTGAAAGGTACTATGTGCGATACATACGTGTTAGCCTTTCTTGGGCGGCAAGCGGTTTATGTCGACTTTTTCCAGGCGCGAGTAGTGAGACGTATGCACCCGTACGGACCTGGCACATCGTAGGCTGACTCACGATTTCACTCTTCTTACATGTTCCTGGTGGAGGCATGAATTGCGTCAGCTGTGATATATGCGTGTACCACCTTTGGTTTGTTCCTCTTTTTTACCTGGGGTATTCCTCAGCTCCAGAGTGACTGGAGCCTGTCCTGTGACCACGGATTTGAATATTCGACTTAATGTGAGAACAACAACAATCTGATATATTTCCTGACTTGTTCTCTCAACTCTTGTTGTGCCAAATTACGCTCTCTTCAGGTACTCTACTTCGCAGTTTTCATGTATTCTTCCGCTCCGTCTCCTTTTCTCGCACTATAAAGTAATAAGTATTCACACCACACACGCGAAGATGCAGACACAGGTGTTGCAGCTCGAGTCTACCGCAAGTTGCGAATGAAGCAGCGCTTCTACCCGGACATCAACCATGGCTTGCACTAAACCACGCTGAACCTCTTCACCATGGCAAAAAGTGTCCGACTCTAAAGCTATAGCCTGTATTTTTATGTACTGCTGTGTCCTGCTGTGTCCCTACAAACATACTTCTGGACTACTGGAGTCATATGTAGGAAGGGGCAATTCCAACGAGGAGCTTGGTGGCGAGGTATCGCTTCGGATATATTTGTTTTCGCACCCGTTGCGTATTATACAACAAAGCGCTCGAAAATTGAATATCCTGCTCTTTCAAGAGTCACTTGTCATCTCTCTATTTATATCACTCGTTTCATCATATATATATAAATCGGAATGTTGGGATGTCTTCCGCACTTTTTTCTTTGCCAGTAGCGGGGGTGTGCGATGTTTCGACGGTACAAACAGCAGCGTTAGTATAGTACCCGCCGCACGTCACTCACTTAGCCTACTGCTTGTCGTTTGCTACTACTGCTGGCCACACTCGACCACTCCAACTACACACAGCAGTTGCAGAAGCTTGCAGAAGGGGGAAAAACCCTCTACTTCGTCTTAGAATCATGGCTTTCACCACCACCACCACGACGACCTCGCTAAAGGTGCTCGGGATCTGTGCGATGATGGTTGTTTCGGCGGGCTCCACGCTAACCATGAGAAAAATTGGCGGCTACACGAGCGCCATTGACGGCCCTCTCGAGATCGTCGCCGTCAAACCGTCTACCAATGTCAGTTGTTCTTTGCCGACCAGTATACTATTACGGCTGTGGTCTACCGCTAATAATATTTGTAGAAGAGAGCGCGTTTTTTGTTTTTGTTTCGCAGTCTCTTTTTACCTTGCTTTTTGTATACTTTTCCTTGCGAATACTGCTGTGCAGAAAAATCTAATGCTCTGTCACAACAATATTGTTTTTTATAGTTTGCACGTTTGGCGCTTGGTGCATAGGTGCATGTCCAAATCGCCATACATCTTGTTGTTGTATTCGCGACTTGTCTCTCGTTCCCAGCTTGTGATGATGGCCGAGCTTGTAGTCTAGACTATATTATTAGGGTAAGGCTTCGGCACGAACACTACTAGATGCGCTGAACGTCGGGTGCCGATGGGTGGACTGAGTATTGCATTTCGCACCGCTTGTGTGCCGCTCCATAGTGTACATACATACATGGATACATGCAGCCTTTCCACACATGAAAGCCTTGGGGGGTATACTTCGTTCTTCTTCACTACGAGTACTAGTGTATATTGTGGACACGTTTCGCGCATTGAAAGTATCCATCTGTCGAAGAATACATTTTGAGTGAGGGAGAGAAGAAGAACCAGTACTGAACCTGGATGCGCTTAAGGTCTCGTGTAGAGAGAGGACAGTTATACATGACGATGTTTGCTGGGTTACGTCAGCCTCGCGCGAACACGTCATGTCACCTCACGAGTTGCTCCAGTTATATACCTCTTTGTGCCTGTTGTTTGTTGCACTTAGACTTCTTTAGCTTCGGAGTACGACTTTCCAGAAGTATACAAGCAGTGTTCTTCCACTCCTCCTCCATCCAGAGGTGGTGTCGCATTATATGACCAGATTGTTGTGGTGACTAAAGTGAATTTTTGGAACGCGACGGCAAAAAGAACAACACAACAACAGACAACAGACAACAAAAAACAGGCAACAACCAACCGCTCTCCGCCCGTCTCCTTCCTCGCAGCATGTGTTCGTGGCGGCCCCGCCGGGTGTGACAATCCTCAAGCTCGACGACGATCTTACGCCTGTCTTCGTTGGATACTACAACTCCACGGCGACGTTTGGGGAGTCGACATCGGTCACTTACAACCCGGTGTATGACGAGCTCGCGATCGCGGTGAAGTCTTACGACGCCCTCACCAAAGGCGAGCTTCGCGTCATCTCGTCCGTGGAGGATTGGATTGGGTGAGCTTTACATTGTCTATAGACTATATAGTCTACATACCTGGTACATATTATATACCTTGAAGTATGTTTTTAGCCGTCGCGTTTGTTTCACCATTAGTCTAGACCTAAACTGTTGGTCTCAAGTCGAAGGAGACGGTTGACAAGTTTTTATTATCGTATCAGCGGTCTTCTGGACAAGACTGGATTGGGTAACTTTTCGATTAAAGATTATTATTATCACTTTTATATCCAACGCAAGTAACAGCGAGAGGGTCTGCCACAGGTCACCCTCCAGTCTGCCTCTGAGCTCGGCGGACCTTTAGGACAAACAAACCGCGGTCACACACGGATGTCATTACCCCCCTTTGCTTGTCACCGTGTTTAACTTAGACTATTGCACATGTAGTCCATACTTGTATTTACATTTTGTGAATTTTGTGCAACTACTGCTGTGTGTCAGCAAAATATAGATGTACCACACGCACAGCTGACAAAGTTGGGAGTGTTTCAATAATCCAATCGGTCGTATTCACAGATGTTGACGTTTTTCAATTTTTATCATTGACTAATCAAAATTTAAAAAACGTCAACTGTGAGTACGACCGATCGAATGGTTGAAACTCAACTTTGCAAGCTAGCTGCGTGTACATGTATCTATCTCTATGTTGCACTAATAGTCTATACCGTAGGTGCACAAAAATTTACGGATGGTCGTTCGCGCGTGCAATATAGTAAACAAGAGATAGGGCCCTCCTAATAAAAACTCTACCATATACTCCGGAGTAGTACTACAAGTACCAACAACGCAGCTTGCAAAGATGAGTGTTGACCTGAAATTCGTCGAACTCACGGCTGACGCCCTTGAAATATTTTTATATTTTATGTATAGACTTTTCTCGTATAGACCTATATATGTGTTTTTTTAACAAAACAATATGACCCCTCCCATTATGGAAAAACTCACCCACATAGTATATTACAAGTACCAACAACGCAGCTTGCGAAGATGAGTATTGACCCGAAATTCGTCGAACTCACGGCCGACGTCCTAGAAGTATTTTCATGAAATCTAGTTTTGTATGAAAAAAATATATCTAAAATAATATTGTAAAAATACTATTTGTCGCCACTTTCATGCCCTCCGAGTTGCATCGAAGAGTGGGCAGGCCATCACATGACAACAATATAACCCTACGACATGCCTATGAGTCCCTGTAGACTAGCTTCTGTAGAAATTCTTCTCGTGGGCAAACACATACATGTATCTTCTCGCTGCACGAGAGTACATTTTATGCGGATACTCCACATTTATCTGCTTGTGTCACGTGGGGAGAAAGGAGTGTGGAACACCATACATATATCCTCCCCTCGGCTGCTCCCCGGCCGGGGTGGTGCTCGGGCCTGAGGCTTCCCCAAAACGTGCCAGAGCCCCTGAGGGTGTGTGTGGCGTCGACCGTACTCGTGCGCTGAACTAGCGCCCGGGTATGGCATGGCCGGCGGTGACAGCCACCAATAAGGCAGAAGAGTTCCTTGCTGATTTTTTTAACGCAGCAGCCTTGCCTGCGGACGCAGTGTCGCATCACCGCCGCGGAAGGCGTGGGGCTCGTATCGAACAGAGAAGAGAGGATCCAACCTGACATGAGTAAGCATCAAAGTCGGGGAGGAGGAAGGAGATGGACGTGGCGTGTCAAGACTGCTGCCTCCTTCCTAACGTTGGCACTTTAAGAGGGAGACAGAGAGGGGGAAATAATCTGTCTGGGAAAAGCGGAGGGTGAAAGGGAGGAAATCGGACGCTCGGAAGAAGATGAGAAGACGCAGGAGGATTCCAGGGGCTGCTCAGAAAATTTGTTTAGGTGCAAGGGCTACTAGGTCGAGAGCAGGGGAACTCGTCGTGGGTACGTTTAACGTTCGCACACTTGCTTTCAAAAGAATGAACGGCATAGGCCACGCCGAGGTCATACTGGAGATTTGCGAGGACGCAGATTGCGATATCATACGAGGATTGCCGGAGGTGAGGCGCAATGGACAAAGTGCTTTTACGGCGGCGGGGTATGTTGTGTTTTGCTTAGGAGCAGACGGAGGAAAGTAGGAAAAGAAGAGGAACCACGGGGAAGGCTTAGCTGTTAGAGAGTTTATCGTGGCAGGGATGGATAAGGGCGACGTCGCGGTTGAGTGCTTCTGTGCTAGATTGATGAAGGTTCGCATCCAACTCAAGGGAACTCTAACGGTATGTATTTCATTGTAGGCTATGCTCCTACTCTCCACAAGAGCATCAGCGAAAATGAATACTTTTGGAGTTCACTTCACGAGTACCCAGTAGGGACGACCTCCTTGTCCTGATGGACGCAAATGCTAGTACAGGCATGAGAGGGACCGGGTGGACCGACAGCAAGGTATTGGGTGCATACGGACGTGACGAGCTGGACGAAAACGGGGAGCGGCTATTGATTCACGCAACTGATTACAAACTCGCCCTACTCAACACGTACTTGTTGTTTGTTGTTTGTTGTTTGTTGTTCTCACATTAACTCGCAAAATCAAGTCCGTGGTCACAGGACAGGCTCCAGTCACTCTGAAGCTGAGGAATACCCCAGGGAAAACACACACAACCCAAGGTGGTACACGCATATATCACAGCTGACGCAATTCATGCCTCCACCAGAAACGTACTATGCTACACCTGCTCGTGGTACTGCTGTACATCGTACACGTTTCAGAGTTTTAACTGAGGAAAGGCCCAGTACAGGCTTGACTACATACATAGTGACATAGCCGATTGGTACGTGATGTCACTGTGCGGACCCCACCCAGGGAGGACACTGAGTCGGACCACAACTTCGTGATCGCAAATATTCGCCTTTCGGGCCGCATCGCACCAAATCGTCCGAAGAGAGTACTAAAAAACCAGCGAGCCTTTGGTCTACCAGATTAATGGCGGACCCACATCTCCGGATGAGTTTCTAAAACGCGATCGCAGCCAAGCTTGCCTCCCCGATACCCGGTACTATTGCCGGAAGCGTTGATGATATGACCTCATTGCTGAAATTGACGCTACTGTGGAATGCGGCCGACATAGCGCCCCTTATTCGGCGCTGGTGTACGACCGAGGAGACGGGAGCGGAGTTGAGCGCACGATGTCAGGATAGTGAAGACGCGAGGAAACGGGTCCATTCTGCCCCAAACGATCGTGGTCTACGGCGAGCCTTGAAGACGACCACCAAACAGCTGGAACGCACGCGGGCGGAAGCTGTACAGAAGTTCTTCGAAGACCACGTTAGCCAACTCGAATGGCGTATCCGAGAAGGTGATCAATTTGGCTTCTACAAACACCTCAACGGGATGGATGTGGAAGAGCGGACGTTCAACTTGCAGTACATCAAAGACAAGGAACGTTGATTGCTGCGGGATAATGCCCTCATCCGCGAGCGGTGGGTGAGGCGGTTTCACAAACTGCTCAACACCAAAGTCGCTGACCCTTTACCCGAGCATTGTGTACGAGCTGAGGCAGTGGTCCCCGCGCAGACCACTGGACGGTGTCCCGTGATCCGTGCATGGGCGAACCGAAAGGCGGTAAGGCCCGATGGTCTCCCGGCCGAGCTTTTGAAGGTTTTGGCCGACGAAGGAGAATATAACACTCTCGGAAAGTTCCACGATATCATCATCGCTGTGTGGGGGGAAAGGGGCGTGCCGCACAATGGAAAGATGCAACGATCATAGTGCTTCACAAGAAAAAAGATCGGACTGAGTGTGGAAATTACCGTGGCATCTCCCTTGTGGCTCACGCCGGCAAAGTACTCCTCAAAGTCATCGCGGGTCGCCTGGGTGACTATTGCGAACCCGAGAACATTGTGCCGAGGAACAGTGTGGGTTCAGACCCCAACGCTCGACGGTTGACATGACTTTTTTTCTTTTTCTTTTTATCCTCCTGGGGATCCGGGTAAAAAAAGCTTAAGCTCCATACACTTTCGTTTGTGTACCAGTTTTCATGATGTTCGTAGTACGACGACTGCAAGAACTGCCGCGGAAGGACACCCCACTGCATAGAGGCGATAGTGCGCAAACGGAGCATATTGTTTGCGGGATTCGTAGCTAGTATGGGGGAGGAGCGTCTGCCACAGAGGGTGATGTTCAGGGAGTTTGTTGGGGGTAAGGGCTACTCAGGGGGGCAAGAGAAATACTGGATGGATCATCTGAAGGAGGATATGTCGGTCTTTGGAATGGAATCGAAGGATAGCGAAAGGCTGCTCAGAAGGCTGACAGATGGTTTCGACGAGTAGAGGAGGGAGCCGAGTTGTTCATGCGGAATTGGCATGAAACGTAGAGAAGCAA
The DNA here is from genome assembly GCA_012845835.1 of Undaria pinnatifida. Taxonomy (NCBI): domain Eukaryota; class Phaeophyceae; order Laminariales; family Alariaceae; genus Undaria; species Undaria pinnatifida. The sequence continues at coordinate 3,406,127 of JABAKD010000015.1, read as the reverse complement.
AGCTGCAGAACTACGCGCAAAGGCTGCGGCAGCGCCATCCACCATCGGCATCTCTAAGCGGCTGGGAGGAGAGGGAAGGGGGGGCAGGGGAAGGAGGGGCAGGGAGGGAGGGAGGAGGGAGGGAGGGGAGAGGGGGAGGGGGAAAGGGGGGAGGGGGAAAGGGGGGAAGGGGGGACGTCATGCCCAAGAGACTGATGTCTGGGTCTGGCCATCATCGTCTTTAAAATTGTCGGCCTTCCAATGGCCGTCACAAGCTAGCATAAAACCGGCCGGACTCCTTCGCCATGTTGCGTTCTCTCCCCAGTGCCATTGATGATGCACTTGATACCCTCTATGAGCCCAATGCAATGCCGTCTTTAGCCAGTTCCTAGGGTCTGCTAGTATGACATTTTTCATTCTTTTCTTATTCTTTTTTTCTCTTCTTTTTCATTTCCATCCTTCCTCTTCTTGTCTTGTCTTTCATGTCTTTTTCTTTTCTTTTCTTTACTTTCCTTTATCGTTTTGTTTCGCTTTCTTCTCTTTTTTTTCCTTTATCTTTTTTCTTTTCTTCGTTGTTTTCCTCCAATTGACTTCTTTTGGGTGGCAAGCGGTATAGTCGGTTTCTCCAGGCGTGAGTAATGAAACGTATGCAACGATATGAGCACATCGTAGACTGAATCCCGATTTCACATTTATGTGTTTCTGGTGGAGGCATGAATTTGTCGGCTGTGATATATGCGTGTACCACCTTGGGGTGTTTGTGTTTTTCCGTGCGGTAATCCTCAGCTCCAGAGTGACTGGAGCCTGTCCTGTGACCACGGACTTGATTATGCGAGTTAATGTGAGAACAACAACAACAACAGCTTGTGCTTTATCGACCTCACCAAAGCATGTGACTCCGTCGACCGAACTCTTCTATGGGATGTCCTTGCTCGGTGTGTCGTGCCACCGAGAATGCTCGCCGTCATCCGCCAATTCCACGACGGTATGAAAGCATGCGTGCGGCTGGATGATGGAGAGAGCTCGGATAAGTACGACGTGGGGCAAGGTCTCAGGCAAGGATGCGTGCTCGCGGCACTGCTGTTCAACATGTTTTTCACGGCGGTACTGCGTGTGGCCGAGAAACGCTTTCTCGCTGATCCAGCCACCACGGACAACGGTGTGCAGGTCCAGCGAAAGGAGGAAGGCGAGAAGAAGGGCACTTCACGCACAGGAAAAGTCGACGCACGGAGAGGGGAGGAGACGGAGGAGGTGCAGATATTGTGGGGTATGCTGTACGCGGACGATGCGGGCATCGTATCGCGATCATCAAAAGGACTGGAGAGGATGATGACGGTGATCGTGACTGCGTGCTCGTCGTTCGGGCTTACGGTATCCGAGGCGAAAACAGAGATAATGTGCCAGGAAACCAAAGGCGGGGGGAAAGGTGTCCTTCACATTAAATGCAGCCGGCCAGGTATCCAAAAACAATCGAGTTTTTGTACTCGGGCGGGGCTATCACCGCAGACAGAGACCTTGGCATTGAAATTGCGCAGAGTGTTCAGAGGGCTTGGGCGTGCTTCCAGCGGCACAAGATAGAAATCTATGACGGCCCGGGTGTGCGCTTACGGTTGAAGGTGCGGTTGCTGAAAGCTAAGGTGGTCGAGACACTGCTGTACGGTTTCATAACGTGGAGTCCAAACAAGCCTGAGTATGACAGGCTACGACGGGTTCACCGCTCCATGCTCCTCCGATGCCTCGGATGGCGGAAACGGGAGCGTGACAACCACACCCTATCGTACGCCGACGCGCTTGCCAAGACAGCTTCCGAGAGCACAGAAGCGATAGTGCCCAAACGGAGGATATTGTTTGCGGGATTTTACGGGATTCTTAGCACGTATGGGCGAGGAGCGTCTGCCACAGAGGGTGATATTTGGGGAGTTTGTTGGGGGTAAGGGCTACTCAGGGGGGAAAGAAAAGTACTTGATGGCACATCTGAAGGAGGATATGTCTCGGTCTTCGGTATACAATTCGAAGGGTGACGAAAGGCTGCTCAGAAGGCCGGCAGATGGTTTCGACCAGTTGAGGAGCAAGCTGAGTCGTTCTTGAGGAATTGGCATTAAAAGAAGAGACGCAAAGCTGCAGAGCGACGCGCAAAGGCTGCGGCAGCGCCATCCACCGTGGGCACCTCTAAGCGGCAGGGGGGAGGGGGGGAAGGGGGGACGGGAGAGGAGGGGAGGGGGTAGGGGAGGCGGGGCGTCATGCCCAATAGATTAAAGTCTGGGTCTGACCATCATCGTCGTGAAATCTGTGGGCCTTCCAATGGCCGTCACAGGATAGCGTAAGACTGCCCTGACTTCGTCGAAATGTTGCGTTCTCTCCTCAGTGCCATTGACGCATTTGATACCCTCTATGAGCCCAATGCCGTCTTTAATCAGTTCCTAGGGTCTAATAGTACGACATGTTTTTTTCCCGTTCCTTGCTTCCTCTTCTTGTCTTGTCTCTTCTTTTCTTTCCTCTCCTTAATCGTTTTTTCGCTTTCGTGTCATTTCTTCCCTTCCCTTTCCTTCATCTTCTTTATTTTCTTTGTTTCTTTTTTCCAATTAACTTGCGTGTGTCGTGCGTATGCGTAGTGAAAGGTACTACGTGCAACAAATACGTGGTAGCCTTTCTTGGGTGGCAAACGGTATACAGTAATTGGTTTCTCCAGGCGCGGGCAGTGAGACCTATGCACCAGTATGGACCAGGCACATCGTAGGCTGACTCGCGATTTCACTTTTATATGAGGCATGAATTGCGTCAGCGGTGATATATGCGTGTACCACCTTTAGGTTTGTTCGTGTTTTTCGCGGGGGTATACTCAGCTCCAGCGTCACTGGAGCCTGCCCTGTGACCACGGAATTGATTATGCGAGTTAATGTGACAACAACATGCATCTGGTACCTGGAGTCTCCTACAATACATACGACTGCGGGCGCAGCAGTCAAAAAGAATGTCGAGTGAGTATAGAGCCATACACACTCATATTTATTCAGTATCTGGATACCAGACACATACGTGTTGTTGTTATTGGAATTGTCGTTGTTGTTGTTGCTGGTGTTGGGTGTCGGTGTTGGTGTTGGTGCTGTTGTTGTTGTTGTTGTTATCACATTAACTCGCAAAATCAAGTCCGTGGTCACAGGACAGGCTCCAGTCACTCTGGAGTAGGGGAATACTGGTACATACGTCTCACTACTCGCGCCTGCAAACACCGACCACACCGCTTGCCACCCAGAAGGGGCTGTTGCACCACGTACATACATTTCGCGTAGTATACCTATCACTACGCATACGCACATCAGACTCGAGTCATTTGGAAATCACAAGGGAAAGAAGAGAAGCAAAATAAATCAAAATAATACTTCGAAGTAGAAAAGAAAGAACAACGTAGTATGAGCCACCTCCTCTATATTCGCGGAAAAACCTATTAATACCATACGGCAGACCAACAACCCACTCGGAACGCCAAGAGTAATCCACAATCAATCTTTAACCCTAAATTTTGCACTGTATTCATTTTGGGGGGCTCATGTGTAGTCTATAGACCCAACATATATAAAATCATCTAGCGTTCGCCAATAATAGTAAAAGAGCGTGCGCATCGAGTACTATAATTGTCCACGCGCGGATGCCTTGCTGCTTACAGAGCCGTGTGTGGGCAACACAGCAGTTCGGGCTGCATATCCCCTACCCCATTCTTCAGCAGCTCGAATGTTGCCTTTTATAACCGATCGATGCTGCAATCAATACGTTTTTCCCGCGATGAATCGTTCCCACTGGTTGATGAAGTTCCCGGTGGGCGTTTTCGCGGGGTCTCCGATTCGTAGTAAATGCTGCTGGGTCGAAAACTCTATAGACTACAACAACAGCAGCAGCAGCATTGGGACCGATGCACGTCATAAAAAGCCTGTGTGTGGGTTGAACACCAACCCACGACAAAAGCCGGTTAACTAGAGGACTTAGTCTATTTATCATTCCGGGAAATGGCTGTTGGGCCCTAAAAACTGATGTTTTTTGCCGATAATACGTGACCTACTCTGCGGGCCGGCCCAAAACACCCGTGTTGGTAGATTTGGATTCTTCAGCAAGCAGGTGGTTGGTCCCCCCGTAGTTTTCCTAGAGCCTTCTGGCGTTTTTTTACCACTTCTCCAAGGGTCGCAGTTGGACTGCTGTTCGTCCAAGTTGCCAGATGTGAGGACATCACAAAATTTAGCTCAAAATCCTCCAAGACCCGACTTATTGGGCTCAGTTCTAGTCGACCCAGTTCTGACCAACAACACCCATTTCTGAAACTGGTTGTTTCGGCCGAAAATTGAAAGGGGCCCCGAGGAAAACGGAGAACTACTCCAGAAAGCCCGCGGAAAGCTGGGGGATGGGTCTTGGGAAGCGTATCGGTGTTTTTGACAGTCAAGCCGAACGAAACAGCAGGACCTAGGTATTCGAAATCAAATCTCAGTTGTGTAAGGGACCAAACCAATTTTCCTTTACGATTTCAATGGTTGGTCCTCGTATGTTTGGCCTAGAATGTCAGTTCTGTGAGGGAACAAAACTAATTTTCGACTATTTAATACGAAGTACTTCGTATAAGTTTTTCATTAGCTGGTCCTTCGTTTGAATAGAAACTTGTAGAAAAAATATGGGAAAAGCTGTAGCCGACTATTTCGCTGGTTTTTCGTGGGCTGAGCAGTTGGCCTTGTACTGTGGCGTTATTCGACGGTTTCAGTATTAAGAGCTGTGATTGCTACCGCGTACATATATATATATATATATATATGGTATGTTAACCTACCCAACTTCTGCGCGCCCAAATTTGGTATCCCACAAAAACACCGTAGTACTGTCAACACTATTGATACCAACGCCACCATAGACTATCGTACGAACACGGAGGAGCTGACTCTTGTGATCGCGGTGGGCTGGGCTTGGCTTGTTTTCACTCCTACTAGGACCTCTTCCTTGGCCGCAACAACCCCGTGTCAGACTCTTCTAGGAAAACGCATACAATAGTGTGGAAGAGTCGTGGTGCCGGAAGGTGAGAGGGAAGGGACGCAGGGGTACCTGCTTCGCTTGCAGACAGCACCGGTTCTTCTTTGTACATTTTTTTTTTTTTTGGCGTTGAGCTATGGAAAGCTCGAGGAGACAGGAAAGGAGAAGGAGTGTGAGCATGGGGGTGGGGTGAGACTCCCAGAGTTCGCTTCACCCCAGCATTGCTGCTGTGCTCTCTTCTGGACCTTTACCTATGGACGTACGAGGAACGTTCTCCTAGATGTTCTATATTCCCATAGGCGCTTACTTCTATCTATCTTGTCCAGAGGAGGAACGTCCCATCACCGAGAACGCTCTAGTGGTGTAAGCTAGCTAGATTCTACGGGTTATCTTCTCCACTAAGAATATTCCGTTCAAGAGAATATTCTTGTGACCAACAGATCAAAGCTCTGCGGGCGATCTTACCGAATCTATTGCCAGCTATACTGACACTCTATTACAATAGGTGATACCTGAGACTACAACACTTACTGTGCTTCTAATATGTTATAGGTTTTCCGAGGTGTGTATTATGTTTCTTTTCCGAGCTGTGGCTCTCCTTTCCGGTTGGGTTGTTTCCTCGATTTCCCCTTCATTTTGTTTGTTTCATTTTTTGTTTTATTTTATTTTTATCTTTGTTTTTATTTGTTTTCTTAATATCTTTTTGTTTTTGTTTTTGTTTTTGTTTATTTCGTATTTCTCTCTTCCAATGTATTTCTGTTGCTGACGTATGTATGTTGTGCCTGTCGTACCCAGTACTAGGGCATGACATTGCGTTGTCGAATGCATTACGATGCATTATCTCTGTGTCGTGGCTTGTGACCACAGAGCTGATCTTTCTAGGGTGAAGAATCAGTACGGACACTGGGTGTGCTGGATGTCGACGAGTAGAAGAACGGTTTAATGTGAAGAACACACACACACACACACGGTAACAGGTTGATTTGTGAGCTTCGGTATCAACAAATTTACCATACTACACCTGGTACATACTTTGTACGGGGATTTCGGATTTCGGATGTTGGTGCCGTTTTCGGAGTTTTCGCACACACCCTGGCTGGGCAGCCAAACGATCTGTGCGTCATACTGCACCACAACAATCACATACTTGTGGAAGCTTTTTCTTTTTCATTTCGAATCAAATGACCCTCAATGGCGGAGAATACATATATTATGATCGGAGTATCACACACAGCTTGCAAAGATGAGTTTCGACGAAATCTTCGATCTCACAGCTGGAGTGTATTTTCATTTTTTATAATAAAATGAAAACACAATCCAGCTGTGGGATCGAATATTTTTTTGTCGAAACTAATCTTCGCAAGCTGTGTCTGATACTCCGATCGCGCGTATTACGGGTTGTGTGTCCTCACTGAGGGTATGGGTCGGCGACTCCCCTTGCAACTACAGTGTAGCTATCAGGGTCAACAGGGTGATGTTTGTCAGTCTGTGCGCGGAAACTATAAACCCGTTTCTGAGGGGGACAAAATCTGACAGCCGTGGAAGGAAATGCATACATTTATCAAGTGATTATATAGACATTGTGCTGGTCTTTCCTTCGCCAACCCGTAATAACGGTAAACGACCAAGGCTATCGATATACAACTCCTCTTTGCAGCTCCGCTCAAGGATTTTTTCCAGGCGGTCAGCATCATCAGGGTAAGGATCGAGTAGGCGGGTTAAACGCCAAGCACATATCAACCATTGCGGAAGCCGTGGCGTAATTGCTGCATCCGATTTCATCGCACGTAAGCCATCGAATACTCCTTAACTTAGACCAACACAATTATTGGGAAATATTTTCAGCGATTTTTTCTCTCTTAACCAAGAATCTCGGACGCCAAACATAAAAACCATCCACTATGGGACCAGCAATTATCGTTATTTATGGGTTCAGAAATAATCGAGGCCAGAAATCAGCGGAATTTGGTGATTCCTGAGCCCAGAGATAACAGCTCTTCCAACCTCTCAGAACTGGGATTATTTGACCTTTTCTTTGGATACTTGTTGTTGTTGTTGTTGTTCTCATAGTAACTCGCATAATATAGTCCGTGGTCACAGGACAGGCCCCAGTCACTCTGGAGCTGAGGAATACCCCAGGGAGAACACAAACAGCCCAAGGTGGTACACGCATGCATCACAGCTGACGCAATTCATGGCTTCACCAGAAAGATATAAAAATGAAATTGGGATTCAGTCTACAATGTGCCAGGTCCATATCGGTGCACGCGTCTCATTACTCACGCCTGGAGAAACCGACTATACCGCTTGCGACCCAAGAAAGACTACCACGTATATGTTACACATAGCATCGATCACTACGCATATGCCCGACAGACGCAATTCAATTGTTGAAAAAAAACAAAGAGAAGAAAAACGATAAAGGAAGGAAAGAAAATATATGAAAGCGAAAAAAAAGAAATCAAAAAAGGAAAGGAAAAAACAAAAAAAGACAAGGAAAGCAAGCAAAGACAAGACAAGAAAATGAACCAAGGAAAGGAAAATGGAAGAAGAAAAAGAAAATGTCATACTAGTAGACCCTAGGAATTGACTAAAGACGGCCTTGGGCTCATAGAGGGTATCAAGTGCATCATCAATGGCACTGGGGAGAGAATGTAACATGGCAAAGAAGTCAGAGCGGTCTTATGCTATCTTGTGACGGCCATTGGAAGGCCCACAACTTTCAAGACGATGATGGACAAACCCAGACATCAGTCTCTTGGGCATGACGCCCCTCCTCCCCTCCTTCCCCCCTTCCCCCCTCACCCCCCCCCCCCCCCTCCCCCCTCCCCCCCCTCCTCCCTCCCCCCCCCCCCCCCTTCCCCCGTTTCCCACCTCCCCCCTCCCCCCTTCCTTCCCCCCTTCTCCCTACCCCCGGCCGCTTAGAGATGCCGATGGTGGATAGCGCTGCCGCAGCCTTTACGCGTCGCTCTGCAGCTTTGCGTCCCTCCTATTCATGCAAATTTCGCATGAACCTTTAGGCTCGCTCCTCTACTCGTCGAAACCATCTGTCAGCCTTTTGAGCAGCCTTTCGCCATCCTCCGAATTTCATTCCAAAGACCGACATATCCTCCTTCAGATGATCCATCCAGTCTTTCTCTGGCCCCCCTCAGTCCCAAAAGACGCCCCAAACATCACCCTCTGTGGCAGACGCTCCTCCCTCATACGTGCTACGAATCCCGCAAACAATATCCCCCGATTGCGCACTATCGCCTCCATGCTCCCGGAAGCTCTCTTGGCAAGCGCGTCGGCGTACGATAGGGTATGGTCGTCGCGCTTCCGTGTCCGCCATCCGAGGCGTCGGAGGAGCATGGAGTGGTGAACCCGTCGTAGCCTGTCATAGTCAGGCTTCCTTGGGCTCCACCTTATGCAACCGTAAAGCAGTGTCTCGACCACCTCAGCTTTCAGCAACCGCACCTTCAACCGTAAACGCACACCCAGGCGATCATAGATTTCTATCATGTACCGCTGGAAGCACGCCTAGGCCCTCTGAAGACTCTGCGTTATTTCAATGCTAAGGTCTCTGTCTGCGGTGGTAGTCCCGCCCAAGTAGACAAACTCTACCTCGTACCAACTATCACGTGTCACCACTGCCTATGCGGTACCTGGTATGATACTTGTGTGCTGTACACGTCACCAACACCCACAACAAAGAATCACAACCACACCTACGACAGCATACCGCGCTTGTTGTGTGCGAGACGAGCTTCGTCCTCACACAAACGCGACAGCAGCAGCACTACCATCGAAACCACCACGGGCACACCACACAAGCAGCACAGCAGCAGAGACAGCAGCAGAGGCGGTGGTGACCTAACGTCGCCGGCGACAGCATTGTACGTGCCAGATTTCAAAAATACAGACAAACGGCAAACAAACCAAGACCTACCAATTCAAAACATAAAATACTTTCCAAAAATCAGAAGCCATAATGGACGCCCCTTATTTCTGATGCAGTTATTTCTGGAGCCTCAAAACTACAAAAAACAATCGTCAGTAATAATCGCTCAAACATTTTCCAAAGTGGTGGGTTGTAGGTCTACATTTCTCTCTCGTTAGAACGAGGGCAGTTTTGTCAATTTCCGAAGGGAAGATAATCAAAATGCGTGGGTCCCTTAAGACATGGATGAAGCGCATTACAATGTTTCGAATTATTGAGGAAATTCGTCCGTCGTTGTTGTCATCATAATAATTTGCTCCGGTACGAGGTGCGTAGCAACAAAAACATTTTTAGACTCTCGAGATCAGAGCGTGTGCAGGGACACGGTTGACGAATGGTGAAGGTGTCGCTGTCGGCGGACCAACTAAGTGATAAGCTCTGCAAAAAGTCGTTCGATATCACATCATCTGGCTGTCGTCATCGTGTTGTCGCACTCACCACTCCCTCTACCCTTCACGGTGGTAGTAGAGTGAAGACAGACGCGTGTCAGAATAATATTTTAGGCTGAAATATCTCTGATTGATTGCTGATTGGTATCAACGGGGTTCTTCAAATGGGGATTTATATATACTCACTTTTGTACTATTTACAGGATATATTCACATACATGATAATCAACTGATGCGTTCCTTCCACAACCTGTCAGATGTATCCCCTTCATTCAAGGGTTTATAGCAGCTGCACACAGATTAAGTAGCCCCCCCCCTCTACTACCTCGCCCCCCCCCGCCCCCGCCCCCCACCTCTTGAAAAATATCCGCCCTCCCCTGACCGTTATTATAGGACGATTCACAGGATATATTTGATAAACTGAATCACTGATGATGCTTTTCCTTCCACACACAGCCGTCAGATTTTATCCCCCTCAGAAACGGGTTTATAGTTTCCGCGCACAGATCGATTAACATGACCCTGCTGACCCTGGTACAAGCTACACTGTAGTAGTCCCAAGGGGAGTCGCCGACCTATATTCTCAAGACAACATACGCCCAGTAATACACACGATCGGAGTATAACACAGCTTGCAAATATGAGTTTCGACGAAATCTCTTCGATCTCACAGCTGGAGTGTGATTTGATTTTAGTAGTATACTCACTTACCGTGTCGCGATGCCATTTCTGTATTCAACAACAATAGACAAGTCTATATTATAAAAACAAAAAACACGACTCCATATGTATAGTGTTTATACTCCCTAGGCCATGGAAAATTTCATCATGGGGTTACACCTTCATAGGTATTATTTCCAAATATTCGCGTATTGGGTAGGGTATAGGACGCATGCTACGATTCGTGGTTCACGAACTTTCTTGTCTTGGACTCCTCGCTTATTATTATGGAGAGCTCTTCTATTATTGTTGTTGTAAGAGCTCTTCTTCCCAAAACGGATTTGCGGAAAAAAATAAGTGCACTACTATACGAGTACCTCCGATGAAAAATCCAGGGTAGTCCTCGGTACCGTTTTTTGTCACGGTACCAGATCGGACGGTATTGCGAAATGACGGTACTTTTCAAACGGTTGACGGTATTTCGATTTCTCACGGTACCACTTTTGGCGGTACACGGTATCGCCGAATTTGACGGTACTTTTTCGGCGGTATCGAAAAGTGACGGTATTTTCTAGACGGTAGACGGTTTTTCGATATTTGACGGTACATTTTTGGCGGTACTGCAAAACGACGGTACCGGTCCCGGTACTGCCAAATTTGACGGTACTTTTTTGAGGGTACTGAAATATGACGGTTCCGCCACTGAGAAATACAGAATTACGAATGACGAAATACTTGACAGTACCTGCCGGGCGGCGATCAAGCATGCCGGCACCACCCCGCTGATGTTCCTGCATACCTATATAGAACGGACGAATAGAGGCTAGACTAATCGTCGAACCGTCAAGCTGACAAACTCACCAGCCTCACGCGAAACAACATTTAGACATTAAGCACCAAAATAAGACAATAAAACAATACTACTACTGTACTGTAAACAATAAAACAATAAAACCTAAAACATGAAAACATTCAATGAAAACCATCACCCTACAATCTTTGACGGTTCTGAATATGACGGTTTTTCTAAACGGGAAACGGTACTTCGCTTATTTGACGGTACTTTTATGGCGGTGCTGCAAAATGACGGTACTTTTTAAACGGTTGACGGTTTTTCGATTCTTGACGGTACCGCCTTCGGCGGTACACGGTTTGCCCAAATATGACGGTATTCCGCCGAGTACCGGGACCGACGTACAGCACGGGAAAATTACCTCGGGAATTTTCCCGAGGACTACCCTGGAAAAATCGCATGGACCGACCAACCAAGTATTCAACGACAATCATTGTCACAAGTCCAGTAGGAAAGTCCGACGATTGTGGGTAGGCTAGACAAGCTGCTCCGTCACTCCAGAAAACTATACCCCCCCCCCCCCGCCAAAATCGCTCCTTTATCGTAGCACGCGCCATGTAAATATCCATTATATATTATACTCCAGTAAAAAATAAAAAGACACTAGGGTAGTTTGTGCTGGCTTTGGCTCTGCAGCAGTATATAATAATAGTAGTACCTGTAGTACCTAAAATAATAGCGTAATCGGTGACCTGTGTTTTTAAATCACCACTGTTATTAATAGTGTACTAACACTGCTGCTGTACGTAGCTCGGTACCTTACTTAGGTGATAACGCGTCTTCGCAGCTCACACAAGATGACGTCACATCGAAGACAAACGGGACCGAATCTCTGTGAAAATGTTTTTGTTGGTATTGTTTTAATTGATGCAGAGAACAAGCATGCCAGTATCCCTTTTGCGCGGTTGCGTCCCTAAAAGAGAAAAGGAACGAGGGTCGCCGGGGCTCGAACCAGTGATGTTGGTGCTTGCTGGGCCCAAGTTAAGGTGGTGGTCCCACAATTTGGGGAGTAGTCCCCATATGTGGGAATGCGGCAGGACGCGAGCTGTCGAAAGGACTTACACCTGGTTGGTGCTTTGCCGTGATCCCTGAACCTGTATGGCCCTCGAGGGACTCCAGTGCTTCTCGAGCCGTCAGGATGCTTTGTGCCCTCTGGGCAACCCCCGGCTACGCACAGAACCCAGCAGGGCCCCAAACATGTAGGGAAAAGACTGGGGTATACTGAAAACAAGTTTATTTCTTTGTCGGTCTTTGTCGATTTTTTTGTCGTGAATGCGCAATCTGAGTGGTTATTCTTTGTCGGAGTCTGTCCCACCCTCAATTTTTTTCGCCGCGCTCCCTGAATTTTATGGTTTTGTAAGGACGAGGCGGTATTTTTGGGAGGGGATTTTTTTTCGCAGCCCAGGGCACAACGAAGTGAAATGTTTTTGTTATGTGTGTTTTGTGTGTGGTGTGTTGTGTTCGTTGTCCCAAATGCCCCGCACGGGCAGGATCGAACAGCAGAGGCGCAAGCGTTCCAGCGTAACGCCGAAGAACGCGGTGTATCCGACGAGGGATAGAAGTAGAGGGTGTGTGGTGTGGGCTGCGAGAGTGTTCGCGTGCCAGGGTGTAGTTCGTAGCGCTGTTTGATTTGAAGCGCGGCCGTTTGAATTTTATGGTTTTGTAAAGACGAGGCGTTATTTTTGGGAGGGGATTTTTTCCGCAGCCCAGGGCACAACGAAGTAAAATGTTTTTGTTATGTGTGTTTTGTGTGTGGTGTGTGTTGTGTTCGTTGTCCCAAATGCCCCGCACGGGCAGGATCGAACAGCAGAGGCGCAAACATTCCTCCAGCGCATGCACCACCAGCGCTGGGTTGGCAGGGCAGCCGAACGGTACTTGGATGCTACTAGCAGTGTAGGGGGGGGGCGACGCGCCCCCCCCCGAACCCCCCCCCCCGGGACGCCCTTCAGTGTGCGTTGGCAGGGGCCCGACGGTGTGCGCCGGAAGGACCTCCACCAGTGTGCGTTCGAAAAAGTATATGGGAAAATTATGTAATGGATTTTCAAAAATACACCCCAGCAGCTGTGAGATCGAAGATTTTGCCGAAACTCATCTGTGCAAGCTGTGCGTGATACTCCGATCGCGCGTATTACGGGTTGTGTGTCCTCATTTAAAGATACGGGTCGGCGATTCCCCTTGCAATGTATATTTCTATCACGTCACGTTTGGAGCCTCATAGTAATTAGAGGCATCCCCGCCGCAGCAGCAAGCTGCGTCGACACGATCATGGTAGTGACATTGCTACAGGATTTGACTGCTCTTGAGGCATTGGGACGAAAAGGCCAGGTTGCAACAATTCAGGGTTCCGCTTGGCATAACTTATTAATATTGTCTTTAGAAATAGTGACGGGACATGATGTGACAGCATACACACATACATACCTGGTATATTTGATCAAATTATTGGCAAAGCTATTAAAATCACCCACTACCTTTTTTTGTGTTTCCCATGCACTATTACTATAACATTAAGGCTTGTTCCAAGTTGGCTAGTAGTACTCTTTTTTCCCGGAATCCGCAAAAAAATCAGTCCTGAAACTCGAAAGTATTAAATGCTTGGGTTTGTGCGGAGCCCTCTGTGATCTTTTTTTGCGATTGAATGCGTTTTTTTATTTGGACACGCCATGACAACCTACGGTATGCTATGTAACCGACATACCTCCCTGGTATATTCCACGGCGTATACCATGGCGTGCACCTTTGCCATATAGTGCATGTACACGATGGGATGCCACGGGGCGTCCCATGCAGAAGTCTATGCGACGCCTTGATTCCATCGCAAACATGAGTTCCGTGGGCATTTCCATGGCATACCCCGCGGTCGTTCATCGTGTACCACACGGCATGCGCAATGGAGGAGGGTACTCAGGGTGCCAGGTCCGACTTTGTGTGTGTTCTTGTTTCGACCAATGAAACACCACGTAGTATCAGAAGTTGACCAGTTGCGGGGGTTGTCGAACAAATGGAAAACTCTACTGCGGTGAGGGGTCACATTGTGATATTCGCGCAGGCATGGGACCCGGATTCAGCAAGCAACAGCTGCCGCGATGCCCGCATGTGTTTATTACGTGAACCGAAGCTCACAACCTACTATTATCGCCAAGATGCACGCATGCGGCTTGTGATGTGGCCGTTGTGTCACGTGCAGACACCCTGCCCAAAACTTGAACGATCGCTCAGTCGGTGTCACTCAACTGTTGTCGTGGGCTCCGGCTTCGAATAACAGGCTGGGAGAGAAAAAGACGCCCCAAAGTCAGCTGTGCCGATTGACGGCGATTGGGGCGATAGAAAAGAGGCGAGGAGAGTGAGTTGGAGTGCGTGAAGCACGATCGATGGAGCACAGCTATAAAGAAAAAGTAAATTGAACACCACAGTCTAATTAGAGTGCTTGCCACGCGAGTCGAAGCTCAGAACCTAATTGACATGATACTCGCATGTGGGTCGACGAAAGAATGCTGAATCTCGCCAACCAGCCTGCAACAAACGCTAGCACTAAGTCGGTGCTTATCGCGATAATCGAGGCTCCTAACATGTTGACGTGATAATTGCACTCTGGAGTGTGGTACATTTGCTAGTTCGCATCAGACAATCCGCCAAAGAAGGAAGCACTCAGTGGGTGTCAATCAAGTGGTCGCATGACGTTCGACTTCACAAAGCTGACTGTATTGTTATCGGCATATTCGAGACAACAGAAGAAATGCGAAGAGAGCGAGATAGAGGCTGTGATACACGATCGATCGATCACATCTCATCAAAACCAGGCCTCAAGACCCGAAAAACGCGGCCCTGATCTAAGCCTGAAACGTCAAGCCGCGTCACACAGGTTGGGGTCCCCCCGCATGAAATATGTAGAACTTATTCCACATTCTGAAGACACTACTAATACTACTCATACTACACAGCTAATTGCGCTGCTGTGCTCTATGAATGACATCGAGTGGCTCTGTCTCCGACACTGAATCATAAGTTAATGACTAATATTATGGTGTGGGCCTTGCGAAAGGTCGGGGTACTCAAATGAGAGAGCGAGGTGGGTGGGCGGAGTAGCTTGGCCATAGCCAAGCTACGAAGACCGGCTCGCGTACTGGCAAGGAATACAAAGCGTCGCCCAGGACGTCACCCCTGACGTAGCTCCTGAGCGTAAGCTGTTATCTGCCTACGTCGGTCACTCTACAAGCCACGTGCGTGACGTTTTTCATACTTGACGTTATAGCGAAGACCAACCCCTACGAGAGGCAATCACATCCACTCCTATTAACACTGCTCCCTCCTTCCAAGAATCATCCTACTCTTTACGCGAACACACAACTATGTAATCTCAGCCAACCAGCGCAGGGCGTGGCCGAAACCGGGGAGCTATTATACCATGGTTATGTTTCTTACGTGGTGCGTAGATTCCGTGGTTCGTTATACTGTCATGCGATATATATATATCACGTCTTTCAAAACTCCGCCCTCCCATCACCGGTTGTTCGACTTACAGGATTCACTTGATAAACTGATGCATTTCCTTCCACAGCTGTCAGATTTTTTCCCCCTCAGAACGGGCTTTATAGTTTCCGCGCACAGACCGACTAAGATCATCCTGTTGACCCTGATAGCTATACTGTAGTTGCAAGGGGAGTCACTGACCTATAGTGACCTATAGTCTATCCTTAATGAGGACCCACAACCCGTAATACGCGCGATCAGAGTATCACACACAGCTTGCAAATATTAGCTTCGACAAAATATTCGATCTTACAGCTGGAGTGTTTTTTTTCTACTTATATAATATACCAGGTAGTCTATATTATGTACGTGCCTATTCCTAGATCGCACTACAGTTTTCCTAATCGAATGGCACGGTCAATTCCGAAACATACGATAGTTGAATAACAGGAATCAGACTTAATTGATCAACAGGGATAGGTGGTTGGTCTATTGCTCACAAGAATGGCGCATACGAAGTGGAACACCATGACCCTAATAATGTGTACCATGTAGCAAACTGTCTAATCCTCAGTACGACCCGGCGATGGACAGGGCAGAGTATTAGCCAGGGTAGTGTTGATTAGCAAAGGTTATATCCTCGGAAGCAACTAATCAAGCCCACAGTGCTTTGGCAGCACCGGCCGTGACACCTTTAACGCGCAGCCGAATATAACGACGTACTATTTTCTGGAGTCAACAGATCGATGGGTCTGTGTTTATAGGGTACCGGCGCCAGGTAACATTGCGGGGTGTCCTGTATTGTTGTCTATATCTATGTGTGTCTTCGCTGTATAACTGGTCACCAGGCCGACGCAGCATTTGCGTCTAGTGTCGAACAAAGGACGCTTCGGGTCCACAATAGGAGCAAACTAAATCCCCATTCACTCGGGTGTGGATCCATCCCCCAGGCGTCTTCGATACGCTCACGTGAACGGGTGGCCTCGCACGGACGAATGCCGTAAAGAGACGTCGGAAATCAGAACGTCGCTTGCCCGCGACCGCAAACGTGAAAGGACGTGCGAACGTCTTGGGTCGTGCCGGTGCCAGGCTGCCGCAAGAAAGTCACAGTGCGACCTTCAGGAGTCTTCCGCTCTGGCAGAAACGCTCTATAGGGGTGTTGTCGGCCAGGGGATGAAATCCAACAGTAGTCCGATGCCTGATTGTAACTCAACGAAAAACCCTCACGATTGTTCTAAGGTGCTTTGTTTCTCCTGTTCCCTCGCCTTCCCTACCCAACTGACAGGTGCGACTTCTGCGAGGACTACGTGCAGATTCTAACGACCGGTTACCGCCCCGACATGGCCACCTTTACCCCTGACGGAAGACGCATCCTTACCGCGAACGAGGGCAGGGCGGTGAGACTCCAGCAGCGCGTACGTAGCACTGCGGATACGCTTCACCCGAACGCCGCGAGAGGCGTGGTGTGTTTCTCTGCGTAGAATGTAGATGCCTTGAGTTCTCGACTCAGGAAGAGGTACAGTGTTTGTGTGACGAGTCATCCCAAGATAGGCGTTGCCCTTTCTTGGCCGGGTGAGCTGCTCAACAGGGGAGCTACCGGATATTCTGACACGGTTACCGGTATATTTTCTGTTTAGGGCTAGCGCGTAGCGGTGCACGTCGGATATTGCGCGGATGAATGCCTTCGAAGTCATGTGTCGTATGGGATATCAAGATCATCATGTTAGCAGCTCAGAAACTTCCTAGAATCAGCCGTACACCCCTACCGTGGGATGACTTACCTTCAGGAAATATGCAAGCATCACGACACCCCCCCTCCTCACGTTCGCGTTCTCTGCGCTGTGGTGTTCTGTCTCTTCGTTTGATTGAACGTTTCGTGTACGTGAAGTTGGACTACACTAGTGCGGAAAACGACCCCGTAGGTTCGGTGTCGATCTTCAAGCGCCAATGGTCTTCGAAGACGTACAATGAAGACTGCGAATTGGGGTTCGAAAAGTTCGACAAGCCGTACCGAACGAGGAAATTGATCGAGCGAGGCATGCGCGTTGGCGGCCAGGACTTCACGACCTTCTCCATGGTAGGACTGTCCGGCAAACTCACTGCTGTGCACTGCCCTTGGTGCCTTTGCTACTGGTAATGGTATTGCCACTGCTACCCGTTACTGGTGATGTTGCTGAGGTTGGAACCGTATGTACCACTGTTGAGGTTGCTGCTGACTCTTTATAGCACCACATATGATATAGAACATCTCCTGCGAAATGAGCTTTAGCTCCGCTGCGCCCCGCTCCTCCTCGCAATGGCCGCCTTTCTTCCCTTTTCGCATATTTAACGTCAAAAACGCGCGTCTCTGTCTGTCCGACGCACTACCAGGACATGGAGCCTGAGTCGATCGCGGTCACAGAAAACAGCAATACGGCCTACGTAACGCTACAGGTGAGGCGACAAATTTCAAAAAGCGGCGGCAGAGTTGGCTCGTAAACGTTTTAGGAAGTTACCAACCGATATCTACCGCGCAGCTTCGCCCGAAGCACCCCACGCCTGACCGCTCCCGGATCCGGAATATGAAAGGAGTCCTTGGGAGTGGTACCGTTTTAGTAGGCGTAGTATGTCGGGGGTCGTTTAGAGTGCGTTATCGAGGTCCTCATAAAATGTTCGAAGGCCCTTGAAAAACAGTATATGACACGTATATATAACGTGAGACCCTGCGAGCCCTTGAACGCGTTTCCGGGAATCATCCGTGTGTCGGCTTTAGACGCCCCCTTGAATGTAGGGTACTTGTCCCGTAGGTTTCGTTTTCGGACCCCGGTGGCGACGCAACCATGTTCGTCCCCAGCACCCTTTGGTGTCCAACCCCATGGAGACACCCCCCTGCGCGATCGTCGATAGATGCTATACTCAACTTAATTTTGAAGTGGTCTTGTACACTTCCAATGACCAGCGATTGCCAATCCTACTGAGGTTCTTTCCGGGTAGAGAAAATCTCCCCACATAGGCACAATGGGCATACATACCAGGTACGCAGCACAGTTTTCAACACAACACCGTCGACTGACTGTCAAACAGTCACCCTAAACAATTCTTGCACGCGTTACGACACACAGGAAAACAACGCCGTGGTGAAGATCGACATCAAGGGCTGCGAAATCAACCGCATGTTCCCGCTCGGTTACAAGGTGCAGTGGCTGAAGACGTCGCAGCCAAGCCGTCAGAAAGCGGCCTCTAATCGATCATGATACGGGTGCACTCACCAAAATATCCTTGCGTTGTACTGAAGGTCTCCAAACGTTCGCGGCCTCTGTCCTCTAATGGTTGGGCTGAGAGGTGTTGAGTGCTGCACCATGTATCCCTCAGCGCCCGCTGTGTCTGTTGGTCAATTTGCCCGAATATGGATTTTGGTTGGTGGGTTTAGGGTGTTACGACAAGCGCATACCTGGTACATTGAAGGAGAGCACGCGTCACATGCTGGCTTGCCTCTTATGTGCCCAGAGAGAATAATGGCAGTACGGCGAGCTCTAGCAGCGCAGGGGGCGATCGATGCTCCATAAGCGATGGGTGGGATCAACTATACGTCCTGCCGCTTCTTTGAAAGCTCCGTTCGTATCTCAACGCAAGCGTCCGCCCATCTCATCCCTTGCCAACAGGACTTCAGCTCATCTCACGGACTAGGGATTTAAAGCGTTCGTAGTTGTGGAAAGAAGGAGGCTCATGCTACGACAGAAGTAGCACTTTTCGTCTTAATTTTTTCCGAATGACGGGGCTCCTCAACCCAAATTCGTCGGAACTAGGCCATATATTTTGCATGATTCTCGTTGGGTACCTAAGCCGTGGAATTTGTCATGCGGAAGCAGTTTTATTTTTCTCCAAATCAGGTTTGGGCGGAGGTCTTGAGCTCCCAGATTGAGCAACCTCAACAAACAAGCGGTGCCCCTCTATCGTAGCACGCGCCAGGAACGGACGTCCGGGAAACAACACAACCCGCAGTTTTGAAACAACCAGACAACTATATTGTTGAAACTCGTAAACACGGAGTTTTGCGTTGGTTCAACGTTTGTCGTATTTCTCGTATCTCGGCCGCAGGAGTGGGGTAGTGGTGTGCTGTTCGACGCGTCAGACAAAGACGACGAGATCAACCTCCAGAACTGGCCGACGGTGAAAGGAATGTATCAACCCGACTCCATCAAGACCTTCAAAACCGGGGGGACGCGTTGTAAGTACACCTGAAAGCAAGCCAACAGACAACCGCGAATGTCCGCAGATATTTGGTTTCATTGGTGTGACCGTGAAGAACCCGTGATTTCGTGACGATTGTAATGCAGGACGGGACAAGGGCAAGAACAGACTGGTCCAGCTAGAAGAGAAACGAGTCGATGAATGCCGCTCACGGTTAGTCTCACTGTTGTTGTTATATATGTGATTGACCTTCTTGTGACGTGTTGTTACCTTGGTTTCGTAAGCAGTCGTGTATGCCTCTCTGCCCCCTACCCACCCACCACCCGACGGCGACCCAGCCCCTTTCTTTTTCACATCAGATGTTTAGCAGCCCGCACACTTCAGTGCTGACCCATACTCCAGTGCTGACAGAAAGTACATGTTGCCAGGCCTCGTTCGTCGCTCTGAGACCACACTTAACGCGCGAGGGTGGTTGGCGGACGCGATTTAGGTTTAGCAAGACCCTGCTTGGATGGCAGCGGAATGAGTAATAAATGGCTTGAAAATCTCGAACGAAAAGAGCCGGGGTTAGCTCCCCGACGGCTTGACCTGTTTTAGTGACAACGCGTAGATTTCATTGTTCTCTCACTTTATCTGTATCTCTTTGGGGGAGGACAGGTGTTATCATACCATCAGCAGAACGGCAAAGTGGTAGAGATCTGCACCACCTAGCTCGTGTTTGCCCGGTGCGTAGGTCACAAACGATCCCACCCCCCCTCCCCTCTCACCCACCTCCTCCATTCAATCCTGCTCCTTCCAACAATACCAAAGATTTTGTTACGGCCAACGAGGGCGATGGGCGCGAGTTTG
The DNA here is from genome assembly GCA_012845835.1 of Undaria pinnatifida. Taxonomy (NCBI): domain Eukaryota; class Phaeophyceae; order Laminariales; family Alariaceae; genus Undaria; species Undaria pinnatifida. The sequence continues at coordinate 3,385,774 of JABAKD010000015.1, read as the reverse complement.
GCGAAGACGAGGACGACGAGGACTACTACACCGACGAGATCCGTGTCGAAGACTTGGCCGTGGAACTCGGGTTTGACGCCACCGAGTCGCCATACGACGAAGCCAACCTCGGCAGGCTGAAGGTGCGCAACACGCTCTCCAACAGCAGTAATCGCATGAGATGACACGGCACCAGTCACGGAGGCGTCGTGGTTGAGTTGGGCACCTCGAAAACGCCCACAGGGGCGTGCCACGACAGGGATAACGTTTTTTCTGGGCCGTTTATATAATGGGGCGCTCGTTCACCCAATATCGTCATAATACAGTGGTTATGATCTCGCTGCAATATTCTTGGGATACCTACAGTAGGTCTACAGTAGGTCTACAGTAGGTCATGCTGCCAATCTTCATCGGGTGGCACGTTTGCCTTTCTCCGCTTTTGTGCGTTGAGGGGGTATAGAGATCCTCGGGCGGTGACTCTCAAAAATAATTCGCGCAAACTTGTACCGTCGCATGTGTCCAGGTTTACACCGGTATCATGGTTGCGATTGGTATTTTGTACGATGAGTACGTGGTGGGTTCACATTTGCGGCAGCGATACGTCTCTTGTGAAGCCTTCTATCGACGAGCCTAGGCTCGGCGATGTCTCGGGGTAGAGACGACCCTCATTCAGGCCCCACGACAGCGTATCTCCGGTGGGAATGTGTGTGTTCTGAAAATGGTAGATTCGGGCGATGTTTTGCTGTGCTGTTGTACGACAAGATGAGGAACAAGCTGCGTTATATATTAGCGCTCAATATCCCAACTACAAAACAAATAAACCACGACGGGTGTGTGCATGCAATGATGTGTTCCTTACCGTGCATTTCCTCGTGCAGGTGACGACGACGGCACCGTTCGACGGAGACATGACCGAGCTCTACGCTTTTGGTGGCAGGTACAGTTGGTGATAAGAAAGGCGTGATACCGAAACGAAAAATTCGCCTGCGCTTGTGGGGAGCAAATCTCGGGGTGGTCGGTATGTGACGCCTACCAGATGCTGATCAAAGTTGCACGTGTGAGTGTGAGTGGAGACTCGTGGCACGACAGTAGTCGTGGCTCGTTTGTTTTCGGATCCAACTCTGACTGACGAGCCTCTCAACCGAGGAAGTGCCTGGCGTCGTTGGAATCCCATGTACCGTGATCTACAGCGTTGGACCGAGGCTGTGGTAGGGCGGGAAATGTTAAGGTATTGGTGGGGTATAAGTCCGTTTGACCACTTGCAACGGTTAACCAATAGCTTACCCAACCTAAGCCTTAGAACCCCCCCCCCCCCCTGAAACGGCGGGATAGCAGGTCGCGGCCGGAAATATTGTCAATATCCAAGCGGTTTCGTTTTTAAAACCAGGTTAGGACTCATAGCACGGTAGGGATTGCAGTTGCGGGATTATCTCCTAGGAATATACCTGTCCGATTGAGCTCCTCGAGTGAGAAACTGCCTATCGGTCATCAGTCAAGAGTACATAGTTTTAGTACTAAGGCATGGAAATATTGGTCTGGTTGCACGAACGAATGCCTTCGAAACCATGACTCGGGTGAGATGTTGAGCTATCCCCTCATGATAGGAGCTCAGAAAATTCTCTGAATTTGCTGCGCCCCTATATACCGTGGAATGGCTCTGTGAGTCACTCGCACGTGTGAAAGTCGTTCTACGGTAGCCCCCCCAACTTTTCTTCAAAGAAATCACCGGTTTCAATACCAGCTCCCGGCCGTGTTTCCTGAAACACGATGTCCCTCGACACCCCGATGTCATCGATCGATAGGCCTTTGCACACAAGAAAATATATAGATACTTTTTTTTTTTTCCAATTGTATCCTTCCTTCGTGTCGAGCAGCCATGAAACGTTCGTTCAAGAAAATTTCTGATTTCGAATGGGGCTATCGAAGAATCAACCGTGTGACTCTGCACCTTGCGTTACCAAACGTGCTTTCGGCGATTTTTGTGGGCGCGACATACTCATTTTATTGCACGTATTCATATATTTTTTTTTTAAATCCGTACGATAGCTCAAGGATGCGAACGAACTGGAAGGTCACATGCACGAGTGACCCCGAGCCGCCGCAAAAACAAAGACGTCCCTCATGAAGGGACCCCCCTTAGTATCGTAGGCTTGGCCATTTTACGTCTTTCATTTTGGACACGATGTGCGTTTTCATCGGGTGAAGCATGCATGCAATTGTGATCATATTTTAGGCTTTTCGAGAGGTACACAGGTCGTCAAGCGAGAAACTGTGTATCCCTTAAGTTCACACGCTGCCGTGGCACAGCGTTTTCAAACAGTACTAGTCCCACCCCGGTGGAGGCGTGTGTGCGTGTGTTTTTGTCACCTCTCTCGCAAAAAATGACCGACGGGTCGTCAATGCAACAGTTTGGTTGCATCTCCAGCGAGGACAGGCGCTGTGCTGGTCCAGGATTCGCCGGGCATTTCTATCGGAACTTGCTTTGCATTTCCCGGTACTCGTCCGCGACGCAATATAAATATTACGGAACGAGGCACCCCCCCGAAGGCTTATATGGGCGTAGACGGAAGGCCGGCCGCGTGAGAGTGGTCGTCGAACCAGCGGGATTTTTTTGGATCTTTGTTTTGCAACCAGCCGCCGGAAAAGCAGTTGCAGAGAGTGCCGGCCGCAGAGTCAGATGGTATGCTCTGGTATTTGATGTGTGCTTTCCCTGCACGCCAACAGTTTACCGATCGCTGTCGACGCGTACGGCCGTTGACCACCCTCACTGCAAGTGAAAAGTTTGCCGGTTGCCACAATCGATCACGCACGGCCTCGCCGCCTCGACATTGCTACGCAGACCACCCGCCATTCCTGTTTGTCACACTCGAGAGCGAGGAACCCAATACACGCAACTTGCTGAACTGTCAGAAGGTTGGAACCCCTGGTGACACCGCGGTTTCATCCTCCGCTCTACTTGTCGCTCGCTGCAATGCCGGGTGGTCAGGTCTATCTCGATATTCGATGGTAAATCAGGTGAGCTGGTGTGGGACAGCGGAGACTTCATGGAGACTTACATCGCCGACCCGGACAACGGCTGGAGCGAGCTCTTTAACTCAAAGGGAGGTAAGCACAGAGCAACTAGAAGTTGCCCGCTTTTTTTTCGTTTGTAGCGGCTGCTTGTCTAAACTCCGAGCCAGAGAGTGTTGGTATGGGTTGTGGTGTCGGTGTCGGTAGCTGTGGTGGCAGTGGTAATGCGGAAGTTATCAGAGGATGGGTCCATCCAGTGGAATATTCTTTATGCCCGGTAAAGGCCTAAGGTACGCGTCAAACAGCGTTGGTGCCGGTTTCGCTGTTGGTGGCGCCAGCGCTGGCGGTATTGAAAATGCTGTAAATTTCTCGGACACTCGATTCCCCCCTTGGTTCACCATGTGCATGCGGTACCAATGGCGCTCTCCGTGCAGCGTAGACCGAGGGGCAACCCGCTTTATGCTCATCGATGGTATACAGCACGAATGGGAAGAAGAAACGCCTGTGGGGCTTTACTGCAGACCGAGAGACCGTTGTATGGGTACCGTAAGATTTTTTACTTGTCGAGGCTACCCACCATTGCTCGCGATGGGCCTATCATGAACCGGCATTCGGGAATTCACGATCATGAACGAGCGAGTCACCGAGTGGCAGTTACATGAGTCCCTAACTATTCATCGCTTGCGCGGAATTTCCCCCGTTGAGAGTCGTCTTTGTGTGGCTTGATTGTTCGCCTGTGCTGTGCGTCCTATCGCTGCGGTTCCTACAAATTTTAGCTTTGCCGGCTTTGGTGGTCGTTTTTTCCCTGCCATTGGTAATTCCAACGCTTTTGCCGTTTTTTCGGTATAACCAAGGCCACGGCAGGGAGGGAGTAGGGGTTGCAGTTGTTGGTTAAACTAATAATGTACATGGTCCGGTTGAGCTCCTCAAGCGAGGAACTGCCGGTTAGTCTAATATTTTCAGGAGCACATTTGTTTTGGGATTAGGTCATAAACGCGATAGCCGGGTTGTGCGAACTAACGCCTTCGAAGTCATGTTTCGAATGATATGTCGAGCGCCTCCTGCTGGGAGCTCAGGGACTTTCTGCTGCACCCCTTCCGTGGGATAAGTTGGGGATCACTTTTGTTTTGGGACCGTTTTTTGAAGTGACTTGGGGTCACTTGCTCGAGCGACTCACTCCGGTCCCTTTGCAGGCTTAATATTTCGTCCTTATGGCAGTGTGTTTGCGATGTTACTCGCCGCAGTGGAATTTTAAGCCAGGCTGGGGCACAAAACCTCTCCCAAAAGTAGTTTTGTCTTGAGTGACGAGAATCACTCGTGCTGCGAGTGGATGAAGTCCAGTTGTTCCAATGTACCAATGCGGCGGTAGGGGGGAGCCCTTTCGGGCCTTTCTTCTGCTTCGGCTCAGTCTCACTCGCGCGAGTGCACCCCCCCGTTCCTTGCGGCCATACGCTTCCGTGCTAGCACTGCCATAATTGTTTTCGATAGAAACCCCCAATGGTATGGTTGGCGCCGCGGCGCCACTCAAATCGCTAAGGGTTTTTCGTCAGTGCGGTACAGAGTTACTCGTGCTAGTGGCTCAGATCCAGTGTTGAAAATGGTGTTATTAACATCCTCCCTAGCGCAGCCAACGTCAATAGCGGTATCCCCCCTACCGTACTATTGACCGTAAGACCAACCAAGGTGTTCGAAGGTGTTCGACTTTCGTTCCAGGTGCACGTGGATTGGTTTTCATGGGCGCCGACGCCGGAGATGTGCTACAGATCTGTAGATGTGTTTGATATGTACGTATGCAGTGCGAATAGCAACAAAAGCAGCAGCATCAGCAGTGGCACGGGTTACACCCATCCTGTCGCCCGGCGATAGCAGCAGTGTGCGCAACAGGTCACCAAGGTTCGAGCACGAAGAAGCAGATCAACGCTTTTTATTATAGCAACACACGCTGTCTCTATCTATGGCCTCGCAGGTTTGAGCGACACACTTACCGGGAAAACTTGCAAGCTCACAGACCCCCCGCGTGCCGAGAAAATGATTGAAAAATTGTTACAAGTTCATGTTCCCACAATCCGAAACGCCGCTTCCCCAGATGCCGACTCGTTCGACGAGCGTAGCGACGACAAGGGACCGGAGCCGGAGGGGTTGGCCATCACCGAGATCGACGGAAGGTCGGTATCACGTAACCGTCCGGCTACTCGGCCTTCTCCTCCGCCGTTTGCGCTGGTGTTGTTACTATAACCGTAACGCCGCGTTGCACGGCCGTTTGCTGACGGCCTTGGTGTCACTTCTACCATCCAGCTTCGAGTCGTTCTACGGTAGCCCTTCCAACTTTCTTTCACGAAATCGCCGGTTCTGAAACCCGCTCCCGGCCGTGTGTCTCCTGAAATACGGTGCCCCTTGCCGCCCCGACGTCATCGTTCGATGGAACTTTGTAAAAATGAAATTTTTTGAGGATGCCTTTTTCATAGCATCTTTTCACGTGTTTAGCAGCCGTGAAACGTTCGTTAAAGAAAAAACATATATCGCCGGTTTCGGGGGGGGGGGGGGGGGGGTATCGTAGAATCAATCCTTCGGTGAGAAAATCATCTGCCGGTGTTTTCCCCAAGATAGGTATCCCCACGGAATGTGTGTCACTTTTCTCGCGCCGTGTGGGCTACTTTCGAAGGCCACCAACCCTGGTTGCGACTGGGCAATTACATACCAGGGTATTAGTTCAATTGGATTTTCCTCACCCCTAGGGACTATTGTCACCATCCTTTCCTTTTCCACGCCGTGTGATGCACGTAGTCAGGTGCATATCCATGAATAGTACTGACGCCTCGCCACATTATCTATCTTCGCTCCGCAGTATATACGTCTTCGTTGGACTTGAGCGCACTGGGGGCTGGATGTGCTGGGATGTCACCAACGCTGAGGCGCCGGTGTTCCAGGTAACTGCTGTATACGTCCAAATGCTTTGTTAGGCGGGGGGGAGGAAGGTGGGGTGGTGCGAGAGGAAGATAGAAGTGGCCATTGTCGAAATTTTGTCTGTTTTAGACCGAGGATTTCCCTGTTCGTTTTTTGTATACGTTTCTTCGACCTACACCTGCTGCTACAACAGGATGACACACACGGTAGACAGCAACAGAAATGTATGCCCCCTTCATGGTGAACGCAGCTCCAGATACAGTATGATCTTGACCCCATTTCACGCTTCTAGTTGCTATCAAACGAAACGTTTACACCCCGCCTCCCCATCTAAATGTTTTGATCTCGCCGTACCGCTCGCCCGTTTATTTTCGGCTTCTTTACGGCGACGCGCTCCAAAACGACAACGCGTTGCCTGCGTTCAGTCGTACACGAACTCTTACGAGGACGACGTTGCCCCGGAGTCAGGAGCTATCATCCCCGCCGAGAACTCACCGTCTGGGAAGGCGCTCCTCGTCGCTGCCTATGAAGAGAGCAATACCGTGGCCGTCTTCGAGATCACCACGGACTAGAGCGAGGAAACGCCTTCACCCCAGTTCCGACTTTAACACATAGCGTGCGTAAGATTGCCGATGATATTGGTTTACCCTGAGTTTTGACACGTGAGATCGAGTCATTCGCAGGTGACGAACACGGGCCTATACCTTATGTAAGTTCAATAAGATTGTTTTTGACTTGGCTCTCGGCCAACAAAAATGCGCCACCACACAACGCCGCCGTTGTGGGGAGTTCCCTGGTTGCACAGGCGTTGCACCATTCCACGTGGTTTGTGTTTTGGCTTTGATTTGTTGTGCATACAAACGGTGAGAAAATGTGGCTAGGTGATCCAGCACTCGTCCTGGGAGGAGATTGCCGTCACCGTCTCATTATTTCCTGGGTGGTTCTTTTTCGGGCTGTTCCCGGGCTTGTGTGCTGGTCGTGGTTTACAAGCTGGGGTGTTGCCGGCGCGGGCGACAGATGTAGAGCCGGTTGCGCCCGCAGATAGATGTCGCCCTCGCGCTTCAAGGATAAGGCTTGGCTGTAACTACTCACAGTATTTGTATATGTTTCGTGCGGAAAAGCGGCTGACGCGGAGCGACGCGAGGGTTCGGACGTATGTGACTACGATAGAGAGGTGTGGCTCACTTCTCCGTGAAAACAGGTTGGGCCGGCAAGGCTACTCCCTTCAGGGTATTCCTAACCATCCTTGGAATGCGCGCTTGTCTTGTGTGCTAAGATCACTCGTTCTGAACGTATCCGCTGTGGGATTGGGCATCGGGTTGCAATTTTTTCGTTTTATGTTTTCATCAAAATCAGGTTTTTAGCGTGGTGTCGAGCTCCTACCGTGTGAACCTTGAGGGGAAAAAAAGGATGGACCTCCACCGTACCGTGCCTCTTCCTCCCGGAATATGACTTCAGGTGGTCACTGTGGACTACACGCGTCCGCAAGTTGTAATCATTGTACATGAACTCGGCGAAAGTTCGGAATTGAGGATATTGTGGGTCGGGGACTGGTATGCGTAGTACTGCACGGCCGGAAACGACGTTAGTTTCGCGTGGTTACGACGTTGTAGTTAGGGCAGAATAGCATGCATACTCGGCGAGGATAACGTTCACGATGGTCATGGTGTAGACACAGACACAAAGCACTAGATTTAACAAAAAAATTGTGTTCTGCTGTCGTATGTGACTCGTACGTGTCTCTGTACTATGTTTGCGGTGTACCTGTTACCACCTGCGGTTAAGTGTGACAGCCCCAGGAGGTATGAATACACAGGCGTTTTCGGAATAGCACGGGCCGCGTTGTTGACGGGCCCTCAACAAGTCGCGTGCGGAAGCCACACTCGAGCACGTTTTAGTTGGTCACGGTGTATCCGCCTTGGAGTACACAACCCTTTATTTCCTGACAGACCTCGTCGCCTGTGCACCAGCACTAGTAGTAGAAGCCTGCTCTGCTTTACTGAGCGACATACGAGCGCACTCAAGACTCGGTCGAATCGACCTTCCTGAGGTTGGCAACTATTCTATGCAATGCGCCATATTGCAGACACTGTCCAGGCCTTGCAGTATGGGTAACCAATATGAATGCACGCCTGTCTCGTTCCCGACTCTAGACCTCTCGCTAGTTGGCCACGATTCGTGAACACATATCGTCTTGGCGCTAACTACATTGATCCGTGGCTTTATGGTGTATCTCTTACCAAGCACAACCCGGGGTTCACGTGCCCCCGACCTCCTTCTGTCACTGTCCTGTTTTGCTTGATCGATGTCAATGTCTTATTTGGATGGCTGAAAGACGTGGTACACATTTCTAGTTAAGAAATACCGCCATACCCGCGCCTGTTTGGGGCAGCGCTGACTAAAAGAGTTGACGCCCTTGAGAGACCCGAGGCTCAGGCCCAACCACCGCATGGACCCCGCATTTTGCTGTCAGCAGAGATATACACATTAACCCCTGAGTTATTCAGTCAGCGCTTACCGCATAGCCCTGTGTTTGCGTTGGTGTATCTAATAAATGTGCCGTTACATCAGAATTCTGACAAACAGGGGGCATGGTGGAGGCCGTAGTCGCCTTGCGCATTTTTCTAATCGATACCCTGTTATCACATCTCTCTCGAGGCCAAAGGCGGGGTTCGTGTACGTAGTCGGTGTCCTCTACGTTTGATACTTTTCTTATAGAAAGGTGAAATGGTTAGGCACGATAACCGCCATCATGTGAAGGAAGTCAATCACCAGGTGCTGCAACAATACTGCAGCAGGCGACAAAAGGGTCACGGCAGAGGTGCATGCTTTTCCTTGAGGGGCGGTTGCTTGGGGCGATCTGTACATAACACCCCAAAACTGATTCAAAGAAAACTGAAGTGAAACCCGATAGTCCAAACAACCCCGCGTGGCCTTGGTGTACGTTACGAGCATTTTGCCTGAACAAAAAACGAGAATGGCCTTCCAAACGATTTGGGGTTAATGAGTCCAGAGCCATCCCACGGTAGGGGTGCAGCATCAGTCCCTGAGCTCCTCACATGAGGATCTCAATATCTCACCCGATACTACATGACTTCGAAGGCATTCGTTCTCACAACCCGACCAAGCTTACTAGACTATGCCTCAGCCCAAACATTTAGATTCTAATGTATTCGTGAAATTTCTTCATTGGCCGGCAGTTCCCCTCGCATGAGGAACTCTATTGCCCAGGGACTTTTTGGCGCAAAACGTGCAACCCCTACCAAGGGATTACTCTCCAGTCGTTCAGAAACATGGTTTGGCCAGCGAGTGCTCCCTCGATTGAAGGACGCCTCTCTATATTTCGCTATATATCTGGTGCGTGTTGCAACAAGGGTGCATAGGGTCGTCGCGCTTTTTAGATAGTTTTTTTTTTTTATTTGAACGGGGATATTCTACCCGATTTCATCGGAACAATTTTTCAGTTTATGTGGTTTTCTGCTGTAGATGGCGCAAGGTTGTTGTTGCGCGGCTTGCCCCTGTGCCGTACAGAGGAGGAAGGCATACTATACCCTGGTATCACCAAATAGACACAGGAGTCAGTGTCTGATTGTCAGAAGCCCCCAAGTAGAACGCAGGGGCCGTTCCGTAATGTCAAAGACCCTATCACACACATACACGAGTGACTCGTACCTGGTTGTCACAGACTCCCCTCGGCCATATGTACGGGCAGTACCATTCCGTCAAAGACCGGGTCGTATCGCGTTATCATCATCGACTGCCTCGCGTGAGGCAAGCCGTCCATCCAAAGACGCCTCAATCACATAAAAATAATGCTTCCGCATAGTATTATGAAACCCAAGTATCTGCAGACCGGAACCTGCAACGGTAGACCCAGGAACAGCCCCCTACTCGGTGCAAGATACGATCGGTCTCAAGCAACTCAGCACAGATGGCAAGAAGAAACAAGTGCATCCCAAATTCCATCGAAAAAGGTATTGACCAAAACTGCGGTATGGTAGTATCATCCCTCCATTTCCACTGGTGTGTTTGAGCTGTCACACTCGCGCCAGAGACTCAGTACCTCACGGACAGAAACACCTTGGGTGATTTTTAGGGCGCAACGTAGGATATCCTTCCACTGCGGATTGATACGGTATAAACTAATCAATTTATTACATCATCAAGAAAAACTTTACACCGCAATGGAATAGAGGCGTGATTCGCGAGTGACCTCGAGCCACTGCCAAAAAAGGCCTCAACCCCCCCCCCCCCCGCCGTAACCTGGGTAAAACGGCAATCCCAAATCCCATCATCAATAATTGCCAAGGTAAAACGGCAATCTGAACACCAATTTAGTATTGGAGATGCTACTTGGCGGTAACCATCGTGTCGTTACTTGATAACGCATAGTCTAAACGTCATCTGGTATACATTGCGAGTTGTTCGTACAACAGACAGTTAGAATAGGTCTGTTAGATGTCTTTTACCGATGCGGTATTTAGCATGCAGAAGTCTCAGCAGTAGTCTAGACTAGTAACTTAGATATACGATGCACAGCAGTTTACTGATTAATCGTTTCCAAAAGCTGGTACATGTAGTACATGCGAGCAATGCGGTGTACTTAATACGAAAAATAATGCAGCACAGTAAACGTATAGCAACTTTCACGGGATATGCTTTTAGGTTGACCGCCGAGACGTTGACGTAGCTGAGCTTCCAGAAGCAGCAAACCTCAGGAACGAACGTTGCCGTAGGTACGGTAGACCACGAGCAAGCCTCAGGAAACGTTGCTGTAGGTAGATCAGACAACTACCCGTTGTGTCTATTTGCCCGTAGCATAGGCATTGTGGCGTATCGATCAGGTCATGGTCAGACCCACCTCGATCTCTCATTTTTGCTCACCATCAGCTCTCATCATCTGTGCAAATTTATCATCAATCAATAGACTATGTATCGGCTTGGGGTCTCCGAGCAACATCTTCTCTCTTTTTGTTTTTTGTATATGGAGCTCTGCTCTTACAGGCTCACCTAACCGTGGCCCTCGATTGCTTCAAATCGTATAGATAGGTTGTGTCTTCATCGGGCCATCCGAAATCGAACCTGCGAGCGTACACCAGCTAAGAGCTAATACACGCCACGTGCCATCCCATATATAAGAGGGTTCAACAGATTTCGACCATCGCACGCGTAAACAAGGAGAGCGACAGCACGGATTCACGATCATCACCACTGAGGACGGCTGATCAAGAAACCTACTGCTGGTTACGGGAGCTTCTTCATCAACTCTCCGAGTACGACGAGAGGATTCCAGCAAACGAAGAACTGGTTCGTTGAAAAGTGAGTGATATACGGTTCGTTTGGGTACCGCGTGTATCGAAGAGGATCCTGCGTAAGGCAACTACTGCTGCAGTCTATCTGCTGTATTACGACTAGGGACACCCACAGAACACCGTCATGACCGTGTCACCTCACATTCGTCTAGTTTAACGGGCGATATCTCCATAAACCGACCGAAACTGCTGTACGCCGTACCTCAGCAACTCCATCTCACAACCCCAGCACTGCTGTAGGTTAGGTGCTCTGCTAAAGCGTAATCCATACCCTTGGATAATAGGCCTCAGTTACACTGAGCAACAGCAGCATAGAAGGCAAACTCTCCCGATTCGCCTGATCGCTCTCAGCCAAAGGAGCACTGTGCTTAACATTTTCCAAGATGGACAGAGTGACAGAGCTGCCACCCACGGAAAAATCTGGTCACCAGATTCATCGTAGATCTGAGCACTCCAAAAGACTGTTCAATCGAGAACAAATTCGAAGAGTTTCCCCGGCGCGAGAACGCAGTCCATTTGATGCATTTATGTGGTACCACAGCAGTACTACGATTGTTGTAGTGTCATACAAGATCGCTTGGCTACCTACAGGACTTCCTGCCACCATGGAGGACTTCAACAACAGCAGCAGCAACAACAACAACAACTACACGGGCAACCTGGCTAACGCCATCTAAGGCCTAAGTATATTCGACGGACGTAAGCCAAGTAAATTACACGACTGGCATGAGAAGCTCACCGTTATCCTAGGGGTCACGCGTCGCGATATCGCGCACTTGGTCAAGGGACAGACCCGTCCAATGCAAGAACCTGCACGTTTGGGTGAAGCTCGTGCTGCCTCCGATAAGGCCATCGCAGAATTCGACAGAGGCAACGAAGACAGTTACGCTATCCTCTACCTGCTCACCGACGGACCAGCAGCATTTCTTGTGGCCAAACATGAAGACTCAGCTGGTACGAGCGGGAACGGCCAACAAGCTCTACTCGAGCTCGTCAACAAGTAAAGAAGGTGACGGACGAGGTCATTCGTTCTACCATGGACAAACAGGCAAACACCACGATGAAGCAAGAGGAAGATCCGGATGATTATTTCATGGAGAAAACCCTCGCCCGCGCAGAGCTGGAGAAGATAGGAACCCATCCGACCGAAGAATTAAGAACATGTGTGTACAAGGATTTACTTCGGAGTACAGGGACATCAAGATTATTATATACCGAGACCCCACTTCGACATTGACCAGATGCAGAGCACAATGCGTCATCTTTATCTAGATTACCTCTCCCGCAGCAATGGAGCCGAAGGGAAGATCGCCGGCCGCGGCGTAGCCACGACAGCTGGAACAACGACCTGCAATTACTGGGGGCAGAGTGACCATCTCATCCGCAACTGCTGGAAGAAACGGGACAAAGACGAATAATCTGGCAGTGATGGAAACCACCACGACAGCCAACGAAAAAGCACGAAGTATTTTGGAACGAAGGGCGAATCCAACACAGGATCCAAACGCGCCGCCGGACAGAAGTGGTGTTCGGTTGACAAAACCACCACTCACAGCGACGACAGGTGCTAAGCACAGGGTTTACCACGGCCGAAGCGTGGGGGTGCCAACCTCGCTTCTGCTGTACTGTCTACCAGTTCTCCTCCTGCCAACGACTATGGCAATGCACCATCCCTCAAATTTGATGATGACTTCGACAAGGGGTTTGCATGTTCAGCACTGACGACAGCAAGCGACTGAAAGATCTCAGGTCTCAACTCCGAAATATTCACCATGCTAGTGGACAGCGGAGCGTCAGATCACTTTGTGGGTGAAGGTTTAGTCTCAGGTCTACGGCAACGAATATAAGAGGTCTCAGGATACTGGAGGAACCGAAGCCCATTGAGATTACTAGGAACAAGAAAGGCTTCGCCACTGCAACAGGCACCATCTGCGGACACTTCATCAACCCGTCAGGCAAGCCTATTCCTGTGCGCATCTTTGCGTATCCCGTACCCGTAATGTGACCTGTTCTCCTCGGTAACAGCAATGAGATCGGGGGTAATCACCATCGACGCGTGGTGCGATAGAGGTGCGCCACCTTTTTTCTGAGGTTCCTCAGTATGATGGAGCTTAAGACCTCTCCCAAAAACTGATTTGGAGGGAAAAAATCAAAACTGATACCGGGTGAAAAATCCCACGGCCTTAGGTACACAGCAAGATCATGCAAAAAATGTTGACTGTTTCCGAATGTTTTGGGCTAAAGAGCCCCGCCATTGACAACGAATTTCAGACAACAAACTGCTACCTCTATCGTAGCACGCGTCCATCTTTCGAGCAAGAAACCCCCAAATCCCGTTCAACAACGAGACTATTCTTACGGTTGAATCAGCACGGAAAGCATGCGGGTATGTGCTCATTTGACTTGTCACAGCCCGCTGTTGACGGCAAAACCTTGGCCAAGACGGCTGTGATGGGCGTGACCAACATGTCAACACGTGGCATGGCTCTCGCCGCACAGATAAACGCTGAAACCTGGCACAGGCGATTGGGGCATATGAACCCCAACACGGAGGATACCTATGACATGGCGTATGCTCTTTCGACGTATCTCTTTGCACCCAGGGCGGCACGGCTGATATGTAATTAACGCCTGCTGTAGTTCATGCAGCACAGGCAAGCAACGACGTCAATTGCGGCGATCACACCTTCACAGAGACCCCAAAGTTATGTACCAAACTCAGCATCGCCATGGAGCACACCACGACGGTAACGCCCCAACGGAAGAGGGTATACGCGCGGTATGGACATAATATTGCGACCCCAAAGCAAAGCACACCAACAGGGGGAAACAACACGCCTACTGTCACGGAGACTGAGTGCCAATATGCGCACATACATCCCGGACATCACGCCCGAGAAAGCCATTGTCACTGAGACGGAGCGCGTCTGTGCGCTAGTCCAGGCCATGCTACACTACTACGAGAACAATCTTCTGGAAGAGGAAAAGTGATAGACGACAGCCAGAGCGTCATCGGCGGAAGCTGGAGCACCCTCATCAGAAGAAGGAACGTCGTCATCACCAGGGATTGGAGAATTGTCATCAAGGGCTGGAGCACTACCTCAAGAAGTTGGGGTGTCCTTGTCAGGAGTTACGCTGCTAATTCGCCCGGGGACGCAAATTCTATAACAGCTGGGGCCGCACCGGATGTACCGCATCACGAGACCGCCAGTACACGACCCAATCCAAGAGTTGAGGGTACCTTCGACAACGCGCACGCGACAGGAGCATCGGGGACAAACCTCCCGACCGCTTGTGTGGAGTTCAAATACGCCGAGAGAGACCCGTTTCACACCTCGGAGGAGGAAAACCGGGTGATTAAAACCCCCAACGACATACAAAGATGCCATCCACTTCACGAATCAGCATCGCCTGGAAACATCTGAACCGGAATTATCGGAGCTGAGATCATTGAAGCATCTTCGCATGGGATCTTTGGAGCAACGTCATCTGGATCAACATCGCACATCGAAGCAATTGCATTCGGGATCCCTAGATCAACTTCATGTTGGATCATCAGACGGAGCATCAGCTGGACCAACAGCATCACATGGGACCATTCGAGTCGCTGGATTATCGCCATCTGGGACCATGGACCATCAGTCGAGCCAAGCGTCGATGGACCGACAACGTCCGCTTCACCCGGGATCGCACCAGCTACGTTTGAGCCAAGCCTTGGAGCCAAGCTCAACAACGAAAACGACCGTTAGAAGGAGGTTCACAAGCTCACGACAGCAAAACGACAGCGGCGGGAAAGCCCCGAGACATTATCTGCGGAATCAACATGATGAAAAGCCAAAGGCGACATGTCCGGACTTCGTGTACACTCGCAAGTCAACCTCAGGTTTCTCTCCATCTTGAACAAAGAGTCCATGCACATCAAGGCCAAGACCGAGGTTGGCTGCTCAATTAACAAGCGAGGCGGAGCTGATGACGGCAACAGATTTTGAGGGAAAGGCCGCCACCTACCTCTTCAACTTCAAGCATTACTTAGGCCTCTAGTTCCAAGCGACTAAGCACATGTAACGAGGTCTACATCAACAACGTCTACATCAACAATGTCTACACCGACAACGTCTACACCACCAAGGTCGAGCCACTGGAAGTGTGAAATGCGTTATCTCTTTACCAAAGCTCCACGCCAAATATTTTCCCGAAGATTTACCATTGTTGCTGTAGGCATTTCTTTGGTGGAGTGTTTTAGCATGTAACTCAGAGTGAGAAGTGTTAACTTAACCGGAGGATGTATTCGAGATACTAATTTTCAGTAACCATCTTGTCGTTACTTGATAACACAAAAAAGTCACCTGGTATACATTGCGAGTTGTTCGTACAACAGACAGTTAGAATAGGTCTGATAGATGTCTTTTACCGATGCGGTATTTACCGTGCAGAAGGTTCAGCAGCAATAACTTGGATATACGATGCACAGCAGTTTACTGGTTATTCATATCCAAAAGCTGGTACAATGCGGTGTAATTAGTACGAAAATAAAGCGGCGCAGTAACGCACAGCAACATTCATGGGATATGATTTTAGGTTGACCGTCGGGACGTTGACGTAGCTAAGCTTCCAGAAGCAAACATCAGGAACGTTACCGTAGGTACGGTAGACCACGAGCAAGCCTCAGGAAACGTTGCTGTAGGTAGGGAAGGCAACTACCCGAAGAGTACATCTGTCCGTAGCATAGGCATTGCGGTGTCTCGATCAGGTGATGGTCAGACCCACCTCGATTGCTCATTTTTGCTCACCATCATCAGCTCTTATTCGCTGAGAAAAATGATCGCCAATCAACACATCGGCTTGGGGTCGCCGAACAACATCTTCTCTCTTCTTTTTTTGTTTGTATTTGGAGCTCTGCGCTTACAGGTTCACCTAACCCTGGCCCTTGTTTGCCTCAAGTCATATAGATAGACTGTGTCTTCATTGGGTCATCCGAAAGCGAACCTGCGAGCGTACACCAGCGAGGAGCTGATACACGCCACGTGCCATCCCATATATAAGAGGGTTTAACATAATGTCACCAGGAATCCTACCATAGGTTATCACCTAGCTCAAGCTTGTGCGGTGAAACGTCGTTACAACCGAAGCCCTATTTCACGGTCGAGCTTGCCAACACAATTGAGTGCATATGTTAAGGCGTTAAGATAGTAATTGCCCAGAACAAACAGCAATCCCAACACCAAAAATGCCTCAATCTCAGGTTCACTATAAATCTCCCATATAAAATAATCCGGCAACCATAAGGAGGAGAAAATCCAACCAGCGGAAATCTGTTGGGAAAACTTGAAATGAAATCATTAACACCGTCTCCACATGACATCCCATCGCCGAGAAACATCGGCCCCCCTTTCTTTGTACTCCGTAGGAAAGAGTGAATACCAGCACATCTCTGATACAACACAACTCGACTTCAACCCTAGCTGCGCCCTTGTTAGATACTCCCGAAGAGCGAACGCTAACGCAAACGGCAACCCGCCTCCGCATGCAACGGTCTGGTGGGATAATCAGTATGTTACTTCGCTGACGCACGTGGAAAATTTAAACTGCCCGTTAGTCACACTCCAGTTCTATAAACAAAAACGTAACTCGTGTCCGCACTCAAGAGAAAACGATGCACGGGGTACCAAGTCACATTGGCACAACTTCACCAGAGGTAGAGACCTCCGACGAACTGCCTTGTGTGCATTATTCGTGCACTGTTCGCATCCAAGTATAACTCTAAATGGAACACCAATAGTCCTATCCCTCTGAAGTGTACCACCCTCACTATATCAATGCCTATCCAGACACAAGAACATAGTACCGATCGCTCAAACCATTCCCCGTTGTAGTTGATGTTGCTGTTGTTGTCTCTCACATTAACTCGCATAATTAAGTCCGTGGTCACAGGAGAGGCTCCAGGCACTCTAGAGTGGAGCAATCACCAATAGCAAAAAGAGCAAAACAAAACGGAAAGTGGTACCCGCATATATCATCGCTAACGCATATCGTGCCTTCGCCAAAAAAATATATATCATGAAATGGGATGTCAGCTTACGATGTGGTAGGTCCACACTGCTAGCACATGCGTCGCACTACTCGCGCCTGAAGAAACGACTACACCGCTTGCCACCCAGAAGAGACTACAACGTATATGTTACACGTGGCACCTATCACTACGCATACGCACGTTGAACCTAAGTCAATTGGAAAGAAATAGAGAGAAGAAATGACAAAAAAAGAAAAAAAGCGAAAAAAGAAAGGAAAGAGAACGGAAGGAAAAAGAAAAGAGAAGACAAGGAGACGAAGCAAGGAAATGAAAGGGAAAAAAAACGTTATACTAGTTAGCAGACCCCATGAACTGACTAAAGACGGCATTGGGCTCATAGAGGGTATCAAGTGCATAAATGGCACTGGGGGGAAAACGCAATAATGCTAATAGGTCAGGGCGGCGTAACGTTAAATTGCGACGGCCATTGTAAAGCCTAAAAGCTTCAAGACGATGATGGCCAGACCCAGACCTCAGTCTCTTCGGCATGACGCCCCACGCTCTCCCCCCCCGCTCCCCTCTTCCTCCTTTCCTCCCTCCCCCCCTCCCCCCCTCCCCCCATCCACCCCCACCTCCTTCCTCCCGTCCGCTTAGAGTTGCCGATGATTGATGGCGATGCCGTGGCCTTTGCGTGTTGCTCTACAGCTGCTCTGAATCTCTCCGTGTCATGCCAGTTCCGCATGAATGACTCTGCTCCCCTCTCTACCCGTCGAAACCATCTGCCGGCCTTCTGTGCATCCTTTCGCCACCCTTCGAACTTCATTCCAAAGGCCGACATGTCTTCCTTCAGGTGCACCATCCAGTCCTTCTCTTGCCCTCCAGAGGAACCCGTACCCCCAACAAGCTTCCCAAACATCACTCTCTGTGGCAGACGCTCCTCCCCCATAATACGTGCTACGAATCCCGCAAACAATATCCCCCGTTCGCGCACATCGTCTCTATGCCCTCGAAAGCTCCGACATGTCCTCCTTCAGGTGCACCATCCAGTCCTTCTCTCGCCCTCCAGAGGAACCCGTACCCCCAACAAGCTTCCCAAACATCACCCTCTGTGGCAGACGCTCCTCCCCCATAATACGTGCTTCGAATCCCGCAAACAATATCCCCCGTTCGCGCACATCGTCTCTGTGCCCTCGAAAGCTGTCTTGGCAAGCGCGTTGGCGTACGATAGGGTGTGGTCGTTGCGCGTCCGTTTCCGCCATCCGAGGCATCGGAGAAGCATGGAGTGATGGACCCGTCGTAGCCTGTCACAGTCAGACTTCTTCGGGCTCCACGTCATGCAACCGTAGAGAAGCGTCTCGAAAACCTCGGCTTTCAGCAACCGCGCCTTAAACCGTAAGCGCACACCCGCGCGATCATAGATTTCCATATTGTACCGCTGGTAGCAGACCTATGTTTTCTCAAGACACCGCGTTGTCTCGGTGCTGAGGTCTCTGTTCGCGCTGATGACCCCGTCAAAGTACACAAACTCGACCGTTTGTTTGTAAACCCAGCCGGCTGCATCGATGGCAACCGATACCTTCCGGCCATCTTTAGTCTGCAGGCACAAGATCTCTGTTTTGACCTCGGAGACGGTAAGTCCGAACTCCGAGCACGCAGTCATAACCGCCGTCATCATCCCCTCCACCCCTTCTGATGATCGCGATACCATGCCCAGATCGTCAGCGTACATCATACCCCACAACCTCTGCACCTCCTCTTCCTTTCCCCCCGCCCGTCGATTTTACCTGTGCATGGTGCGCTCTTCTTGTCCCTTTTACCTTTCCTTCGTTGGAGCTGCACCATGTTGTCCGTGCTGCGGCTGCATCAGAGAGGAAGCGTTTCTCGGCCACACTCAGCGCCGCCGTGAAAAACATGTTGAAAAGCAGTGGCGCGAGCACGCACCCTTGCCTGAGACCTTGCCCCACGTCGAACTTATCCGGGCACTCTCCATCATCCAACCGCACGCATGTTTGCATGCCGTCGTGAAATTGGTGGATGACGGCAATCATTCTCGCCGGCCCGCCAAAACGAGCAAGGAAATAGGTTCGGTCGACGGAGTCGTATGCTTTGGCAAGGTCGATAAAGCACAAGTACAAGGGGGTGTCCTTCTTCCGCGCCAGTTCCTGCAGTCGTCGTACTACGAACATGATGTCAACCGTCGAGCGTTGGGGTCTGAACCAACATTGTTCCTCCGGCGAAATATTTTCGCGTTCGCAGTAGTCAATACGGCCACCCGCGATGACTTTGAGGAGTACGTTGCCTGCGTGAGCTACGTGGGAGATGTCTCGATAGTTGCAAGACTCTGTCCTATATTTCCTCTTGTGCAGCACCATCGTCTCATTATTCCATTGGTACGGCACGCCACCTCCCCGCCACACAGCGACGATGATATCGCGGACCGTTCCGAGCGTATCCAATCCTCCTTCGTCGGCCAAGACATTCAGAAGCTCGGCCAGGAGGCCATCAGGCCCTACCGCGTTTCAGTTCGCCAAAGCACGAATTGCCTTCTCTACTTCGTACCTAGACGGGACATCGTCCAGTGGTCTGCATGGGGGCTATTACGTATTCTCGTCCACAATTATCGAATCAAGGGTGGGCGACATGGTGTAGGGCATTATACGAAATCACCTCACCCATCGCTCCCGAATTGAGGCATTATCCCGCAGCAATCAATCTTCCATGTCCTTGATGTACTGCGAGTTAAACCCCCTCTTTCTTCCCTTCCACATCCACCTCCTTTATATGTTTGTAGAAGCCAAACTGATCACCTTTTCGGATACGCTCTTCGAGTTGGCTGACGTAATCTTCGAAGAACCTCTCTCCGTATACAGGCACTAGTAGCATTTGCCAATCAATGATAGACACCGTACCACACATTTTATATCTGCTCGTAATTGTCTCGCATGCCGTGTCGTGAAACATGGCAGTTCGCGGTGGGGTCAGTCACCCTAGGACTCGCGGTAAATCACAAACCGGCTAGTAAGCGTGACACTCGGCACGCTCCTGCCATGAAAGCGGACTACATCTTCCTATTCAGCCTATCATACACATATTATCGGTTGCCGTTTACGTCACGAATTCGTCGGTCGCTGTGCACGTCGAGTATAAATGGAACCCCCCGCTGCTCGGCAAACAACATCCAACTAGCTCGCTTGTATCTCTAACGCATCACTAACTCATAGATAATTTTTTTTTAGACCAGTCTACGACGGACAATCTCTGTGCCCGCGAGAGTACCATCACCCCTCCCGCCCGTACACGGCACATTTCATCGGTCGGAGCGGACGCCGAGTATGCAGTCGCTCCTCCCCTTTTCTGCTTGGCGCAACCGATGCATCCAACTAGATTCATCCATCCATCGCAACTCCCCGAAAACCAAAAACTCAATTTTTTCACCCCAGCCTAATGTGAAACCAGAATCAGTGGCCATGCCTGCTGTCACGGCAACAAACTCGGATTCTATCTTTAAGTTGCTCGCAGCGAAAAACGGTAAAAGCATGCTGACATCGCATTTCGCTAACGGGAACGACTGGATGATATAATCTGAATTTGTTGTCGTGACAGTGGACATGGGCACTGTTTCCGGTTGCAGATTTGACTGGCATGCGATGTTGATTTCCCGTATTCGAGGTGTCGCGATGGGTGGCTGAATCTAGTCGGATACATCGTTTTCGCGGAGCAGAAGGGATGGGGTAACTGCATACTCGGCGTCCGCTGCGGCCAGTGAAGTGTGTCGAGTACGGGGGGAGGGGTTGATTGTACTCGCGCGGGCACAGGTTTTCCAAATAGCCAACCAACAACGTAAATAGGCAGTGATACATATTGTGTGCGACTAAGGCGCCAGCACCCTTACGTCCTCAATTTCATCTCGCCATGAAAAGAGCACAGGATCAGCCAAAACTACGCACAGCAGTTTTTCATGGCATACTTCCAGGTCAAATCGACAAACGGTTAGACAAAGCGCTAAATCGTTACATAGACATATACGACACCGTGATTCTGCTCTATCATACCGAGTACACATGCCTACGAGGAGAAGCATGATATCACACCTCCCCTCGTGGTTTTGCACACAGCAAGACTACCTGCGCAAAAGCACAAACGTCAAATACTTGCATGTGCCATACGGAGACACATGCCTTCCAACAGAAGAATGACATCACACACAAACCCTCATGATTCTGCACTCCGGAAGAAAACCTGCGCAAGGACAACGTCAAATACTTGCATGTGCCATACGGAGACACATGCCTTCCAACAGAAGAATGACATCACACACAAACCCTCATGATTCTGCACTCCGGAAGACAACCTGCGCAAGGACAACGTCAAATACTTGCATGTGCCATACGGAGACACATGCCTTCCAACAGAAGAATGACATCACACACAAACCCTCATGATTCTGCACTCCGGAAGACAACCTGCGCAAGGACAACGTCAAATATAAGCATGCATTATAGGGAAGCACAAAACCAATACAATCCCCAATCCACCACTACCCATACATACCAGAAGGTATTCAATTTTCAAGCAAAATGCCACAGTCGAACATGTCATGCCGGAGCGGAGGAGTGCCCGTGAAGTCGTTACCACAGGCAAAGGGGAACGATGATGTTCCGTCGCATCTCCCATCCAGCCTTTTGCTTCTGCTGTTGCTGCTGTTGCTGCTGCCGTCGCAGCTGCTGTAACCTACCTGCTCCTCCTCGGTTTCCTCGTCATGCCCCCTTTACTTCATACCCATCTCCCCAACCGCCGTACCCTGCCAACCGTCTCGGAGAATCAGCATAATCGTAACCCCTTTCGATTTCCCCGGGTCGAATGGGTGACTTGATGCCCCATTCTGGCCCAACCTCGCCTACCATTCTACGTTGCCCACATCGCCTCTGCACCCAAACTACGTGTCGCCGCCCAAAGCCTCGAAGCTGTTGCTGCTGCTGTCCGGCTGATGCAGCGGCCGCAGCTTCTGCTGCTTCACTTCAGGACTCTTTGTTGCTTCAATTTTCTCCGCCAACGTCACGCCTGGCCGAGTCGCTACCTCTGTGAGCACCCTCAGTGCTCTCTCGGCTGCCAATAATTATGTACTAAAGCCGCCGCAAAACACTCCGCTGCCATATACTCATCGTCACGCTCAGTAGTATTAGTCCCGATATATAATATCGGCAATATGCTCTTTAAAGTTATTATAATCGTCTCTGGCTCACTGTTCTATTTGGAAACCTCTGCGTTGGTGGAAGACTCAACCTGCGAAGAGCCTCGACTGTACGCTTGATACCCCAGGCGTTTTTGAGCCATTCTTGTAAGGCTTCCGAAATTTGCTGCTATGCACCCCCGACCTGATGCAGCGTTGGAAAGACGAAAACTGTATTAGGATCATGCTTGAGTAAATTCTGTTGAGTAAAATAGCACTGCGAGTGTGTTGCGTCCGGAGTGCCATCTACCTCACTATTCCACGAATATATCCCGCGTGTTACACGGAACCGACCTGGTAATTAAACCAGTAAACGCTAGAGGTACGCCGACATTTTCAGGTTCCGGACTCCTGGAAAACCTCCAATATAATTTAGGCTATCGACGGGTACAAGAGGTACGCATACTATCCGTGTCGAAACGTTTGATTTGTTTTCGACTGCACATTCGGTGGCTACAACCATCTCGGGAGTCCACGCTCCTCCCCCGGGAATATTTACCATCTTCCATCACCTTCCGGCCTCTTTGGGGACGTTTAAACATTACTCGTACTGTATCCTACCTCTCCACTCCGGTGCGTACGATACCAAATCTCCTTGTCTATCCGTCCCGAACAAACATGGACCCCCTCCCAACCTTCGGGGTGAAACGCGGACGAACATGGACCCCCCTCCCTAACCCTCGCGATAACTCCCGGACCACCCCCCCCAACCCTCACGTTGAGCAGCATGCTTCGCGTTCTTCGCCTGCTGAGCCATGGGTGGTACAGTTACGATGAAGGACGTTTTCATTCCGTGAAATAAAATCAAAGCAATTCCCGGAGCGCCTTTTTGCGGCCGGGTTTGTTGACGGTATTTCCACCGCCACCACTGACCCAGACTCATTCACTCTAACCGTATCCCTCGACATTTGGTACGGCCACCTTACACGCCGAGGCTAGGAGCACGGATACCTCTACGAGTGACACCCACCTGGTGCGACCGTGATTTGTTTTAGCACCTGAGGGCAATATGTTTAATTTGTTTCCCGTAGGGGATTGCAACGACTTCGCAAGTGCCGCGACTATGGCACAGAGTATGTCACCGCAACGGCATCCATGAGACTAGTGTGCCGCGATGGTTACCACATAGTATGCCACCGCGACTACAGCCCTTTGTAGGACCTGCCCCACCAGCTCGTTTACTCGGGTTTGCCCACTTCTTGCATAAACCCCCACCCCCCGCTATATGGGCCACGACTACCGTCCCAACCGACACGTCACCGCTCACATCCCATTCCCGGCTTCCATAGTAGCCCACCCTATGCAGCCTGCGTCTAATCACTACCACAGCGGTTGAAAATCGCCCGCCCACCACCACTGCGCTCAACCCTCTGCGCCCAATCGCCCCTGCTGTTGTTTGCTGGCTCTCCACATAGCTGCACACGGCACGCTCACGGGCTCGACCGGGCGGCACCCAAAGACACCCGTGTATGCGGTATAATATTTTTTGGGCTAGTGGCCACGTCGCGCCTACCCAACTACGACTCATGTCGGCATTCTTAGACACTCCGCTTGCGTGTTCGGGTTCTCTTCCTTGTTTGAAATTCCGATCCACTTCCACCGCTGATGCACTTGGTCAAACGATCATCGAGTCGCCAACTAATTCACCTGCTGCGACCGCCGCCTTTCTACACCACCAACTGAGCCGTATATTTCCATGAAGTACAATTCCCTCCCGCCGCTACTACAGTTGTCAAAACGGCCAAAGAACCGCCCACCAACTATATTGCCTAATTGCCCTACATGCCCCAAGCCCAGCGCCCATCACCCGTGATCTCACGGCGTAAACACTGCCGCTCGCACCGACCGCAACCACCCCCCAAAAGTGCCGCACGCACCCCCCCGCATCACCTACGCTGGGGTCAAGACAAACTGTTCTTCTCCGACTACCACTTATACCATCGTTCTTCTCCGCCTACCATCTACATCACCTATACATACCGCAGAAAAAGCGACAGCAAAGTCACCCAACTGTGAAGACGCCATTCTACTTGTAGTGGCCGGGACGGCATTCGCGACTACCTCAAATTGTGACGCCCACGGTGCCTGCATCTGCATCCCAAACCATCTGCGACGAGCATCGTACTCGATCACCTGGCCATTGAGTACAACTCCGTTGATCTTCGGGAATTTTTATGCTTTTCCTTTCGGTATACGCGGAAACGTTCAGGTCGCAAACCAGCTGTCATCACCCGGCATAAACCATGACATCAAGTGCCGCTTGTTACAACTGCCGTGGCAACTATTTTTGGGACGAAAGCGCCGTGATCGGCTTTCCTCCTCAGGAAACTGCTTCGACAACGACGACAGCGTCGACATCGACAGGGTGGTCGGACATCTACTACGGCACGAAACCTTGGACGCTACAAGCTTATCATATCGATACAGCACCAACAGCGTCAGGCCACCTATTTGCGCGACGAGGGTCCTGCATCACCTTTCAAAGGACTAGCTTCACGCCCCCCCCCCCCCGCCTCCCCCCACCCCCCCACCCCACCATCCCCCCCACCCCCTCACGCCTAGTCCCATATATGCGAATTGCTTGTCCAAGACTGATCCTCTTGTTCTAGCGATTGTTCCAAGGTGTGGGTGCGAGGAGGCCAAGACACCGAGCCCAACCAGGATGTTCCACTCCACGTCTTCCACCGATGAACAACTCTACTTGCTGAAGACTACGGCCACCAGCGATTCTGGCCTACAGCACGAAAATTCTGCTGCACATTCCGGGCCATCGCACCCCGAGACCGCCTCGCCTATTTATTGGCGTCTCCGCTCGCGCTCGCCCCAGGACGTTCGTCATTTTCAAGTGCCAGCGGTAGGCCCGCGAACGACGAGTGCTCGGTCACTGCCACGGTGTTGACAACATCCCTGCCTCTGAGATCGAGGGACAGTCCCGTGCTAAAGACGGAAGGCTCTCAATGATAGCTGACCGGGATATGCCTTGAGCCCCCTGCCCGTCTTCCTCGAAAACCTCGTGCATTGCGTATACACGGACCACGGACACAGCATTTCCAAGCGAGTTATATCCTGATCATCCAACGCTTGTAGACAGCAGCCCCAGGGTATCTTCGTCCCGCTCCTCAAACGCCACCCACAGAGACCCTCCCAGGGCCTTGGTGATACTATACCGAGACTCCTTTTACGATCACGTGGATCCAGCCGGCTCTCTTCTTTAGATCGGCCAGCTGCACCGTGGCCGTCACCACGCAACAGTCCCAGATACAGCCGCAACTGACCACCGCTTGGCAGCTCACCTCAGCCAGCCTACACCTAGCTACCTTTTTCTAGGATGTTCCAACCTTCTTAGCAGCGCCACTCTTTGGATTATTCTCCTGCGGTTTTTTGCTATCATCGTGTGCAGCAGTTTCCGACATCGGCCGAGACTGCAGTTTTGAGCGACACCACGACCACGCATCTCACCCAGGTTCGGCCAAGTATCGGAACCGTCCCTACGACCAGTCATGGACGTCCGAGGCGGACAAACGCCGGATATCCTCCTCTAGTACCTGCCTGGGACAATGGTTTTGAGACCTACAAGCACCGGAATATAATCGCGTACCACCACCCAACGACCCTCGACACCCCACCACACCGCCCTTCCATTTCCCATATCTAGCTTCGGCGACGGTACAACCGCGACTGGCAAATCCATCGATAGGCGGAATCAACAATGGCTTTACTCGATTGACAGACGCTATGCCCCCCTAACCCGCCGCATTGCAAACGAGCCATCCCCTTTCGGCCTCGGCATTTTTCACCAAACCCACCAACTACCGACCTCGTCCCGGCCCCTGCCCAACTCGACAGAACAACTCTGTCGCGACGCCCCCACCAAAGCGACCGGTTTTCACGGAGCACCTCTGTCCCGACCTCTCTCATTGCCGCCAAGGCGCACCTGCCGACTCCTCCTTGCCCTTGTCCACCCCGACTTTTACCAAACCCGCCTTGTTCCGGTCTCGCCGATATCGCCGAAACCACAGCCTACCACCTGCACGCTTCTGGCCACACGCGACAAACAGAGCGACTGTGCTCGGGTCCCGTCTTTTTCCCCGACGATCAGCGCCAGGAATGTTTCCTACGGGCTCGGGGATAGCAGTCACCCCCTCCATGCGGTTGGGTTGGCCTCCGCGACAACGTCACGGATCTGTCCTCGATACCGGCCCCCGTCTTTCCCGGGCCTCCAGGATAAACCCCCTCCCCCTCTTTCAACGCCCTCCTGGCGACCCCAAAGCCTGGGAGACACCATCCGCTCCCCTCCTCGCCTACTTCGACGATGCCGACCATTGGGAAACAGCGACTGCTCCCCGGACACACGCCGGCCATCTGGAGATAGCAAGCGTCCTCTTTCTCACTCCTCCTTTCGACAAACGTTCGAGCCCTTACCACCTTTTTTGCAGCTACCATGGCCCAAGCCACCCCGTCCTAACCGGACCACTTATGACACATTCCCTAGCGTCCCTTTCAGTTTTTCCACCAACGGACCCAGGCCAACGACGACCCTTCCGTATTCAAAACAACAGCGAATTCGCTGATTATCGCTCCCGAACCAGCTCTTTAGCTGCCCCCCCATTAGCCGGACCCAAACCACCAACGGCCCTCCAGCCTTCCTTGACGACACAACCACGGACGATCTTCCCAACCACGGTTCACCGGCGCTCGCATGCCAATGATTCCGTCTACACCGCCTTTCATATACCCACTTTGGTTGGTCACCACGGCGTGCTATTCCCCAGTGTTGTTGTTTCTTGTGGTACGGGCCTTTCTAATCCAACGACCGACTGTTTTTTTTTCCGTTGCCTGTGCACACAAAACAGTCCCTCGCCAACGCAACGGCCCCGAATCCCCATCCGTGCCTGACGGCACGTCTGCGACGCCAATATCGCCACCCCCTTTTGCCTCAACAACCCTGTTGGCTTCTCACCTGAACCTTGGCATCCCCTATCCGTCGCTGAAGGCACGTCTGTGACGCCACTAACGCCACCCCCCCTACCCTAACATTTCTATAGGTTTACCATCTGAGCATGTGGTCTAGTTCCTTTCCCGTTACCACCTGTCATAGCTGGGCATCGGCTTGGGTAGGCTCATTCCCCCTTCCCTTCCTAACCACCATCATGTCCCGCCGCTCCAATCTTCTGAGTTGGAGTTGATTTTATTTTCCGGGCATGAGTGCTTCGAACCGAATATTGGTTTGGGTGCCCTTGCTCCTCTCTCCGCCCCACCTCTACCATTCCACCGCTCTCCTTTTTCCGAGGTTGTTAATTGTTTTGTTTGGCCTCTTGGACCTCCCGAGCCCGGTATGTATGGGACATTTTAAGTCACAAAACGAGCCATGCCACAGCCTCTTCGTTGCCGACAAAGAGTAACGCCAGCATTCCATCCCGGGTATCGTTTTGGGTGGGATTGTTCTCCCTCCATTCTGACCCACCATCAACATCCGCCCCCATCCACCTACGCCCAAACCTCGCACCTCCCATGCTAGGCTTTGACTTATGTGGACTCAACTCCCCCCTCCCTCCTACCCCATGCACCACCACCTTTCGCTGAAGATACTTTTCAATACTCACCGTTGCGGACCATACCAAGACACCATCGACCCCTTCTCTACTCCAAAACCTTCGTCGGGTCTATTTCGGCCCACGAAATCGCCTCCAGTTTGCTTTTCAGCTCAGAGAACGGCGCCGCGGACACTGGTGCTCCTCCTGGATCGGCGCTTAGGCCGTCCCTCGTTCCCCCCAGTGCCCGACGTTGGCGCATTCCTTTTACCCTTCCTCATCCTTCGTCAGACCATTGTTTTTCCAGAGCCGTCATCCTTCTACCACCGCCGCTGGAAACCGTGGACCACCCTTCTGGCTACGGGTTTTCTCGCCAGTACCTGTGGCTGCACCTCCAAGATAGTCGAACCGCCCAACTGCCGCGCGAACACCGCGACCAGAGCTACGTCTCCACCTGAGCTTCGCGACCAGAGTTCCACCTTCTGAAGAGCTCCACCTTTCACCAGAGTTTCGTCGCCACCTGAGCTTTGCGACCAGAGCTCCATCTTCACCAGAGCTTTCTCGTCACCAAAGTTTCACGACCAGAGCTCCACCGTCTACAGACCTGCACCTTTTACCAAAGTTTCGTCGTCACCCGAGCTTCGCGACCAGATATCCACCTCCTCCAGAGCATCCTTTTTACCAGAGCTTCGTCGTCACCAGAGTTTCGCGACCAGAGTTCCACCTTCTGAAGAGCTCCACCTTTCACCAGAGTTTTCACCGCCACCTGTGCTTTGCAACCAGAACTCCATGCTCACCAGAGCTTCGTCGTCACCTAAGCTTCGCAACCAGAGCCCTACCTTCTACAAAGCTGCACCTTTTACCAGAGTTTCGTCGTCACCCGAGCTTCGCGACCAGAGATCCACCTTCTTCAGAGCTCCATCTTCACCAGAGCTTCGTCGTCACCTGGGCTTCGCAACCAGAGCTCCTCCTTCACCAGAGGTTTGTCATCACCTGAACTCCGTGACCCAGAGGTCCACCGTTATCAGAACCCCACCTTTTGCATGATTTTCCCGACCAGAGCTCCGAAGCTGCACCTTCGCCAGAGCTTATTCGTCACTCGAGCCTCGCGACCAGAGCTCCACCTTTCACCTGAGCTCCACCTCGGTTTTACGAGACCACCACTTTCGATGTTTTGCCCCTTCAAGCTACTACCAACGGCAAGACACCCTGGTTTCTTTCTGGTCATTACCAACGGCCCCGGCGTCGTCGCCACCATCGGCTCCGACCATCTTGCATTCTTTTCAAGGATTTCATCCGCCATCGCGCCAATGGGCCTGCCTCTTCAAACCGATACCAGCGGCAGGCGCCCTCTTCCTGGCCACTACCACAAACTCCGGCGTCATCGCCACCGTCAGCGCCGACCAGCTGGGACATATTTCGCCAACTCCTGCAGCCATCGCGCCGGTAGGCCTGCTCCTTCAGTCCGCTACCAACCGCCCCCAGCGTTACCGCCATCGTCGGCTGCTTCGGGTCTTTTATACGGTCTATTCCAGTATCCACGCTGTCATCCTCGCCGCCGAAGAATCTAACTCCATCGCCACGAGTACCGCGGGCATCTCCACTGGCCCACTTTAAAGGACTACTACAGCGTCAAAGATTGCGTCTACATGAACGCTGCGGAACACGCACATATTGGGCCATTACATTCTCGTCTTGTTCCGTCACTGAGCTCTTACTACATCTCAAACACCCCGCCCTCACTGGTTCGTGCTCGGAGTTCTTCAGCGCATTATACTGGAGCATCATCCGTCTCCAGCGCTCCTACCACATCTTCCGTGGACACCACGACGTCACCGTCTCGCGATCGGAGCGCTGCCGCAGACTTAGGGACGACCACCGGCCGCGCTTCATCTGATTTTTCTTCAAGCTCCTACATCGTCCGGCTCCAGGACCAGCCTACGGTGTGTCTACTCCACACCTCCGCGGAAAACCACCTTTGGATCGGCGTGTCTGCAACGCCACGCGTCAGGGAGTTTCGCAGTCCGCCTATTGTCGCGCTTAGTCGCACTTACTCTTTTGTCTTGTTGCCCTTCCCCCTAACCATGCTTCTTGAGCTCCCTCTTGAGTTTCTTCTTAGGATATACATATTAGTTTGGCGCATTGAATTATCGATTTTCTCTTTCGGATTTGGGTTGTTGTCCAGTTAGTTTAAAGGTGCTTCGTCTTTGCCTTGACTTTCGGTTTGTCCAACGTTTGACCAACCCGTATATATGCGTGGCTGTGTCCGTGTGCTACTCTGGCCTTCAAGCCACTGGTTTAGTTCGCCCCATTTTCGCAATCAGGCTAAACTTTGTGATGGTTGGTTCCGTTTTCGTGGTCCCACCGGTTTAGCCTGCCCCGTTTTCGTAACTTGGCCGCAAACCTGCCGTGCTTTCGTTTGCTCTCCGTCGGTTCAGCTTACCTTTTACTTTCGCTGCCCGCGAAACCGCTGTGACATGTTAGCCTCTTGACCTTTCCCCTGGTTTCTACACTACGTACGCCATAGGTGCTTCTTTCGTATTTGGTTTCTTACCGCTATGGCATATCTGCCTTAGCCTTTCCTCGCATTTGCGTACTACGTACGTCACAGGTACGTATTGAGGCGTCGTATTTGTCCTCTTCCCGCTGAGGTATATAGCTACACTGTAGTTGTAAGGGGAGTCGCCGACCTATATCCTTAATGAGGATACACAACCCGTAATACGCGCGATCGGAGTATCACACAGCTTGCAAAGATGAGTTTCGACGAAATCTTTGATCTCACAGCTCGAGTGTATTTTCATTTTTTATAGTATATTTGCAAAGACGAGTTTCGACAAAATATTCGATCTCACAGCTGGAGTGTATTTTAATTTTTATATTATATGCTCTGGCCTCTCCTCTGTTTTCTTCACTACGCAAGCCGTAGGCGCCTATTGAGGCCTGCTGTTCACCTTTTCTGCGTCAAATCGCTCTCTACAAGTTCCCTCTTCTCGATTGGACATCAACGTGCTTTCGCGTATTTTTTCCCCGATTTTTTGTCGATTAGGTTCCAAAAGGAATGGATTTATAGTAGGCCACATTTATAAAGTTTAGCGACATCGACGTTTTGCTGGTATTTGTTGGTCCATCGCTCGTTCACGACCCCCCTCCAGGCTTCCTCGTAGTACCAACCCCCGAAACCGTGGTAGTTTCACTTAGTCCTCATTATTAGCCTGAAGTTCGCCAGCACGCTGTGCGTGCGCCCCGCTAGCAGTTTGAGAGTTGGACGTCATTTGATCCCTCCTCTGTCCGGCTTATGGTATCAGCCCGCGACATCGTGGTAGTTTCGTCTGATTTCTTCTCAGCCTACATAACGTCTGCACCGTGTGCTTGCTTTTTCGCAGCATTTCTGGGTCCTTCGTTGTGTCTAGACCCCGTTTTTGCCGTTTTCACGGTCTAAGTTGGATACTTAGTGTTACTTTTGGTTTTCTTATCCTGTTTTTTCTTCCCTCTGCACTGTGTGCCGGATGGGAACGTATACCTTCCCGCCCCTGCAGTGTATGCACGTTCGGAACGTATAAGCTACTTGCATTAAGGATTTCGAATCGTAATTTGGCCTGTGGGGGGGGGGGATCAAGAAATAATAACTTGGTTAATGTAGGGTGACGGCCCAGTTTGCGAGGGGAAAAAACATAGTAGAATTCAACATAAATAAATTAAACGAACGACCAGGCAGCCAGGACACCAACACATCGAAGCACACATCATCTTCCACAGAGCATCTCGGACACACCAGACGGCATCCACAACACTCAAGCACTCTCCCGAAGAGGCTGCCAGGTCCCTAGAGGACGCTCTGCGGGATTGCCCACGGCAGACGGGCTGACGCGTCATCAAGAGTGCCCGAAGCGGCGAAAATTTGGCTCTTTGCTACGAGTACGTAGTAGCCAGAAACAATTTTCGAAATCAGAACGTCTAACGTTCGTTGGAGACCGACGAGCTGTGGCCCACACATAAACGTAACGCACCACAAACTCGCCACCCACGCCAACGCCACAGGTGCAGAAGACTCTCCCGGCTTTACCCCTGGCCCGCAGCAAAGCTTGTTTGAAGCCCACCAACAGCAGCAGTAGAGTGGCCTTTCGGCGATTTTGAATATTGAGCGGTCTGCTCAAGAATCAAAGATTCACACCCATGATAGTAAGTAGTGACAATAGTAGTAGTAAGTAGCAGTAGGTAATAGTAGCAGTATTTGTAGCAGTAGTAGTAGTAGTAGTTATTGTAATAGTAGTAGTAGTAGTAGTAGTAGTAGTAGTAGTAGTAGTAGCGTTAGTACTAGTGGCATGTCTCCTTTCTGCCCCAACATGGGCCAGAGTGTGTTAACGGCGTGAACTTTTTCGACTTTCGACATCCCCGAGATTTCATGTCACCCACACAACGAAGAGGAACCTTGATGTATTACGCGGTTCCAAATTGGTTTCTTTCGCAATACGGTATTTCTTTCTCTTCCGACCTGGGTGGGATCTTTCGTCGTGCTCTCGGCCGCGGGGCGCGCAGGGGACCCGCGTGTACACCACGGGCGGGTTCCGACCTAAAGCCGGACTGCTCTTCCGAGCTTGGAATAAGGAAAAAAAAAAAAATTGACTTCGTGGTTCGCTTTTAAACGGCCAAATACGGCGTTTAAAAAAATGTCCCAAAAAAAAAAAGTTTCCCTTCGGATTTTTTTTTTTTCTCCGCATTGCCGAAATTTTTTTTTCTCGGACTTGGCGGCAATCGCTTCCGCTTGGTCGAATTAGGGGGGGTAGAGCCACTAAGAAAGTTGTTCAGGCAAAAACTCGAGCCCGGAACCGAGAATAAAAAATCCCAGGAAATTTGAAATTGCTCAACTGAGGTCAGCTTTTGGGCAGCCGTAAGTCGATCCCAAAAGCATAACTAGGACAATCCACTGATATCTTCGTGTTCCCCACCCTAAAATCACCTCAAATCGAAGTTTTACAGAGCTCTAATCAACGTGTGGATCGTTTTCCACGAGTGGGAGTTTTTCAGTCTAATCCCTAGTAAATCCCAGGTTATGCCCTCTTTTTGCACGTATCTGTGCGCAGCTGTATCAAGGTCAAATTGATCCCGATCAAAAATCTAACGACGGATTCGTGATCTACACCCCAAAATTAGCACAACCTGAAACTTTTATAAGATTCGGAGGCGTTTGAAATTTTCTTGGGGGGCCCGCGGATGCTATTTTACCTCAATTTTAGCCAATTATTCGCGAGTAACTTACCATCACGGCGGCCAAATAAAAAAAGAAGTATATTTTCGTAATCCCCATAACCTAGCGGAAGTTTGTGCGATTTTTCAGAGCTCAAATCCTCGTGGTTGCCGCGTTCTGAAAATCTCGTGAAAAATATCCGGCTTTACCTCGGAACCCGCCCACGGAGCGAAAACGGGCCCCGGTCGAGGTCCATGGGGCGTGCTGTCGGCCCTCAAAGGCGCGTAATTCTGGCCAACAATGAAGGGGAGGCGATCGGACTTGACACGACTTGACACTGCAGCTGCCTCGCGGCTGCCGTGCGTAACCTATCGTCGACTGTTTTTTAGACGTTCCCCCCGCGGCGTGAGAGAATTGACACACAGCACGCACCACGCGCGATCTGTCGTTCGACAGATTTATGGTCTGCGTATGACATACAAGTATGATGATTTGTTTTTGTCACGCCGCACCCAGCTCTCTGTGGGCAGTTGTATGATACAGTGCTCAAAAATTTCTAAAGAACACTCCCATATATATGATACAGACTATATCAGGATCCATTTGCAGTAGAAGTATGCAGTAGTAGCAGACGGGTAAAGATGAGTGCAGTAGTGGTAATAGTAGTGGTCGTAGTAGTAGTGGTAGTGGTGTGGTAGTAGTAGTAGTAGTAGTAGTGTGAGTAGTAGTAGGTCAACCCACGGTAGGGGTTGCAGTTTTTGGACAAACCAATAATTTCTGTGTCCGATTGAGCTCCTCGAGTGAGGAACTACCGGTTAGTCATTAGTCAAGTAATATCACGAGCGCATTTTGTTTCAGGGCTACGACGTAGATGCTTATTCGGGTTGTGCGAACGAATGCTTTCGAAGCCTTTTTTCGGGTGCGATATTGAGCTCCTTATCATGCTATTACTAGGAGCCCAGGGACGTTCTGCTGCCCCCCACCTACCGTGGGATCGCTCTAAAACATGGTAGTAGTATTATAATAGTAGAAGTATAATGGTAGAGGTAGTGGTAGTAATGGTAGTGGTAGAGGTTGTGTTCCTACTAGCGAGCGGTAGTTGTAGTGGTAGTTGTCGACTACAGTGGAACTAAGTGGTAGTAGTGGTGGCAGTAGTGGTGGTTGTTGTGGTGGTAGTGTTATTTGTAAGATATAGTACCCGTGGTGGTAGTAGTAGTATTAAATAGTAGTGGTGGTAGTAGTAGTAGTCAGTGGTGGTAGTAGTAGTGGTGATAGCAGTAGCAGCAGTAGTAGTCGTAGTAGTACTCGTGGTAGTGGTAACATTAGTGGTAATAGTAGTAGTAGCGTAGTAGTACACCGTAGTAGTGTTGGTAGGAGGAGGGGTAGTAGGAGTAGTAGAAAATAGTTGGATTAGAAGTAGTGGTATACTAGTAGTATTAATAGTAAGTAGTAGTAGCGTAGTAGTACAGTAGTAGTAGTGTTTGTAAGAGGAGTAGTATAGAAAAAATTTGTAGTAGTAGAAGTAGTATTATAATGGTAGTAGTGTCAATAGAAAATAGTACCATTATTAGTAGTAGTAGTCGTTGTGGTCGTAGTAGTAGTAGTAAGAGGAGTAAAATTACTAGTAGTG
Organism: Undaria pinnatifida; assembly: GCA_012845835.1. NCBI lineage: Eukaryota > Phaeophyceae > Laminariales > Alariaceae > Undaria > Undaria pinnatifida. The sequence continues at coordinate 3,350,981 of JABAKD010000015.1, read as the reverse complement.
GTAGTAGTGCAGTGGTAGTCGCAGTAGTAGTAGCGTAGTAGTACAGCAGCATTGTTAGCAGCAGCAGTAGTAGTAGCAGTAGTCGTAAATAGTTGCAGTAGAAGTAGTCTAGTACTATAGTAGTAGTATTAATAGTAAGTAGTAGTCGTAGTAGTAGTAGTAGCATTATTAGTAGTAGTAGTCGTAGTAGTGGTATAGTAGTAGTAAGAGTAGGAAGAGGAGTAGAAGTACAAGTAGTGGTAACATAGTCTAGTAGGTAGGGCTGGGTACTGAACCAGTACGTACTGCCAGTAGTACTAGTACTGGCAGTATCCTGATACTGGTAAACCGACCTGCCAGTACACCAGTACATTCGCATATAGACGAAGATCCCAATATATATACGCCTCAAGAACCAGCGGAAACCCATAGCTTCAGGCTGCCTGCTGAGAGGACGCCGGGGCCGCGAGGAGGGGGTAGGGTAGTGGCTGTCTTTGCTGGGGAAGATTTGCAGTTCTGCTAGTTTCAGTTTTGTTTTCTCCTGCAGGGTGCTCGTGGCGAAAAGAACCGCCATCCTGATGACTCTGTTTGTTGTGCTGGTATCTAGCGGCTGTGATTTATGCGCGGTGTAGGTTTTGGTTGGGTAGGTAGCTTTCGATAGCTGTGGCACCGTTGTTATCTCGTTGTGTACTCTGTTGCCCTGTTGCTGCCGTTGCACCGCTGTTCGTAGGCACATCAACTGATGGACTGATGATGGTGATAGACTTGGTTGCTTGCCGTCGTCTTTAGTACTCTTGTCAATCTATAGCTATCAATCTACTTTTTTTCCAATATACGCTGGGTTGAGTATGTGTGACATGGAATGAGTGCTATCCATTCCAATTCATGCTTATGCATACGCTACGTCACCCATGATCATGGAGTATATGGGCGTTGCAAAGTTAAAGATTTGTGCTACATTCTACACATCCTCCATGTTGAAAATCGGTACATATTTGGGCGTTGAACTCGAATTTTAGTGCCGTTTTCCCCACAAAAGTGCCTCTGTCATATGAGCCAAAATCACTCATTTTTTATGCTCTAGTGAAGCCAAATCGCGTAAAAATTCGCCTCCGGCGGGGCGCCTCCGGCGGGGCGCCTCCAGCGGGGCTCTCCGGGGGCGCCTCCGGCGAGGCCCCCTCACCAGCCGGGGGGGGCCGATGGTCGCGGCTGCGCCGCGACCGCGCGGCTTCGCCGCGCCACCAGTATACTGACCGGATCCAGTATACTGCCTGCTGACGCAGCCAGTATAACTTGTACTGGCGCGCCGCGCCAGTACCCAGCCCTACTAGTAGGAGTAGTAGCGTAGTATTAATAGTGACATAGTAACAGTAGTAGAAGTAGGAGGAGGAGTAGAAGTACTAGTAGTAGTAACATTAGAAGTACTACTAGCAGTACTAGTAGTAGGAATAGTAGTACTAGCAGTGTAGTAGTCGTGGTAGAGGTAGTAGTAGTGCAGTAGTAGCAATAGTAGCAGTAGTATTTGTAGTAGTAGTAGTAGTGTAGTAGGAGTAGCGGTAGTAGTAGTGGCAGGAGTAGTAGTAGTAGTAGTAGTAGTAGTAGTAGTCGTCGTAGTAGTCGTAGTACCGTCGTGTACCTTTTTGATTTGCGACCCCCCCCGGAATTTCACGTCGCCCACATCCCGAAGGAAAACCCTGTACACATACTAGACTAGTCTATAAGCATAGAAACACACTCCAGCTGTGAGATCGAATATTTCGTCGAAACTCTTTGCAAGTTTCGCGTGATACTCCGACCGCGCGTATTACGGGTTGTGTGCGAATCATTAAGGATAGACCTATAGGTCGGCGACTCCCCTTGCAACTACAGTGTAGCTGTCAGAGTCAACAGAGTGATGTTAGTCAGTCTGTGCGCAGCAACTATAAAACCCGTTTTTGAGGAGGACAAAATCTGACAGTTAGTTGTGGAAGGAATTGCATCAGTTTATCAAGTGAATCTTGTAAGTCGACCGGTGAGGGGAGAGCGGAGTTTTTAAAGACGCGGGGGCCTGGTTTTGATCAAGAGGGAGCGGGGGAGGGGGGGGAGGGGGGGGAAGGGGGGGGGCGGGTGGGGCAGCTCAATCTGTGCGTGGAAACTATAAATCCCATCCTGTAAGTCGCACAACCATAGACTAGTCTATATAGACTAGTCTATATCTCTAGACTATATACGACATATATATTTTCTTATTACACTTCTACTTTCCAGCTTCTGGACAAACCGTGGTCACAGGTGTGGATCGTCCCTTCTCCCCACCGGTTCTTGCCTTCAATTATTTTCGCGCATAGGGTTCAGCAATCGATTTTTCATCGAGCGTTGCCAACTCACGCTCTCGCGCTTTCCGCAAGTCAATTTGGGCACAGGAAAAAGTCCTCACGAATTTGGTACGCACTCGGCGGGGCTCGAACTCACGAAACTGACCTACTAGTCTATACCAGGCTCGAGGTAACCTGATACGCCACCGGGGCTATACCAACTCTCACGTTTTCATTTTTCCTTATCTCGGGTCTCCTTAAAAGGGGCCTTCTTCTCCTCCAACCATGTGTGTTCTTTCGTTGACAATGACAACCCTTTTCATGGATATTATCCGTTTAGTCTAGCATAGTTCATGGAATACTATCGTAGGTTTCTGTTTTTCGCGCTTTCCGCGCTCTCTACGATTTGTAGTCTTCCTGTTTGTTTCTCCTTGCTTCTCGCTTCCCGTCCTCCCCCTCGCCAGTTGCAAACTTCGCACTTACAATCAGACCTGCCACGAACATCATGGCGTTCACCACCACCACCACCGCCTTGCTCAAGGTGCTCGGGAGCTTGGCGGCGCTCGCCCCTGCTGCGAGTGCCGCCCTGACGATGAGCAAGGTTGGGGGCTACGAGAGCTTGTCTGAGGGAGCGCTCGAGATCGTCGTCGTCAAGCCATCCACCAATGTCAGTTAAAAGTGCTACGTGCTACCTCTCTCTCTCTTTAATTCTGTACACTCTCCCAATATGCCCTGTATGTTCCACAGCCAACTACAGCGGCACTATTCAGGGCACCGGCACTATTGGAAAAAGAGTAACTTTTTTCAAAGACCTATTTGAATGTACTATGGGGAATAATCCTGCTCGCGCCAAGCGTTTTCATCGGCCTTATATAGGACATATAAATAGCAGTGGCACCACAGCGCTATTGGGAGCCCCTCACTTATAAAAGTATTGATATGCACTGCTGTACCGCTAAACCGCTATACCACTAGTCTAGTCTAATTTTTTCTCCGACCCTAACCACCAGATGCACCTATACTGCCACTACGTCTCGAAATATAAGATCCGTTCGCTCTTTATATTGATACCAAAACGATGCTTATTTTTCCGGATCCAGTCGTGTGTAACATAATATTAAACGGTGTGTATTAGGTGCCTACAGCAGTTACTCTTGCGCGTGTACAATAGACGAGGTATACTACCTTCGTATCAACACTGATGTGTACATGTTTCACGTACGATTGCAATTGGAGTCAATGCGGGGCGGTGGTGGTGTGTTGGCATCGAATATTGCGATTGCTTGCTGTAGACAGGACTTGACGGGGCTTGTATTTCTGGCCGTTCAGAGCCTTTGAAATCGCCGACAGGCCACAATAGTTTGCCTCCAGGACGCGCAGTCATTCGCGGACCCGTGTTTGCACGGGCGGGCGCACTATAGCGCAAGAGGTACGAGCATACGTAGTACTTCAATTGTCGTAGTACGCCCGAACGAGTAAAATATACGGGGGGAGACATCAGTTTAACGATCTGAAAAACACATCATACACTGGCAGCTGCATACAACTGCTGTGCGATCGTACGCATGTATAACGTAGAGTAGCTAACCTTGTTTTTCGTTGTTTCTTTTTCGTCACACGCGTGTCTTTTATCTTCACACTTTTTACTGATTTTTTGTTGCGTCACGTTCATCCCATCTATCACCTTCACCCTTTTCCCCTTATCTTTCTCCACCTCTAGACTAGACGCGTCAAATAACCCAGATCCGGGCTCACTAAGAAGACTCTTCTTCCCCCTCCCCACTCGTACGGTACGTTCGTTTGTTGTCGCGAGAAAATTCCTGCCCCTTCTTTCCTCGTGGACTCGCATTGAATTGCGACTACCCATGCTGCTATAGTGCCCTCAGCAGTTAGTTGGCGCCTTTGATTTGTTGTTCGTGCGAATGAACTCAAAGTCAGACAGACCTTCGTGGGATTCAAACCCCAGAACAACTCCATCTAATTGTAACAGCATTCATTCGAGGGTCACCCATTGAACCACCAGGGCGACCGCGGCCTCGGCATGCTTTTTTCCCCCGTCACCCCTATGTGCCATCGTTTGTATCGCGAGAAGACTCCAAAACCCATTCTTCCCTCGTGGACTCGCTTCGAAATGCCCCTATACCCATGCTGCTTTCTGAGCAATGCTGTCGCCATCAATTGATTCCACTACCATCCTCTTTTTTTGGCAAAATATTGCGTCAACAGTCTGACCCACGCGAGATTCAAACTCGAGAACTGAGTCTACTTTGATAATATAGGGTCTGGTCTATACCATTCTAGTGGTAGCATTATTCGAAGCTAATCACCAGACCACCAGAGGGCGACCGGTTCATTCAGTAACCATAAGCGTAACAAGAGGTTGCTATATTTTATGTACGGGGACCGAGTAGAGAATACAGAGCACACCGGACCGTGTTGGACCACAATATATCTAGACTATAACTTGTACCCCACAAGATAGATGGAGACTCGTTACGGTGATGCCCTCACCCCAGCAGTCGCCGTCGCATCGCAAGAATACAGTACACCGAAAAAAAACCAGTGTAGCCTGTTTGCTCCGTTTAGAACATAGCCCCTGCACGTCTATGAGACACCATCTACGAACACAGCAGCTGCAGCAGTTTTTAAAGTTATAGGGGGGACACTGAGTGCCCCCTGCAGGTCTGCCAATTGAGCAGGTCCTCCGAGAGTCGGCAATGGGGACCAGCGCTCCCAACGCCGTTACCCCCTGCCGTGGCCCGTGGTACATATATATAGAGGCTTCATGGGTTATAAATAAAAAAAAAACGTTCCTAGTCTGGTCTAGTCTAGTCTCAGAGTCTAGCCTCGTATAGACTTGGTTTAGTTTTCATTCACGTCGACACTTCTTGCTGTTCGTATCATATTCATATTCGCATTTGCAACCTGTGTATGTGTGTGTATTATAAAAAATGAAAATACACTCCAGCAGTGAGATCGAAGATCGAGATTTCGTCGAAACTCATCTTTGCAATCTGTGTGCGATACTCCGATCGCGCGCATTGTATTGCAATATGTATACAGCACCAGTATTTATTATGTTGTGTATCATGTATATACGTCTCTCTCTCTTTTAGGTTTATCCAATAGACCTATATCATCCTCGCACTACTCTCCTCGCGCTCCCTCCCAGTAGTAACTCAGATCCGGGGTCACATAGCGGGCACTCCTTGCTCCCCCCCACTACGGCACGTGCCTTCATTTTCACGCCAGAAGAATTCAGCATTTTATTCCCTCGTCGACTCGCATCGAATTGTGCACACCCACGCTGGCAGGCGCTCTCAATAACAGCAGTTTCTCCCATCTTTTTTTTTTTTTTTTTTGCAAATGCAATTGATTGCAAGATCTCACCACGGCGGGAATCGAAATCAAGGACAAACGCTGAGTAACATTCGTTTCGGGGGTAACAAATAACAAATAACCTGGGCCGGCCGTCTCTTCCTTGTATAATGCAAAAGTTTGTAACGACGATTGTGATTGCGTGTCCTACAATGTGTTTTTCACCATGGATGGATGGAACTAACCCTAACCCTATCGCTAACCCTAACCCATACCTGGTACGAAATACCGGTCAGAGTGCCCCTCGATGACGTCATTGGTGTGAAATGGTCATCACTGCCAGCGAAGCACACTCAATGGAGAAAACGGGGCCAAACTCCTAGAAAGCAAAGGTCAAAACGGAAAGAAAATCGGAGCGTCGTGATTTCTATGGTTAGAAAATGGACGTTTTTTATATATATATTTTTTTCGTTTACTACTTGGTTGTAGTATACCGGTCGCCCCGGTGGCGTATCAGGTTATCCTCGAGCCTGGTATAGGTCAGTTTCGTGAGTTCGAGCCCCGCCGAGTGCATACTCGTATAAATTCGTTGGGACTTTTTCTTGTGCACAAATTGACTTGCGGAAAGCGCGAGAGCGTGAGTCAGCAACATTCGATGAACAATCGACGAGCAGTGGGATTGCTGAACCCTATGCGCGATAAAAATTGGAGGCAAGAACCGGGGAGGAGAAGGGATGACACCTGTGACCACGGCTTGTCCAGAAGCTGGAAAGTGAAAGTGTGCTAAAAAAAAAAAAAAAAAAAAAAAAAAAAAGTAACCACCTAGACACTAGACCACTAGACTAGACACCTAGCTCTGTCTGGATCCTTGAACAAAAAGCGTGATGAGTACGTATCTCGTGTCATGTTTTGTTTTCTTTGTGCTCCTCTGTTTACCCCTTCCCTCTGTGATCTTGCAATTTCCCATGCGTTTGCGATGCGCTTGCGACGAGGGCTGCTGAGTGCTTCTCCTACTGACACAGATGCGTTTTCTCCTGCTGTGTGGCCACGTCACTTTCTATTGGTACCTCCGAACCTATTCTAGATCCTAAGCCAACAGGGGCGTGCGTGCTGATCCTGTTGTTTTTCGACGTTTTGATATGGAAAGGTTGAACGGTTTGGCGCTATTATGACAATACACTAATAATATCATCATGCACACACGTATAGGCCGCGTATGTATGTAATACAACAAGTAGTGTGTGTGTTCTTCACATTAAACCGTCAGTAGTACGAGATAGTGGATAGTGAGCACTTGTACGAGTATACCGGGTATATGAGAATATTATAAAAAATGAAAATACACTCCATCCAGCTGTGAGATCGAAGATTTCGTCGAAACTCATCTTTGTGTGAGCTATTTTCACATTGTGTTCCGCCTTTTTACCAGTATGTGCGCGGAAAATATAAAACCCGTTTTTGAGGGGGACAAAATCTGACAGCTGTGGAAGGAAATGCGTCATAAGTATACACTCTAGATTACAGTAGCAGTACAGCTGTATGATGTTAGTGTGTGGAATAGTTTGAACACGTGACCTGGTGTCCTCATCATCCATCCTGCAGCGAGCGGGAGATGTGCTTGATACCAGGTGCGTATGTACGCAATTGTTTAGGGGGCCACAAGCTTTGACAGAGAAAGCCAAAAATCAAGTCATCGATAATATGTCGAGGCAGGCAAGGGAACAGGGAACGTCACCGTATGTACCAAGCACGAAAACCACAACGAAAAACGAGGGACTAACGAGGCATTAACGGGAAGATATTGTTCAAACTATGTAAAAAAAAAAAAAAAACGCGAAACAACAATGCTATTTTTGTAATCTATACCGAGCAAAAACATTATTACGTTCAACGTCAACAGGAAAAAAATACCGATATCGCACTCCTATGTACCATCACAGGAGGCGGGGTTTACACGAGACCCCGCCATGCAAAAACAAACCGCTCAAAACCAAACAACTAAACAAAATATTAACGAGAGAGTGTTAAGCGTTTGGATATCCGTACGTACATCTCAACTCTCTGCGATGCGTATTCGACCGAATGGTGGCGGTTGCATTGTGGTGTGGTTTTATCTTCTTGCCGTGTGCCGGACAATGTCCTGATCGGTTTAAAGTTTAAAGTAGTGTACGACCACAAATCACTCTTCTTTTGTACTGCTGTTGTAAAGTTGTGTAAATTAGGAAAATGTTGTAGACTATCACCTTTGTTCGGGAAATTCGGTGTCATCGGGTGCAAGGAAGTATCAATATAAAATGAAAACCTCCTTACATGGCGTCTTTTTTTCGCACCCCCGGCCCGATCTCTCTGGTGGGCGCCATCTCTCGGATGCTGGTGCGGAAATATAATTAACTCTGGTGCTAATTTTTCCATGGCACCTCTCCGATCGGTGCGATGCCGGATGGTAATACATACCCTCGGCTGTACAAGGTACCGTAGGTGTAGTAGCATAGCTCCTTCTTCTGTGATCTGGGGGCTGTATGCGATACGTACATGTATGATATGTGAAAAAATATATCGTCTATGTGTGTTGTGCCTTGCATGCAATCATTTCCATACCAGCTTGACTCATTTCAACGCGTGAACTGCGTCGGTATATGATTACAATAGTGGATGGTACGTGAGAGGAGTGGCGCCGTCATGATCTATAATAATGGCTCACTGCGTGTCAAAGGAACCTACTGCATACGGCACCTCGTGCGGCTCAAACGTTGCCCGTTCCGGTAGCGGATTTATATCGGATTGATCGCGCCCAGTGCCACATCTCTCCGATGGGAGTGCCGAAATACAATTAAATCGTGTCGAGTTCTTGCTATTTTTTGCGCACTCCGGCGCGAACCCATCTCTCCGATAGGTGCCATCTCTCCGATGGGTGCCATCCTCCGCATGCTTACGGTATTTGCCAGGGTACTTGCGCGGTGGCTAATACTACAAGAACGGCGGAAATGAGGAGCGTGGCAGACGCCTTTAAGTGGTCAAACTCCCAACTGTGTTGACCCCTTTAGAGTCCCAAAATCCCCCCCCCCACAAACTAATTTGCCCCCAAAAAGGGTTTCCAGTTGTAAAGTGGTTAAGCTCGTACTGCGGTGGGAATGTGATGTATGTTACTCGTAGAATACGGTAGACAGCAACAACAACAACAACAACAACAACAACAACAACAACAACCAAAGCACCAGGTGATGCCCTGGTAGCTGGACATACCCTGTGTTATCGTACATATAGCTCGTACATTGTACCTCTGGTACCACGGGCGGGCTTGTTATCGCAGCAGCCCAGTGAATCCTAGCGCAATTAGAGGACTCATCACTCAAGACGGGTTTGGACGCGGGTACAGAGGTGGATGAATGGCATAAATAGTCAATACTTGTAAGGGCTTCCACAGCCGTCCTCGTGGCCGAAATAGGATACGCGTCGGGTGCGTGCAAGGGCCAAACAAACGTCGACGCAGACACAAGGGTAATTATAATAATTAAATAAAATAAGGACACGCGCTGTGGGCAAACGTTCTTGTAACTTCTCACTGCCACCTGCACACAGCTGACGCGTGCTACGATAGAGGTATAATAGCACTTTTCGTCTGCAAAAATGGTTTCTGAACGACGGGGATCCTTAACCCAAAATCGTCGGAAAATCGGCCATTTTTTTCATGATTTTTGTTGTGTTCCTAGGGCATGGTATTTTTCATCCGGTATGTAGACTAGCAGTTTTGATTTCTCTCTTAATCATCTTTTTGTAGAGGTCTTAAGCTCCCAAATTGAGGAACCTCAGAGAAAAAAAATGGTGCACCTCTATCGTAGAACGCGTCAGCTGACCGTTAGATACGCAGAGATTTAGTCGCCTCGCTGTCGCCTCGCTGTCGCCTCGCTGTCGCCTTGCTATCGCCTCGCTGTCGCCTCGCTTCAAAACTAAGCTTCATTACTATTTTTAGTTTTCAAGGAAGTTTTACGTTGTAACTGGTATACAGGCAGAGTTTGCCATGGGCCAATCGGCCGGGCCGGGCCGGACTGAGCCTTGTGAAAAAATGATGACCCGGCCGGGCTACAACGTTTAAAAATTTGCTGGGCCGGGCCAATGATTTTGAATGGCTGATGGGCCGGGCAGGGCATAGCCGTGAACAAGTGTGAAGAAAGTGTGAACACGTGACGGGCCGGATCGGGTTGCGGCCCAGCATCCGAGAAATTGGATGTGCCGGGCGAGGTCGCGGCCCATGAGATGTGGGCATGTACATGGACCATTCCCCCCCATCCCGTGACACAGCTCATGTGTTATCCCGATCCGGCCCAGGCCGCGGCCCATGGAATTTGGTGCACTATGGCACCCAGGCGTTTTCTTGGGCCGGTCCGTGCTGCGGCCCATGAGATGTGCAAATTGGAACAGAACCAGCAGCTACCAAACAACCCGCAGCCCGAGTGCAGAGTCCTCCGTGAGAAAAAACATGAGGCACACACTTCAGCTACTATTACTGTTTGTACTATTCCATACGCTCCAGCTTGATACGAGTACAGCGGCATATCCACACGAACGCCTCTGCGTGCTGACCCTTTTGCCAGTGTCGCTGCTAACGGCGAGGACCAATTTCCACTGTGTGCTTGGTGGCCTTTGTTTGAGCAAATATATCTGATCAAAGCCTTTTGCAGAGGTGTTATAAGGCTTAGTTTGGGTAAACTATAGGTTAACCTTTTGCAAGTGGTCAAACGGACTATTACCCCACTAATACCTTAACAAATGGCGTCGTCGATAGCTCATGGGTTTTTTGGGTCGTGGGTTTGATCCCCACCATCCTCAATAATAACCTTTTCAGATTTTCCCCATGTCGAACTTGAAAAAAACTCTCCCTGGTATCCCCAGGAAATGAAACGGCTTGGATATTGACAGAGGTCCGCCATATATCTGGCCGACCTGCTATCCCGCCGTTTCAGGGGGGGAGAGTGTTATGAGGCTTAGTTTGGGTAAGCTTTAGGTTAACTTTTTGCAAGTGGTCAAACGGACTAATAATACCCCACTAACACTAACACCTTAACAGAGGACAAACATTATCGTCTCCGTGACCCAGGCAGCATTCGATGGTTATTTTTTCGTATCCAGCTTTGGTACCGATGGAACCCCCGTTGAAAACTTTGTGATAGAAGACGTATTCGGACCGGGCATTGCAGCGACGGTCACCTTCGTTTCAGTCCTCGTAGAATAGAGGGCAAGGACTGCCGCTGTAGCCTGAGAAGTCCCCACCAAAAAGCCACTGGCGTTAATCGTTGTCTCGTCGGATGACAAACGGCTTGCTGCTGCTGCTGTTGCTGCTGCCGCCAAAGCTGACAAAGCTTCAGGAGGGCGTGATGGCTCACCACTCGGGACAGACGCCGTTGGACTGGAGCGGCCCATCAAATCCACGTGGTCGGCCCAGGCAAAATGCTGGGCCAGCCTTAGCAGGGCCCGGGTCTCATGGGCCCCGCTGCCAATGTCGCGGGCCGGTCGAAGATATTTAACCAATAGATGGGCTTGGCCGGGCCGGGCGATTGCGTGTTGAAGATGTAACGGGCCGGTCCCGGTCGTGGCTCGTCCTCTACAACCTTGACGCGGCCGGGTCGCGGCGCATTATACAGAAACTCGACGGGCAGGGCACGCCCGGCTCATCAAAGCCGAACCATAACAATATTATAGCTCATAGGCACGCCTGTGTTCCCCCTCTTTAACTTGCGACGCCCCAGGGGCATCAAGTTATCCCCCTTCCCGAAGGGGTTCTTCGTAGACGCCGCACTTTCGGGGTAATTAATGCCGAAGTCAACGGAAGACGCGTTCCTACGATAGAGGTATACCGTTTTTTGGCTGAAATGGTTTCTGAATTACGGGACTCCTCAGCCCAAAATTGTCGGAAATATTACATTTTTTGTTTTCGTTCTCGTTGAATACCTAGGCCATGGGAGGTTTTGTCTCCTTTGTAGCCTTTTTACTTGTCTCCAAACCAGGTTTTGGGAGAGGTCGTAAAGCTCCCAAGATTAAGGTATGCCTGAGAAAAAAATAGCACACCTCTATCGTAGCACGCGTCGGAAGATAACACGCCCCTTGGGACTGATTTCCTGAACCGATTGTGCTCTGGTAAGAAAAGGTGGCACACGCCGCGAGAAGTATGGTGGTCGCAGGAAATACTCCCACAGACGCAATAGCTGGCGCTTGCGCTCTCTCCTACTTCGGTTAAATCGCCTTCCAAAATCGCTCGGGAGTGTGTGTTCTGTTGCGTGCTACGCAATACTGATAGTGCGGTATTGAGGTTGCAGTACGCCAGGCACCTTTAAGGACACGTGGTACGTTATAGGTAGCACTTTCCGTCTGAAATGTTTTCTGAATGAAGAGGCTCCTTAACCCAAAATCGTCAGAAATAGGCCATTTTTTATAGCACGATTCTCGTCGTGTACCTAGGCCAGGGGATTTGCCTAACCGGTGTAGCAGTTCTGTTTTTCTCCAAATCAGCTTTTTGGGAGAGGTCTTAAGCTTCCTCAAGTTGAAGAACCCCAGAAAAAAAGTGGTGCACATCTCCATCGTAGAAGCTGTATGGAGTCATATCACGGCATGAGTGCAGCAGGTTCTGAGAAATTTCTCTGAGCTGCTTAGCATGAGGGCCTCAACATCTCTCACCATCACCCCAAACATGACTTCAACCATAGCTAACACTAGGCGGGGGGTACCCCCATTTGCATATCCGGGTTTGAGCTACTCGCTCGAGTGACTTCTCTACCTCACGAACGGTAAGACTCTAGGCGAGCTATTTGGCGCAGGGTAGCTTACCCCATTCCATCGCGGGTTGATCAACAACACAGATTTTTTTTTTTCAGAGCAAACAAGCAAGCAAGCAAACAAGCAAACAAGCTCAAGAATCGCGAAAGAACAGGGGAGTCACTCGCCCGAGCGACCCCGAGTCACGGCATGAACCAACCCCCCAAACGTGACCCCAACAGTCATGGCCCTAGACCCCCAAAGACATGAAGACATTCCTTCGTCGAGCGTGCACTCCGACCAACGCTCCTATGCGCAAGTCCAAAAAAATACCCCCCAAAAGGTATCCGCCTAATTAACCGGTAGTTTCTCGTTCGTTGAGCAAAACCCGACGGGAAACGTTGGGCCCAGCCCCTACCGAAGAATGCCTCCCTACCTAACCCTTCAACCTACGCCGGCATCCCCCGTGGTGGCTCAGAACGTAAACCTCGTGCCTACCAAGACAAGAACGAAACACTTGGAACTAGATTTTGATCATTTTTCGGTAGACGAATGGAGCCCACGGGTCGAGAGAAAAGATCACCCAAAGTGGCGTGTCACGGGATGGTGTTCAATATTGCGCATCACTGTAGAGTATGTTGATAGCATAGCACATGTATACTAGGAAGGGCGGCAAACAGGGCATCCAGCGTGAGCGGAGTTAGTTGCAGCAACGAACGGAGATAGGGCGAACGATCGTCCAGCTAGCAATTTGTCCGGTTTGCGGTATTCGCAAGGGAGTCGAGCATATGTGAGATAGATATTCGACGCGAGCCGACGAAGAAAGCTAGGGAACGTAGCCTACGGTGGCGAGGCGGTGGTGACGGCGGGTGCTCGCTCTGTTGCCGTGGATCTGAGTTACCAGTGGAGGGTAGTTTTGAAAGAGGGGGACGGATAACGTGTGCGACGGAAAATGTACATATTATAAAGATATATATATATACTTCAGCTGTGAGATAAAATTTTCTTGTCGAAACTCATCTTTGCAAGCTGTGTGCCATACTCCGATTTCGCGCGTATTACAAGTTGTGGGTCCTCGGTAAGGATATAGGTTGGCGACTCCCCTTGGAACTACAGTGTAGCTATCAGGGTCAACAGGGTGAAGTTAGTCAGTCTGTGCCCGGAAACTATAAAACCCCTTTCTTGAGAGGGACAAAATCTGACTGTGCAAGGAAATACATCAGTTTATGAAGTGAATTCTGTAAGTCGAATAACCGGTGAGGGGAGGGCGGAGTTTTATGGACGTGGGGGCTTGGGTTTGATCAAGAAGGAGCGGGAGGGGGGGGGGAGAGAGACGGGGGGGGAAACTCAATCTGTGCGTGGAAACTATAAATCCTTCAAGGGGAAAAAACTGACGTTTTTGGAAGGAATACACCTGTTTGTCAACAATGTCCTGCATGTCGTACAACCGATGAGGAGAGCGCGGAGTGTTCGAGGGGGTGGGAGGGGGTGGGGGGGGTGGGGGGCGAAAGGGGTTCTTCAACAGCTTTATGTCGCATAGATGTATGGATTTGATATACGCGTGGTGCTAGGTCTAGGCGATGGTGCGGGTGGTGGAGAAGAAGGGGGCGTTGGGGGGGAGCGGGGATGAATTGAAGCAGCGGCATGGATGGCTCTAGAATGATAATGAGGTGATATCAAGTGCGTGGAAGTGTTTATTACTTTGGCAGATTTCGATATTATTAGATGGGGCGTTTGAGCAAGAGGGAGCGGGGGAAAAAAATGGGGGGGGGGGGGGGGGGGCGGGGGGGGGTGTTTACAGGTTTGGGTCACATATATTGTGTAAATAAAACACACCTTCAGCTGTGAGGTCGAAAATTTTGTCGAAACTCATCATTGCCAGCTGTGTGTGACGCTCTGATCGCGCGTATTACGCATACATGTAGGGGCTTTCTATACGCGTGGTGCTAGTTCTAGGCGATCGTGCGGGTAATGGGGAAGGAGGGGGCGTTGGGGGGGGGGGCTGAAATAAGGCTACGTCATGGCTGGCTTGAAAGATAATGGCGTGATACCAGTTGCGTAGAAGTGTTTATTACTTTGGCCGATTTCGGTTTTAGGTGGGGCGTTTGAACAAGAGGGAACGGGGGCTAAAGAAAGTGGAGGGGGGGGGCGGAAATGAATTGGAGCTTCACGGCATGGATGGCTAGAAAGATAATGAGGTGATATCAGCTTGCTAGTAGTATTTACTACTCTGGCAGATTTGGTTTTTAGGTGGGGCGTTTGAACAAAAGCGATCGGGGGGGGGAGGGGGGGGGGGCTTCAATATGTGCGCGGAAACTATATATCCTTGAAGGGGACAAATCTGACGGTTGTAGCAAGAATACATCCCATTATATCAGCTTCTTGGTAGTGAATATTATTATTCTAGCAGATTTGATGTTATTAATAGGTGCGGTATGCAACACAATCTTCAGGTGTGGTAAACCATGTGTTGAAGCTTTATTATTTGTTATTGCACATTGTTGGCAAGATAGAATATTTCAATCGATAGGTACAACCATGGAGTTACCATTATTTTACCGTGCCGGTGTGGGGCTCTGAAATCGCCAATTTCAAGAAAGAGATACGTATTGCAAAATCCAATAGGCAACCTGATGTAGTCCTGCAATTTCACCACCATTTAGCACGAGGGGGAGGAGTGCGCATATATATCACCAACAATCTAGCGTGAAAGCCTCGGAAATCGGCGGGGAGGTCCCACGAGCCCTCGCCCTTGCCAACCAGGTGATCCCCTTTGTTCTTTTAAACTGAAAACGAAACGTCCGCCGCTGAGGTACAGCGAAAACGTTGAACGGAAACGTTTATTCTAGCTCACAAATGTCGCGCACTAAATCCAAGCTGCGTGTGTGTCTCCCCTAGGTAGCCCTGGTTGATGCCTGTGAGCCATCCCACGGTAGGGTTGCAGCACCAGAAAGTTCCTGAGCTCCTCACATGAGGAAGTCAATATCTCACCCGATACTACGTGACTTCGAAGGCATTCGTTCGCACAACCCGACCAAGCTTTCTATGCCTTAGTCCAGAAATATAATGTACTTGTGAAATTACTTCATTGACCGGCAGTTCTTCACGTGAGGAACTACTCAATCGCACAGGGACGTTTTGGCGCAATCATACAACTGCAACCCCTACACCGTGGGATAACTCATGTGTCCTACCAAAGGATGATCATCATCCAGAACGGTGGTTTAGCCGATAGCATCCCGTAACAATCGAATAAACGTCTCAAATGCCATCAAGCAGATCTCGTTCCCCTCCAAAACAAGACAGATTGTTTGAGACTGGTTTTAATGGAAAACCAGAGCTGCAACAGTAGCTCTAAAGCCAGTACCGTAGCTCTAGCCAGTACAGTATGTACTGGTTGCGTCACACAGAACACTGGACCCGACCAGTGCACCCGCGACCCCTTCACCCCCCCGGCTGGTGCGCGGGGGGCTCCGGAGGCGCCCCCGGAATGCCCCACCGGAGGCACCCTGCCGGAGGCAGTTTTTCAGGCTTTGTAGCTTAACTAAACTAAAACATACGTCGTTTAGGGGTCATGTTTCAAACGCAATTTGGGGGTAGATTAACTACGAAAAAGCGTAAAAAGAGCTAAAGCGAGCGAGACGTATGGTGGACAGGAAAGTCGGGAACACGGTACATCATTGCCGCACGCAGCCTAGGTACCGAAAAGGTGGGACATGAGTTCAAAAACCAGTTTTACGTGCCAAACCAAATCGCTCGTAAATTTGCGAAGTCGCGGCCTCGTAGACGTAAAATATCCCATGACACACCCAATTACATTCAATATTGTCCCAAACATGATTTTTACTCAGACGCTCTCTCTACCAAAACAAAAATAGATGAAAAAAAACGCGCGTTATCGAGTTGATGATATTGGTTTCTTGGGCTCTCCCCTGTCTAGCTGTTCTCCGTGTCCTCTCTGCTCTTCTTATACGCGAATATGTTGATGGGTGTTCGCTGTTTAATTAGGCTTTTTTGCAGGACCGTACGTAAATGGTCAAAGTACTGGCACGTAGACACCCCCCTCAGCCAGTACAGTAGTCCTGCCAGTACGCTACGACAAACGACGCACATGTACACGGCCAGGTTGTGCGTGGTCCACAGATGTTCTCGTGCGTGTGGCCTACCCTCGGCAGTAAATCGGAGAGGGGGGCATATACTACGGTATCGTAAATGTGCACCATTCGTTTCCTGAGGCCCTGCACTTGGAATCCTCTTGACATCTCGCCCAAAACATTGATTTCGAAGAAACTGTAAAAACGTCTATCCATTGAACAAACCCAACCCCACGACCCAGTCGTACAAAACGATCATCTGGAAAACATTGACATCCCGACGATGTCGAGTTGAGGAGCCTCGTCGTTCAAAAAGTAGGCCAAAGACCAAAACCCGCTATCTCAATCGTAGCAAAAGTCGGGGCGGCTCCCCTGCCCAGTCACGAGAATGAGGGTATCCCGCGCCATACTGTAGCCCCGGTTGACCTCGAGGTTCGTTGAACACAGGTTGGCTTCAACATCAATCCATCGGCCCAGCACGAACTGTGGGATTCGATGGGGTGCGATTCTTCATATATTCGCCACCACTCTTCTCCCAATGTCTCCTAACCGACCAACCGCATGCTTATCGACGATGATAGTCTAGGTAAGAGGCTTGCCGATACCCTCACGTGTGGTGTACGTACACCATCACGTGCTGTGTACGGTGCAAACCCCTCGGTCGGCGTACGTACGTACGTGGAACACCAGGGGGTAAATACCAAACAACCACGAATCAGACCCGTGACCCGCCAGTCATCGTTTGAGTCAGACCGGGGTACAGCATGCCTACCGCTTCAAAGAGAAAAAAATGGATAAAGCGACGTCGAAAAGTGGCACATCTCAAGCTTGGCAGAAGTGAGAGGAGACCCGATGTGCCCCCTACCCAAGCGAAAGCCCTAAAGGGGGAAATTCTCACGCCTCGTTTTTTGTCACCCTCGTTGACACGCTATGCTCTCATGGAAACACCAACACGCTCGATGGTTAGAAGTGGTTATGGTGGTTCGTCCAACGCTCAACTTTTCTATTTGGGTTCGATTTAACGCAGCACGTGGACGTCCGCATGGATCGGTCAAAAGCAGTGCCCCCCCCCTGGCCAGTACAGTTGGGGTCGTGTACCCCTTTACGTCTAACGCTTTTGTTAAATACACCACCAGGGACCGGGAGAATGATCAGTCAACTCCTCGGAACGTGAAGAGTGCGAAACATGGAGGAGAAGTAAGTAATATGTTGCGATATCGCTTCAGTGGGAGCCGAAGGACAAGCCCGCTAGCGCTGGGTTGCGAATGCAAGTGAGTTAAATCGACACACGACGTGTATGAAAATACGTGGAAGTGTGGTGAGCTTAACCCCTTTACAACTGGAAATCCTTATTGGGGACAACATTGCTTGGAATTTGTACAGGGAGGGGTTCGGGGGCTCTAAAGGGGTTAAGATTTTTATTTTTCCCCGTCCGCCGGAGGATTCATAATAAAAAAACGAAAAATATATGCTGTACATGACACGACATGACGATGCCAGGGGGTTTCACGTATTCGGCGTCACCCTTCTTACGACAGGCGGTACGATGACCGGGAGTTCAGCGGATGATCGAGGTCTGCTGATCCTACCCGACGCCACGGCAGTTTCGACCCTTCCCGTCTGTGTTTGAGCAGTAGTCGTGCCAACCAATGGAGACGAATGACATACCGTGAACATAATGAGCGTGCCTTCTACCCGCCACCGGCTTCTTTGCGTCCCCTCGTACGACAGATAGATGGCGCGGTCGGCAGGACAACACAAGAACATGTTAATTAAGAAAGGCGGTGCTCTGAAGCTACAATACAGCAGCTGTCACTACTGATTTGTTTACCCTTTGGCGACCTTCTGGACGAGCCACAAGCCGCGGCCACAGGTGTCTATCCTTCTGCTCATCAAATATTTTTATCGATCGCGGGGTTCAGCATTCCCACTTGTTAGCCTTTTGTGCTAATATTTACATTTGAAGCGTATAGTCTACATAAATAGCTATCTCGACAAAATTCACATTTCATTTTCGTTTCATGTTACGACGCGTGCTACGATAGAGGTAGCACTTTTCGTCTGATGTTTCTCTGCACGGCGCCTTGTTTTCTTCTTCGATTTCGGCAGAAATGCTCAAGTCCAAATTCTATGGGGGACGCAAATCATAAAATCTACGTACACAATCAACAGTAATTCGCGAAGGCGTGCAAACGGGAGAAATTCCTACCGAGATAGAATTATTTTAGTTTGTACCACTCGCGTGACCGCGGGCCCGGTGGTATCAGCTCCGAAGTCTTCTCCTGGTAGGCTCGGGGTGCGTTTGTCCATAATGCAATAGGTCGTTGGTTATCACACGGGCAAGTGCCATGCCATCGCCAATGGACCTTCCCGTTCGTATCTCAAGATCTCAAGAGCTCATAAAAAAAAACAATAGTGACATAAGTGGAACTCCATAACAAAATGTATCCAGCCATTTTATGTACGGTAAAATGCCCAAAGATGCGACCGCAGCGGTACAGCACCCTCCAGAAGCCCATCTCGGGATACCAACCACAAGTTGGCTCAGGCTGAGTAGCTTTTTTGAACATAGCTGTCCGTGCGTTGGACAATGGTAAAAAACCCAACAAATCGTAGTCAGGTTGACCACGACCTAAGATCTACCACGTTTACTAACCGTGATCAAAGCTTGTTCAACAACCGCGTCATCACCGATAAATTATGAAGCAAACCATGCACCACGTGTCACACCTACAATTGCGCATGGAAATTGCGGAAACCCAGACCACACATGGAATGCGTATTTCGATACATCTACCACGTGAACTGATCGTGATCAATGCTTGTTCAACAGCCGCGTCATCACCAACGAACCTTGAAGCAAACCACGCACCACGCGTCACACCTCCAATTGCGCATACAACTTGCCGAAACCCAATCCACACGTGGAATGTGTATTTCAGTACAGCAGTCACCCGTAAATCGGAAGCATCAACCCCGGACATGCTCTGTCCACACACGGCCTCGGTGAGAAACCGCCAGCTGTGGCTACATTAGGAGCTTCCAGCGTCCTGCGCAAAAACATCAAGTCAGATTATAAGTAGAAATTCAATATTCAGACACACCGCAAAATTAGCAACTCAGAATTCCGAGATCCCCCCAAACCACAATATGATCAAAACCGAAGCCCGTCCATATCGCTGCACGAGTCCCCGATTCTGATCCGTCTTCAGCCGCAGCACATTGAGCTCTTTTCGCAGCACGACCGTCGCGCCATCAAACACGCGCGACACCGGCTCCCAGGTGCTCTCCGCCTCCCCCGGCCCTCCCCAGGCCACCTTGACGACAAACTCGTCGCCACCACCGAGCGGCAGTCGCGGCAAGACCCCGCCACACCCCAGGGTAGGCGATTATGTTCAGGCGGGGGCTTCACCCGCAACACCCTTGCACCTGATTGAAACCGCACCGCCACAGGCTTCTTTCGTGCTGGTAGGTTACCCAACAACGCCCGACATAACACGTCGAGGTGCGTGCGAACAACAATAAACATTCAACCGTTGTTCTCCACCTGGAATATTTACATTTTTGAGTGGTGACCACGCTTTTGACCCAAGACGCTGCGCGAGCGGTTTCCGCTCGACTTCTACGCTCGAGGGCTCGGTGCATACGACACGACACGGTTTGAAGTATTGTGTTCCTCAGCCGTGCAGGCCTGAGTATAGGTCGAGCCTCCGACGGTTCAGATTTACGAGCGGTTCTACGGTTGCCCCCCAACTTTTCTCTCACCAAATCGCCGGTTTTGAAACCAGCTCCCCGGCGCATCTCCTGCAAACGTTGCCCCTTGCCACCCCGACGTCGTCGTTCGATAGTCCTTTGCAAACAAAACACAAATGAAGATGTGTGTTTTCGTAGTTCGTAGCATCCTATTCTTCGTGTCGAGCAGCCATGAATGGTTCATTGAAGAAAATCGCTGGTTTTGGGAGGGCGCTATCGTAGAATCAGTCCTACTCGATACTGCTTTCGCAGAAATCTTGATTTTTGATTTGATTTCGGCGGGGTCAAGCGCCCCTCTGTCGGGCACGGGAGACAAACTAACGTACCTGGTATGTTTAGTTACACAATACCTACCTTATTATTCAGAAATTACACTTAGCACTATAGAGAGTAGTGCTGTGCTGGATTATTGGTGAAACATAGGCAGGCACAGTACCACGGCGAGGATTCGACTTGGGAATAGAGCAATATTGAATGTGTCCGAAGGGCACTTACGAATGTACCATACCGGTATGTGCCGGTAGGTATCAGCAGCACCCATAGTCGGAGTATCCCGAAGGTACACATACGCACCCATAGTCGGAGTACTCCGAACATACATGCACCAGGCCTCGTGTACGCCGCGTATACAACGGTGTTGATAAGTAGGCTGGTTATGCTTTTTTAGATGCACATGGACCAATATGGCGCTGGCTGTTAATGCACTGGGTGTTGCGTATCTCTAACGAAGGATGCCCCCCCAGGCGTCGCAAGCGGATCCTCTACCCTTTCGTCGTTGTGCAGTGCGTGCCCGTAGCGGTGTCGACGGGCGCGATTATAATCAAAAGATCGACAAACAGTGCTGACTGTTAACTCAGAATGCCGTATCTCTTGAAGCATCCTCCTGAATTCGTCTGGGCCTCAGATCCGAGTCGTACTCCTTCATGCCATTGCTGACGTCTCGCTCATAACTGGCCATCGTGTACCACGTTAATCATAGCTCAAACGCTAGCCTCCCCGTTCCCCGTGCTTCGTCGTGCAGCACCTGTTCGTTGCGTCGTCGACGGGGGTAAACGTAATGGAACTCGGTGCCGACCTGTCTCCTTACTTTGTTGGTATTTATAACTCCACGGTGTCCTTCGGGGGAACAACATCGGTGGCCTACAACCCGGTGCACGATGAGCTCGCGATCGCGGTCAGCGCTTACGATCCGCTCACGAAGGGCGCGGTGTACATCGTGTCGTCGGTCGAAGACTGGATTGAGTGAGTGCACGACACAACCTTGCCGTCCTTAGTTACGAGGGCGGTGCAAGTCACGCCCAACGCAAGTATCCAAACAACTAACGTTGTAACTTCAAGGTTCTAATCCGGAATTTGTTCGCAGCTTCATTCGCGTGCGCAGGGAAATGCCGTTGAAACCTGTGTCTTGTTTTACTGTTGAGCCTGTGAACTCAATCGAATGCAGGGTCGTCTTCTCTCTTCGTAACGTAGCCGCCAAAGTTGCGAGTGAAAGGGCAGTCCGCTAGTACCCTCACGGTCGTAGCAAGAAATTTGTAGATTATCTAGCAAGCTTCCCGTCTCCTCTACATCGCAGAGACGGAACGCAATCTGCTGAGTATCACTTACTTGAGTATTGTTTTTAATGTTCCACGCTGTTGGTGTCTGTTTCTTTTAAGGGGATTTGTCCCTGCTTTGTTGCAACATCCCCTACTCAACTGGCAGGTGTGAGTTCTCCCGAAGGTTCCCGTCTCCACTCTACATCGCAGAGACGAAACGCCATCTGCTGAGTATCACTTGCTTGAGTATTGTTTTTTATGTTCCACGCTGTTGGTGTCTGTTTCTTATAAGGGGGTCAGTCTCTGCTTTGTTGCAACTTCCCCCACTCAACTGGCAGGTGTGAGTTCTGCGAAGATTACGTGCAGATTCTACCCACAGGTTACGGACCTGATATGATCACCTTCACTCCGGACGGAAGACGTATTCTTACGGCAAACGAGGGCGAACCGGTGAGAACACTTGCGAGGCAGACTAACGTGCGGCTGGTGCCGGGTACCTCGTACACGAGGCAAGACAGGCTACGCGAACGTACGTGAAGTATCACTACGTTGATTTACCGACAGGGTGGAGCGTGGGTTCGCCAGCAAAAAAGCACTTGATCTGAGCAAGCCTCGAAACCGTATTGTCATTGCTCTTACTACTAGTTCGACGTAAGGTTTTACCCACAGCTACGGTGGGGGGGGTCGCTTCTGGGGCCAGGTTTTCCCATGACTCGGGGTCACTCAAGCGAGTCGACCAGCTGTTCCTTGCGGTGTTAAGTCTTTCGTCGTGTTTAAAATTTCGAAGTAAATCCGCAATTTGTGCGTAGAGTGTGTGCTGTAACACTGCAGGCACACACAGCATGATCAAAAAGAGGGGTGGGGGTATTTAGGAAAAGCAGCCGTTCAGCCTCACAAGCGACGAACTCAGTACCGTATGCAGCAGCAACAGCACAGCAGCAGCGGCAGCAGCAGCAGCAGTGGCCCAACGGCGGCTGTGCTTCAAGCTCTTTCCTTTGCGCCAGTAGTCACGGCGTATGTGTGTGGCTGGTCCCCAGCAGGAGATCGGACCACGGTAGAATTTTAACATCCAATGCAACAATCAAACACACATCACCAGGCGTCATACAAGGTATATGAAGTATACATCAGGAACAACAGTAGTGGTAGTTCATACCGTACCCGAGGTACGTATCATTGGAATCCCTGTGTTCACTCTTTTTGACTTGCGATGTCCCCGGGCAACCGAACCCAATGTCGAGGGGGGGTCTTTTATGTGGTATGGCATGTACTGCATGATAACCCATTGATCTCGTACTTCCCAAACATGGCCCATCCGCAATTGGAGCGGATGGGCCGACCCTGTTCCCCACTACCATTACACCGCAGAAACAAATAAATACATGGTCCAACGACCTCAGACATGGAAGGCGTTACCAATCAGACCAGATAATCTTACCCCCGAAACACGATAAATAACAACGTAAGCCCTCTATTAAAATCAATATCGACTCTCAACCTCGGCTTCACATAATCGAAACCTTTAGTGCGGTACCAACGTTGAGGAACCTTGGGTATAGGCTATTGGCTGTTACCTGGCCGGCTCCTTCCTTTTGTTGCGCTTGTCGTAAAGTGCCATTTCTTATTAACACCCACGTAGGCAAAATTTGTTGGCGGCCCCGGAACGATGAGCAAATTGATTTGTTTCTCATGGGACCAAGGCAGGAGACGTTGAAAGAGTGTACACACATCAAACCCACTCCCTCGCTCCCCCGCGCGCCACGCTGTGGTGCGCTGTGGTGCGCTGGCTCTTTGCCCCGAAAGTCTCGCGAATCTATGTACAGCTTGACTAATCGAGTTGGAGAGATGCAGCCTTGTATCAATTTTTTTGGAATGTTTCAGACTTGACGTCTCTCGCTCCCACCGCACGATAACAGCAGTCTCACTATACTCGTAGCGGATTAGGCATGCTGTGCAGGCTGCGTAACCAATGTGCGCGTCGTAGCAGAAGCGTTTGTTTGCAAGTAGGCTGTTTGCCGTCTTGTCTCTGTAGGCGCATTATCTCAAATATGAAGCCTAAAAATACGTAGAGAACGTGCTCTAGGAAAAATGCTCTAGAGTTGACAAAGATCAACGCGGACTCGTTTTTTTGAAAATCGCGTTCATGTTCCAGTTCGACTACACCAAGGCGGAGAACGACCCCGTTGGCACGGTGTCAATCTTCAAGCGGCAGTGGTCGACGAGCACCTACAACGAACCTTGCGAGGTGGACTTCGACAAGTTCGACAAGATGTACCGCACGAACAATCTCGTGGCAGCCGGCATGCGCGTGGGAGGTGTGGACTTCACGACTTTCCAGATGGTGAGACCAACTCACTGCGCAATGAGTGAGGCTATTACGGAGATTCACTGCTAGCAGGATGAACTATGAAACAATAAGGGGGGGGGGGACCCGGCATTGTTCAATAGACTAGCGTGTGACTCCAATTTGTTTTGCTTGCTGGTCTTGGCAGGTACACAGAGCCTCAATCAACACAGTTGTCGCGTAGAAGAGCTCGCCTCAAAGGCGGTGATGATTTTCCTTTTTTTTGTGTAGTTTCATCTTGTTGACGGTGGATCTCCGAAATATAAGGTGGCGGTTGGGCTGGTGAATCGAAGCATGTCTCAAACGCACGCCGTACGGTAGAGGTCCGTGCATTGTTTTCCGGGACGCCTCGCTTGAGGAGTTCTATGTACCTTTCCCAAAAACTGATTAGGGAAGAAAAGCAAGCGCTACCCTCCGAACACTCCAATGGACTATAGGTTCACAACGAAATCATATTCCAAAAAATACTGAAATTACGACGGTTTTGGGCTAAGGAGCCCCGTCATTCAGAAACAATTTCAGCCCAAAAACGGTATACCTTCATCGTACCACGCGTTATAACCGTCTTTTCGAGGAGTTCAACAAGAGTTTACCGAAAATATTGTGCAATGTGTAATCACGCGTGCTACGATAGAGGTAGCAGTTTTCGTCTGACGAAGCTTGTGAATGACGGGGCTTCTTAACCCAAAGTCGTCGGGAATAGGGTATTTTTTTTTCATGATTCTCGTCGTGTACCTAAGCAGTAGGATTTTTCATCCGGTAGCTGTTTTGTTTTCCTCCAAATAAGTTTTTGGGAGAGGTCATAAGTTTCCACACTGAGGAAACCTCAGAAAAAAAAGTGGTGCACCTATTTCGTGGCACGCGTCCGATGTGTGTTGTACAATACTTTTCGTTGTGTAGACAGCTATGAAATGTGAGTTTGTGTCGGGCGCAGCTTGCATCTTAGAACAAAAAAAAAACGCGATAATAGAGGCTCGGCCCTGGTAGAGGTCAAACTACCTTGCTGGCGCTTGGAGCTCAAATAAGATGTTTCATGTTGAAAGTAGCCGTTTGCTGGCAAGAAAGGTAGACGGAGAAGGTAAAAACGAGACAGGGCGTAAACAGGAGTGGTAGGAGTGTGGCCTCCTTCACGACCGTCCTGGACCAACTCAGCTCTGCGGCTACGTAGGTTGTTACCCTACGGGCCGTTGCTTGGCCTACCTACAGCAACGTTCTCTGAGGCTTGCTCGGGGTCTACAGTACCTACGGCAACGTTCTCCGAGGTTTGCTCGTGGAAGCTTAGCTACCTCAACGTTCCGATAGTCAACCAAACGTCATACTCCCTAACCGTTGCGTGTACGTGCGTTGTTGTGCCGTTTATTATTCGTATCTAATTTCACACGTTTCAGTCGTACGTACGACTGCCCAGGTAGACTGTTAGCCTAACGCTGACGAAGACACTTCGGCTTATTTTGCAGTACCCCATGCCACTGAGCGCTGGCTACCGTAGGTATGCTGTTGTACCGTTGCAGTTGCTATTGAATATTTATCACGAAAATACGTTGCTGTTGCCTACCAGGTGTTTCTGAATAGAAAGGCAGGCTGATATATTTGCAGGAAAACATGCGATCCAGGAGCCGATATTCGGAACGTGCCGTAGAACAACGCATTCTCTCTTAAACTAGAAACCTAACCTAGACACTGACGCAAATATGTTTCTTAATGCAGCTGTTCGGTATACTCTTCATAACCTTTGCATGCGGAAGACGCTGTTTGTCCCTAACTTTCCCCCTCCAAATTGCCATCCGCCTCCGTATTTTCGGCCAAAACATCGTTTCTTGCTCCGAATCGCAACCAGGACATGGAGCCGGAGTATATCGCGGTCACGGAAAACAGCGAAACGGCCTATGTGACGCTGCAGGTGAGGCGCGGAGAGCGTTTGTTCTCAAGCATCCATCCGAAGTGGTTGTAATCTCACCCACATAAATTTCATTCAGGAACGGGGTTTATGTTCAGATATGGACGGAACCCGTGATGTACTGTCGTGAAACCCTCCATGGCATACCATACCAGTACATACAGTATTCCGAGACCCTCAAGAATGCAATTTGGACGTTTCAGAACGTTTTTTGGTTCGTTAAGAAGCAGTGTGGGAGCCTTTAGCACCCACGTGGGTCCCTCAATATGTTCTGCGGGACCTGTGAAGGCATTTTAGAATGTTATCGAGCAAGTCTATCATACGAAAGAGACAGGGATGAGGCCACTGTCAGGGCTCGTGCTATTACTTGCTACCTCGGCGCGTTCTGGTAATTTACTCTCTCAAGATTCGCGCTTTCCTATTTCGCGATATGCATCGCACCCAAGGAAAAAAAAAATGATTGTTTCCCTGCACCAACAAAATTGCGTAAGCCCGTTGTTGAGCGAGTTACAGAGCCACTCACGAGAGTGACCTATGCTCGGCGTGAAAAACAATAATACCATAATATGTACAGCACAATATAATGATACTAAAATTATATGTAGAATACTGCATGTATACGCACTGAAAACATGAAAAAAGGCACTCACTTTAGCTGTGAGATCTACCAAACAGGATTTTGATAAAATTTCATCTACGCAAGCTGCGTGTGATACTACGATCGCCCGGGTTACGGGGTGTGTATACCCTCGTGAAGGATACAGGTCAGTGATTCCTCTTCTAATGCCAGGATCAACAGGACTAAGACGTTCAGCCCTACTCTGCACACGAAAACTGTACTCCTATACCCCGCATTGAGGGGGACGAAAATAGACATCTGTGGAATTCAGCATGTACGCAACAAGTAATTATTTAGTTGGAGATAATTTTTGGAGCGTTTATGTAGGAGATGCGCTGTTTTGCTGGCATGCCGTACTCAGACAGTCGGGTGTACTATTCTCGCGCTTTCCGCTGCGGGGAAAACGAATCGCCCATCGGCGCATTACGGCGAATGTCTGGATCCGCCTAGCTCCGGGGCAGTGCTCTGAGAAGTCAACGTCTCTCAGTTGGCTCTGTTTTTCAAAGGATTGCGTTCCTCATCGATAAGTCGAGTAGGTGCGTGGAAAACCCCATATTTTTAGACATTTTTTAGTAGCCCGCTCCCCTCTTAACTTTTGTTTTTGCTTCGCTAGCCCGCCCGCTGTACGACAACGCCACGTCCAGTCCAATTTTTTTTCTTCCCTGCCGTTTGCTACCCAGCAGTAGTACTCTTTTGTTACAACCATGTACGAGGCTTCCGTCTGTATGTATGTGTGCTTCTATACGTGGAGTGTGTGCTGTCACAGGTACATAAGACGACCAAGAAGAGCGGTGTATCGTTTGCTGTAGAAGCAGCCGCCCAGCCTTGGACCCACCCACCCATCCATGCCCCCACCCATCCCCCCATCCCCCTAACACCTAGACACGATGTGCCCGCTTTTGTTTGTAGGAAAACAACGCGGTGGTGAAGATCGCAGTCAAGGAGTGCGCAGTCAAGCGCATGTTTCCGCTCGGCTACAAGGTACAGTGACGGTAACACCGAACGCATGCTTGAAATATGCCACCCGGGGTGGCCGTTTCATACCCAAACGGGGAATGATATTAGTATACAATACGCTTGCACTGGTAGAAATAGCACCTTTTGGCCCAAACCATTTTCTGAATGAGGGGGGCTCCTTAACTTAAGTCTTCGAAATTTCAACATTGTCAGTATTACGCGTTGGTGCGTTCTACGATAGAGGTGCATCACTAATTTTGGGAGCTTAACACCTCTCTAAAAAATGATGTGGACAAAAAATGAAACAGATACCGGACAAAAAATCCCATAGCCTAGGTACACAACGAGGATCACGAAAAAAAAATGACCAATTTCCGACGATTTTGGGTTAAGGATCCCCGTCATTCAGAAACCATTTTCCCCAAAAAACGGTATACCTCTATCGTAGCATGCGTCCGTTGTATACCAAATAGTACTTAGGCCATGGAATTTCCCATCGGATTGAGCTTTGAAATCTTGTCGGAATCTTGTTTCGAGTGACGTACATAGAGCTCCTTGAACGAGGAGAGGCTTAGAAACGTTTTGCTTGGTACAGGCCTACCGTAGCATGCGTGTCAGACGTTCCTTGAAAACGCCTCCTTCCAGCGTGGTTGTAAGCATGGACTTGTGTTGATGAGATACCCCGAGCCCAGTCGGGGGCTCCGGATGAAGTACAGGTGACAACGAACAATGGGTAAGACCTCGGCTGAGGCGGGAGCCTTCATCCAATCCAATCTAATGCATACATTAAACTATCAATATTAATTCATGTTGAAGCCAGTCAAGAATAATTGTGTCTATGACCGGGCTTGGCAATATCCCACAGGCCAAAATATGATGGACTATGGCGGTATAGCTCTCAGTCTTCGCGGTGTTGCCACGTGCCGACTACGATTTTCCTCGGTAAGTTCGAGGCTGGTGGTTGCCAGGTTTAACGTGCACGCGTGTCCGAACGGGTGCGCCTCGGTTATATCCCTGCACACTGTAGAGTGTAATTTAGAATGCTGGTTGGACGGCGATCTCAAAATGAAGATTCAACACTGCACTCGCTGCAGCAGCATGCGTCTGCTACTAGTAAACTACTGCTGCCAATACTTAAATAGACCCGGATGCCTTGCATTGCATGCAAAAATCATGTGGGAGTTTTTACTCTTTTCTTTGTGCTTGGACATGTTCGTTTGTTTCCACAGGAGTGGGGCAACGGCATGACATTCGATGCATCCGACAAGGACGATGAAATCAACCTCCAAAACTGGCCGATGGTGAAGGGAATGTACCAACCCGACGCCATCGTGACTTTCAAGACGGGCGGGACGCGTTGTGAGTATTCGCATCACCAAGGATACGGTGAATGGGGCTGTACTAATTTCATGCCTATCCACAGTCGCATGCTCATAGACCCCACTATCCGTATAATGGCCGGGATTGATCACGTCGGGTTTTCACCGAGCAGGCATACATTGCGTGCACTACGCACGAAGCGTGGTGAGATGTTCGGCGAGGTTAAGGGTGACCTGCACCCTACCAAGAACCACGTGTGAGGCGGACGTCCGCGCCTTGTGCGTACCTTCTCGTATATGGATGAGAGCTTCGGATGAACTAGAGGAAAATCTGTATTGGCCACTTTTAGAAACAGCAAGAGGGATACTAGATGCCTGCTACGATAGAGGTAGCACATTTGGACTTTTTTTTTTTCTTAATTTTGGGACTCCTTAACCCAGTATCGCTTATTTTTTGTTTCACCTAGGACATGACATTGTTGACATCTGGCCGCACATTTCAGTTTTCTCAAATTCTGTGCCTGGGTAGGGCGTAGAGCTACTCTCAAGTGAGGAGCGCCTCAGCAAAACGCTGGTGCGCCTCTACGTAGCACCCCCCACTATGCAACTGCCGCGAGGGTACCTGTTTTTTACCGCACGCACATACGCTAGCGGGTTGTTTGTACGGCTTCCTTTGTAGCGACTCAGGGCCATTCGTGCTAGTATCTTTGACTTTGGAGTGATTCCACGCTAGGAGGGCAGCAGATTCTAAGAATTTTCTGACCTTCTAACATGAGGAGCTCAATATCTCACCATCACCATCATCCAACACAATGACTTCGAAGGCACTCGTTCGCGCAACCCGACCAACACATCTATGCACTAGTCATGAAACGAATAAATCCGTAGATTTGTCATACTAACCGCTAGTTCCACAGTTGATGACCTCTACTGCGGTCAAAAACGCTTGGCCCAAAAACCGTGCAAACCCCTATTGTGGGATGACTCCTTTGCTCTTCTTGGAGGATTCAGGGTGCTTTATTTCAGGACCCGCGACGAAAACCACCATGCACTCGTTTGCCATGCCGCACCAACAATGTATCATACGGTCGTTTCCGAGCAACCTAACTTCGGTAAATTGAAAACGTGGGTAGCTCCCCCTTCCGTACTTAGCCGCGTACGACTAAAGAGCGCGTGTAACGGTACACGTAGTAGTTTGACCAAGAACGCTTTCCTTGGTGGCCGGGTCCACGACTCAGGAAACTGCTCAATATCGTTGGAAGCCGCTCGGTATGCGTCGCGGCGACCCCCCAACCCTCCCCCGTCCTCCCCTGCCATGACTGGACACTGTCAACGACGAATACTGCGGTAGAGGTGAACCATTGCTTTTCTGGGATTCCTCACTTTGCGGGTTATATGCCTGACTCAAAACAGATTTGAAGAAAAAGGAAAGGTGCAATCCAATGAACAAAGTTGTAGCCTAGCCATACAAATAAAATATTTCGCCAAAATAGAATAACGTTCCGACGAGTTTGGGTTTAAGATAACCATCGTTCAAAAACCAAAACGGCCGAAACGTGCCACGAGCACTTCTATCTTTTAACGCGTACAACTGAGCTGCGCTGTGTGACCCCCCTTTTGCCCCCCATATACACGTAAACCCGAAAGACTTCCTTACCGCCAACGAGGGAGACGCACGCGAGTACGGCGATGAGGACTCCGCGGACTTCTACACGGACGAGACCCGTGTCGCAGACTTGGCCGAAGAATTCGGGCTAGACGTCACCGAGTCGCCATACGACGATGCCAACCTCGGCAGGTTGAAGGTGTGTGCAACACGCTTGGTACGATGATCGCAAACGACACTTCGACAGCAATCATGTCGGTGATGACAACGGGCTCTTATTATTACGCCTACCTGGTCACACAGGCAAATACAAAGGGAAGTGATATCTTGCCAAACGTTTACCTCCAAGTGTAGGCACGCAGCAGGGCGTTCATAAATTGCGATGAAAATCGACAAGATCATGAGCTGAAAATCGGGAACGCTGAACCCCATGCACGCCACCAAAGACGAAGGCGTATGTACCGGTGGGGAGAAGGGAACACACCTCTGTGAAAACAACTATTAATAGTCCCGAAGGTCGCTGAGGTTAAATAAAACCTCTCACACGGATTGAGCTGGAAAATGAAAGTCATTAGTTTAATACAATAACGACCAAGGCTACGGTAGGGGGGGTACCCCCATTTTCACTGGTGTGTTTAAGCCACTCGCACGAGTAGCTCTGTACCCTAGGGATGAAGATGGTTTAGGTACTTGGTTTGGCGCAGCTTAGATCACTTTTACATTGCGGATTGATTTCGTCAATGTGAAACATAAAGAATACGTAAGATCGCATAGGAACAAAGGGGTTACTCGCGCGAGTGACCCCTAGCCATTGAAATAAAAGGTCCAAAAGGGGACCCCCCTACCGTAGCCTGGGTCTAAACGTACTACATATTGCACCGTGGCTTCGGATCAGCCTTTCGACATGGTCCAGAAATCCAAGGTCCGGGTTCAATCGTGTGGCCGATGCTCGATTGTCCGCTTCTTTGGACAAGTGTGTTGCCCTGAAGTGTGCTACGATAGAGGTAAGGTATACTCCGTTTTGACTAGAGTATTTTGTGAATGACGGGCGGCTCACTATCCCTAAATCGTCGGAATGCCATTCTTGTTTGGCAATGTGATTTGTTTTTTGAGTACCTAGGCCTTGTTCACCAGGCTTCCGCGTTTCATTTGTTTTCAAATTCAGTACCTGGGTAGGGTATAGACCTTCTCAAGTCAGCTGGAGCCTCAGAAAAGCAATGGTTGGTGCACTGTACCTCTACTCTACCAACTGTTATTTGAAAAGGGGTTTATTTGCAGCGAAGTTATATGTTGCCATGTTCGTATGGATCTGTAGTGTGGTACTTGTGGTGTCCGTTGTCGCAAGTAGTGCACGCTTTCCACGAAAGCCTTTTGCTCCGCTGGGCCCCGAGGTTGTTGTAGACAATAGGGAGGAGGGATACCCCTATTTCGATTACAGAGTGTGGGCCACTCTCGAGCGCGAGGGACATTGCACGATTCTTGAAAACATAAAAATAAACGGAGTATGCCATGATGGGGATACCGCGCTCCGCTGTTCGTTGTGCTGAGGCTCCTTCCTCAGTTGAGCAGCTGGAGGTACCTCGACCAACAGCTGATATCCAGTGCCCCGAGACGACAGCCCGGTGACCAGCCCCATTGCCTAGATATTAAGAATAAGGATACCCCCGAGCCATCCCACGGCAGGGGTGCGGCATCATCAGATCAGTCCCTGAGTTCCTCATATGAGGAGCTCAATATTTCGCCCGTTACTACATAACTTGACTGAATCTACGATAGCCTCCCCCAAAACCAGCGATTGTCTTTGAAGAACGTTTCGTGGCTGCTCGATCCAAGGAAGGATAATATTGATAAAGAAGTATCCATACATTTTCTTGCGTGCAAAGGTCTATAGATAGATGACGTCGGGGTGTCGGGGGACACCGTAGTTCAGGAGGTACGGGTGGGAAATGGTTTTAAAACCAGCGATTTAGTTAAGGAAAACTTGGGGGGGCTACCGTAGAACGACTTACATCGAAGGAATTCGTTCGCACAAACCGACCAAGCTCCTATGCCTTTGTCCTAAAAAATGTGTTCTCGTGAAATGACTTGACCAACGACTAACCAGGGGGTAGTTCCTCACTTGAGGAGCTCAATTGGACAGGTACACTATTAGTTTATCCAACAACTGCAACCAGTACCGTGCGATGACTCTTATCGCGAAACAAGGATCATATTCAGGCGATTTAGGCCCGTTCCATTCAGGAAATATGATTGACAAAACGTGCTACACATACCTTATCCTCGTGGCACAATTCGGAGAGGAAACACTTGCTCCAGAAACCGACTATTGCCATATATGCCACGGGTTCATTCGTTCGGCGCTTCGCTTTGCGACAATCCCGAGGGAAAAATCGACATGTTCACATTATTAATTTCCCTCAGCCCCCACCTCAGCATCATGAAATTTTGCGTATGTGTGTCCGTGCGTGTGCGTTCGTTGGTGTGCTTCTTCGTGCAGGTGACCAGCGTGGGACCCTTCAACGGCAACATCACCGACCTCTACGCATTCGGTGGCAGGTATGGCACACTTCACGCGTGCTACGGTAGAGGGTAGCAGCGCTTACATGCATCGTGGCTCGAGGCGCGAGGAGCTCTGCACCCCGGTCGCATCACTTATCTAGACCTAGCACAATCACTCTGAGAAACAAACAAAAGCCCACCCTCAACACATGGTGGACGTGTGCTACGATTGAAGTACGGTATACCACTTTTTTGCTAAACATTTCCTGAATCAACGGGCTCCTCAACCCGAAATCGCCGAAATGTCAATATTTTTCATATATACTTGTTATCCTACCTAAGCCATGAGTTTTCCCACCAGCTTGCTTTTCCGCTCACGCATAGTAAGGTTTCCACAGTGAGGAATTTAGAGAGCTGATCTATTAATAGTGAGGAAGCCTCAAAACCAAATTGTAGCACCCTCTACGGTACCATTCGTCCCGCCGTAGGTCTGATGACTTGCCACCCACCCTGTTTTGCCGCGCCCGCTGGCCCAACGAACTGATTCTTAGGTCTATCTCCATCTTCAACGGAAAGTCGGGCGACTTGGTCTGGGACAGCGGGGACTTTATCGAGACGTACATGGCCAACCCGGAAAACGGCGTCACCGAGTACTTCAACTCCAACACAGGTACGAGAACATATCATCGAACAATAGAATAAGCGCATTTTGGCTGAACGCGGGCCATATAGAGGTTACAAAAGTTTGGTAGAACATGTTTCTGGGCGACGTGGTGCTCCCTTACCAACCCAAGAACGTCGGAGTTGTTGTTCAGTCTTGTTTTGCTACTTTATGTTCTGGTGTGCTTAGGCCATGGCTTTCTTCAAGGGGTCGCACTTAAATCCTGCTCAAAACAAGTTTTAGGTGTGGTCTTTCATCGGTATTTGGTGTGCACATCCTCCATTGAGAAACCTCAGGAAAAAAATGTCGTCCACCTTTACCATGCTATTGGCAATAGCGCGTGTCGGCCAGAAGAGGTTTATGGACCAAAAGTGCTACAGTACCTCTATCGACGCGTGCTGCGATATAGAGGTAGCATCTTTTCGGCCAGAACGGTTCCTGAACGAAGGGGCCCCGCAACACAAAATCGTCGGGAATGTCTCATTATTTTGTTTCTTCCGAGGGTGGTTGCTTAAGCCCTATCCTAAGCTCTATACCTCACCCTAAGCACTTATTCTGACAACAAATACCGGATAAGGCACAACCCCATGTGCACCCTAATGACCCAGGTGTACAAAAATCAAATGTCAAAAACAGGGACGACATGCCAACGATTTTGGGTTAAGGGACGCGCCATCGTTCAAAAAACATGTTTGCCAAAAAATGGTTTACCTTAACACCTCTGTCGGTGCACGCGTACGCTACCTGTTACACAAAACGCATTGATTCAGCAGTTTTGGTGTTTGGGGGCGGACTAGGTACAGTAGCCGATAAGCGGCCCGCACCATCGGACGTGCACAGTTGGTTCCGTCGATCGATTGAGATGATAGGTTTGGCTATATGTTGAACTCCAACTTCAATTTTGAAATGAACCGAGAGATAATCGAAAGGGACCAAACTTGTGCGGTCGCGACGGCCAACGTGGCGTATGCTTCGACAGAGGAGTCATCCGACGGTGAACGTGGAGCAGATTCTAAGAATTTTCTGAGCTCCCAACTCGAGGAGCTCGAAATCTCACCCTGAAAAAATGACTTCATAGGCATTCGTTCGCGCAATTTTGACCAGCATCTCTTTGTAGTGCTAGTCCTAAAACCTATATAATACACGTAAACGTATCAGAATAACCACACCAGCAGTTCCTCACGGGAGGTTATTAACCGGACAGAAACGTTTGGCCCAAAACCAAGTGCATACCCTGCCGTGGGATAACTCAGAGGTTTGTACCATTACCTTTCTGTTTTTTCGCTCTTGAGGGACTATGCCTCACCCATAAACCGATTTTGAGTAAACTGGAAGTTCAACTCTATAAACCGGCCCATGGCCTAGGTTCACCAAAACATTGTGTATGGCGAAAGAAAGAGCCACACATTCCGAGAATTTTTAGTTAAAGAACCCACGTCATTTCAGAAAAGAAAAAAATGGCCAGCACGTTCTACCTCCATCGCAGCACACGTCGCGTTTTAAATATAGACTATATGTATATGTAATTTTCTTCATGAAACAAGCCTAGAACCCTCCGATGCCGAGCTGGCGTGCTACGAGAGAGATATAGAGGTAAAAAGAAATTCGACAAAAACACATTTTCTAAACGACGGAGATCCTTAACCCAAAATCGTCCGAATGTCATTCAAGATTGCTTCGCAAGGTGCGTTTTTTTTTTTACCTCTAGGCCATGGATTCGGTCATCGGGTTGCACTTTGTGTCGCTAACCCAAAGCAGGTTTTCGGGGTGAGAAGTAGAGCTCGTCGAGTTAGGAGACGTAGGAAGACATGACACACCTTTTGCCGTCAGCATTTACCCGTGCGAAACAAGACTAACCGATAGATATATTATCGTTCTGGTTGCCGTCCGACAAGGTCCAGAGATAGCTTCAACGCCGATCACTCACAAAACGTCCTCTGAAAGTCGAACCTCAGAATAAAGTAGAGCAAATGCCTACGCCGGGAGCATCCCGTTTGGCTGCACCACGCTCTGAAGGACGACCCCAATTGGTCGGGGTGCCTTCATTATTTTGTAATATTCATGTGTTTGTTTACCTATATACTTCGAAGTAGAAGTACTCCGAAGGATATGAGCTTGTTCATCAAGTTGCATTTTTTTTGTTTGCTCGAAAGCCAGGACCAAGTCTTCCGTAGCTAGGGAGGATGTCAAAACATGTCAATTCACGTTAATACCCCCGTTTAAACCGCCGAAGTTTCACCACTCGCAATAGCGAATCCTCATACAAAGAGGAACAAAACTTAGTAGGTTGCTTTATGCAGCGCAATTTACTAAAATCCACTGCGGATTCACGTCGTGCGCTCAAGGTGGTAAATAAACAGGAGGGAGGAAGGGGAGGAGGGGTGAATGACTCCGAAAAATCAATGCAACAAAAAGCCCCAAAAGTGACCCTCCTGCCGTACGTAGCCACGATCTTCAAATGAACAGAAGAGGAAGTCTTAGGTGGAGCTCTATCAATGCGTCGTATTAGTAGCATGCTCGTCTCAAACGAAGGAACCCCCCCCCCCCCCCCCCCCCCCCCATAAACCAGGACACCTATTCTTCTTTTCTGCTCTGCTCCTGCTGTTCCCAAAATCGCGTCCACAGAGGCTGACACCTTC
Source organism: Undaria pinnatifida (assembly GCA_012845835.1). NCBI lineage: Eukaryota > Phaeophyceae > Laminariales > Alariaceae > Undaria > Undaria pinnatifida. The sequence continues at coordinate 3,314,720 of JABAKD010000015.1, read as the reverse complement.
GACGAGCGAAGCGACGACAAGGGAGCGGAGCCTGAGGGGCTTGCAATTATCGAGATCGACGAAAGGTCAGCAGCGTGCAACCCCTCGGCTGCCGGGCAATCCGCTGAAGGAGGGGGGTTTTTGTCTTGTTATTATGTTTAAGCTGTCGTTATTGCTAGCGGAAATGTGACTTACTCAGTTTTGTTTGTAGCGAACCCGTGCAACGATAGAGTTAACACTTTTCGGGCAAAAATATGACGCGTGCTACGATAGAGTTAACACTTTTGGTATGAAAATGGTTTCTGAAGTGACGGGGCTCCTCAACTCAGAATCGTTGGAAATAGGCCACTTTTTTTGCATGATGCTCGTTGTGTACCTAGGCTATGGGATATTGTATCCGGCTTTTAGCAGATTGTTTTACTCCAAATCGGTTTTCGGGTTATGAAGGACGTGTCTTAACCTCCTAAAGTGAGGAAAGCTCAGAAAAAAAGGTGGTGCATCTCTATCGTAGCACGCGTCGTATTCCTTCAAATAACGACGACCCTTACTGTCCAAAATTGTCAAAATGACATTCATTGTTGTTTCGCACAATGATCGCTATTTTGTATTCCTTGGACACGGGTTTGTACATCGGGGTCTCGCGCGTTTTAGCGTTCGCTCCTCGAAATCTTTCTTTGTGTGGGGTGCCTGATGGGGCTCCTCTGACGAGGAGCCCGGGAAACGAAAAAAAGCGGTTTGCACCTCTACCGTAGCCTGTGTTCGCGCAAATAGGGTGTTTGCGATTTCCAACCTATACTGGCTTGTTGAAAGAGACATGTATTTGTTTTATGGGTTGGGTTGGCCTTGGATTGTGATGTGTTCGGCGCTCTTTCAATACCAATCCGGAGTGTTTTCCCCCCCCAAAACCAAGACTATGGTGTGTGTGGGGGGGGGCTATCATCTCCACGATCGGATTTTAAGCCAATCGGGCGTTCCTCTTTGTGTCGTAGTGAAAGACGGGACTTAATTTTTAGACTTCGTGTTAACCTGATGTTGTGGGCGCAACGCGACACAAGCCACTCCTCGGCCATGCATACGCCGCAGCCGAAACGCCAACCCAAACGGGTTAGTTAGCACCAGGAACCAACACTACGGCAGGGGCGTCACTATTTATTGAGACATTGGTTCTATAGTGGCTCGGGGCGTCACTCGTGCAGGTGACCCCCCCCCCCCTCGTTTTATTGCGGTGTCAAGCTTTATTGCCGCTTATAGTTTGCGATATTTATCCGTAACGGAGCGGTTACCCACGCTGCGACAAGCAATTCTCCTGAAATAGGTTTCGTTAACAAGGGTTCTGAGTTACTGGTGCGAGTACGATGGTATGATAGTATGCATGGCATGTATGGTATTCTGATAGCTCACGCCCGGTAGTGAAAACGAGCGTATATCATAACATCATCATGACATAACGATAACACCGTCGTAACATCCCCCCTTCTTCATCATGACATAATGATAACACCGCCGTAACATTCCCCCTTCTTCATCATGACATAATGATAACACCGTCGTAACATCCCCCCTTCTTCATCATAACATAATGATAACGCCGTCGTAACATTCCCCCTTCTTCATCATAACATAATGATAACACCGTCGTAACATTCCCCCTCCTAATACCGTGGCGTTGGTCCACACGAGTGGCCCGGAGCCGCTGCGAAGAGGTGCCCTAAACGCCCCCCCCCCCCCCCCCCCCTGCCGGGAATGTCAGGGGAATGCCAAATGTACAAGGAGGAACGGGATGCGTTATAGGAAAAGATGAGGAGATTAGGCGCATGTGTGACATGGAAGAATCTTGTAGACTAGAGAGTAGCGAGAAAACGATCGCTATCTTAGGGGACAGATGGTGGCCGCAGGCAGCGAAACACGACGCGGGTGTAGGATAAGATGACGGTTTCTATGTAATAGATGGAAGAAGCGTAAGGAGCGCCCAGATGTTGGAGTCTTTATTAGGAGTAGGGACGGTGCTACGTCCCGAAAGGAGTGCGTGGTCAATGGCCAACTGACTAATGCAGGCAATAAATGAGTACCCCCCTCCCCCCTTAACCTTTCTCCTATCCAATCGAAGGTGGTGCTAATAGTTCGCAATCACCGTCGCATCTCGTCTTCAACCGAAGAAATACCTTACATTGTTGGAATAACAATCGCGCGCGTTTCGCAAGTTTCGTTCGTAGATGCGTACACCGTGGGATTATCTCGTTCCGGGTTTAAGCAATTCGCACGACTGACTAAGCCGTACCTCACGGACAAGACGACTTTAGGCGATCTCTTCGGCGCAGCGTAGCTTACCATTCCCTCGCGGATTGATGTCACAAAACTACAAAACAGCTTACGAAGGTTTACTAACGTAAAAAAGGAACAGGGGCGTGTACTCGGGCGCGAGTGACTCCAAGCCACTCCGAAAAAAAGACCAAAGGTGGCCCTCCTGGCGTAGCCTGGATCTGGTTGATGGGGCGGGGTATACTGGCTCAAAAACGCCAATATTGGACTGTGTATGGCTTATCCCTCCACCCGGTCCCCTTCCCCCCCCCCCCCCTTCCCCCCAGCCAATGAGTACACCCCCTTCCCCTCCCTCGCCTTCCCCTAAAATCATAGATAAACCATGTTGAGACCCCGAATGTGTGAGCTGTGTCTTTTAGGGGTGAGAGCGGTGCTTCTTCCCCAACTCAAATGCGTGATTAATGGTCATTTATTTACGACAATCCACCAACGAGTACCCTCCTCCCCCCCCCCCTCTTCCACCGGCAGGATATACGTGTTCGTGGGCCTCGAGCGCACCGGGGGATGGATGTGCTGGGATGTCACCGACGCCGAGGCTCCGGTATTCCAGGTGACTGCTAATTGGGCTAAACGTCTTCGTGGGGGTGGTGGTGGCGAGGACGGGAAGACCGTTGCCGAAAAAAAGGGGGACAGGGGGGGAGGTCAGACAGGGGGGGGAGTGGTAGGGATGGGGGGGGGTATCGAAAAGAGAGGGGGGCGGAACGAGGGGAAGAAAGTTGCCGTCATTTTAATGCCATCTGCTGCCAGACATAACCAACGTTTGCTTCAGTTAAAAATACTGACCTCTCTGTTTCCTCTTCTGCGCTGCTCGCCTTGTTCGTTTGTTTTGTTTTGTTTTTCGAATCGTTTCGTTTTTGCTCGCCAACCCGCGTGCACTATATATATACATATATCAGTCCTACACGAACTCTAACGAGGTAGACGCCGCGCCTGAGTCGGGGGCCATTATCCCTGCCGAAGACTCGCCGTCCGGAAAGCCCCTCCTCGTCGCTGCCTATGAAGAGAGCAACACCCTGGCCGTCTTCGAGATCACCACAGACTGAATCGTTCTCGCAGAGAGCTTTTCATTTGATTTTAATGGATGTCGTCCACCAACAAACCCCAGATTTCCTTCGTTCAGTCAATCGATATGTTTTGGTATGTATGAGTAGAAGACCTTGAAGCTCATGCCGCTCATTGTCGGATGGAAACATTAGTTGGATCAAATGGAGATAGTTGCGTCGAGCATAGGTTTTAGGATTATTTTAGGTTTCCTTTGAATGTTTATTTTTATTTTTTCCGTTGATTTTCTCTATCTTCTATTCGTACACGTTTATCAAGATACGTCAAATTTATGAGTTCAACCAATTGAGTGGTAGATACACAAGAGATGTCTGTGAGCGATCGACGTCGAAGACATTGCAGCACATTGTTGAGGAGGGCAACACTACCAACAGTGGATGCTGCGTTGGAAAATCTTAGCAAAGGAGCGGGGGCTAAGTCAATGTTTGGGGAATGGGGGTGTGTTAGGTTTGGGAGGCAGTTTTGTGCGTCCAGTCGGTTTTTAATTTCTTGTACTCTCAAGCACCTGTACAAGAGGTCTTCGATTTTCCGTTTTATTGTCATGATTTCTTCGCAGTTGACGCTGACCACGCTGCTCCATCTTGCCGAGGGACAAGCGTAAAGTTTGCAATGGTAACTGGAGAAAAATAACCGTAATGACCACGTTTTTCTGTCCATTACTCTTGCTTCTTGTTTGGTTTTATTTGACCTTGGCGGGCACAACATGTCGCTTTTCTTATGGGTATGGGATGTAATTGCGGTAGCAGTGGTGTGTTACGCGCAATTCTCTAGTCTGTGGTCACACCACAGTGTGTAGAACCGGCGGGTCTCCCGCATGCTACGGAAGGGGTGACCGTTTTGGCTGTATATTTTTCGGAACGACGGGGGCTCCTTCACCCAAAATTGTCGGAAAAGAGGCATTTTTGTACTCGTGATTATCGTTGTGTACCTAGGCCATGGTATTTTTCGTCTGGTAGAGGTTTTAGTTTGGACGCGTGCTGCGATACAGGTGGAATTTTTCGTCTGAAGTGGTTTCTGAATGACGAGGCTTCTTGACCCAAATTCGTCGGAAAGAGGATATCTCTTCAGCATGATCCTCGTTCTATACCTGGGCCGTGGGAATTTTCATCGGGGACCAGGTTAATTTTTTCCAAATCAGTTTTATTGTAGAGTTCTTAAGCTCCAAAAGTGAGAAACCCCAGAAAAAAATCGGTGCACCGCAATCGTAGCACGCGCCGTTGTCCAAATCAGTTGTTTTCGGAGACGTTGTCAGCTCCCAAATTTAGGAAGTATGAGAAAAAATAGTGGTGCACCTCTATCGTATCACGCGTCAGTCTCCCGCATGATACGGCAGGGGTGGCCGTTTTTGGTCGCCTTCGTTACCCGGGGTCAGATCTTCCTCAAAGTCAAGTTGTCGGTGGGAGATGTGCACAGTTCGTCGAAAGCAAGGAGCCTCAGCGAAAATCGCTGCACCTTTTACCGTGGTGCATGCGCCCACGCAATGGATGCGTCCCCAAGGGTCGGAGAAGGGGGCTGAGCTATCGATCGACGCTGTGGGATGGGGAGTCGTTGTAGTAGGCAGAGGCTACGGGCGCCTGCTACGCACGGTAGAGGTGCATTATCTTGTTGCTTCTGAGGTTTCTCGATTTAGGAACTTCATATATATACGTCACCCAAAACATGCCCCTTTGAGAAAAATGGAAGTGCAACTAAATCGATGAGCAATCCCATGGCGACGCTTGCTACGATAGTGGTAGCGCTTTTCGTCTGAAATGATTTTTGAATGACGCGGCCAAAATCGACGGGAATAGGGCAATGTTTTTTTTATTTCTTTGTTGTGTACCTAGGTCATGAAATTTCGCATATATAGCAGTTTTGAATTTTTCTCCAAACCAGTTTTTGAGAGAGGTCTTGAGCTCCCAAACTGAGGAACCTCAGAAAAAACGTGGTGCACCTCTATCGTAGCCCGCGTCTGGCCTAGGTATTCAAACCCAACGGATGATATGGCAAAATAAGAACGATATTTTCCCGACGAGGTAGGCTTAGGGCCCCCCGAAATTCAGAATGTATCTAAACAAAAAGGAGCTCGCGCCTCGTACCTCTATCGTAGCACGTGCATGTCTACCGGAGGGGTTATACTCGTGGGGGCTCTCATCTCCGTGTGGTCCTCAGGGTCCTCTCGTGTGAGTGTCTAAAAGGTTGATTTGCAAGTCGTCATGTATTAGGGCCTTTTTTGCTTCGTGATACACACCGCCACGAGATCATTTGTCACGCTAGCGGTCCTTGATTGAAAAACGAACGTACGCACTACTCGTACGGCTGTGAGATCGAGGATTGATTTCGTCGAAACCCATCGTTGCAAGCTGGGTGTGTGATGTGATACTCCGGTCGAGCGTGTTACGGGATGAGCATGTCCTTATGAAGGATACATATCTGCGACTCCCCTTAGCGCTAGCTATTAATAGTACCAGGGCCAACACGCGTTTTTACGTACTGTACTGATACGCTCGCACTGGCGGCGTGAACCCGGTAGAGAAAAGAGGGTTATGCCTCTACAGTAGCTCTGTTCGGTGCTCGATCTTGATTCGGAACTACCTTTGCGGCGTACACCTAGTCCGTAGATAATCCTTAGCGCCAACCCATGGCTCTCGAGCAGGTAGCCTCGGCTAGATCTCGATAAGTAAGCTGGCGGTCAGGCGGTGATGTCGGGATACCATAGGGGCAGCGCGTTTTGGTTCGAGAGTAGCTGGAGACGGGGTGGGGGTCCTCCGCTGAGGGACTTCCCCAAAAGGTTGGAATGCCGTTCAAGCCTCGCGTGTTTACTGTAAAATTAGTTTTGTATCTACGATAGGTTATGGGAGGGTTTATCGAGTTGCAGTGAGATTGTTCCGAGTCAGGTGTTGGGTTGACCAGGTCCATAATATGTAGAATACCTGACGTGCGGACCCTCTCGCGTATTTTGGGTGCGCCGATACCGTAGCAGCGCTCGTCTCGACTCTCAGTAAGAAGAGAGCTCGCCGTCAAGAACAAGGATTTTTCGCTGTGTTTCGCTGTCATCATGCATCTATCGATTATCACCCTCTACGACTTAATAACACTATGTCCAATCGACGTACTTAATAGTCTTGGTGTCCGTATGCGCCAGCCGGATAGATGGGGCTATAGCGGCAACCAAAACCACCCAGTATTCGCTGAACACCTATTTTGTGCGGAGCGAATCCACAGGCGCTATCATGGCCAACTGGTACTCAAGCGGCCCATTAAAGGGATCACTAGTAGTGACTGACCGTAGGACTCCGTACGAGGGTGTAGGCTATCGAGAGGCGCGTTTCCTGTAGTGCCCGTGATATCCCAGTTTTATCGTAAACCGTGTTGTATTTTATCGGCATTCCATCGACGGTCAGCTACTAGTATGTTCGGTTATATGGTCGAACTACACACCCTACCGCCCCGTATTAGAAGGAAGCAGTTATACCAGATCAAGATATAAGCCGTAACATGCCGCGTTTTAGAGGTTTCCAACTATGTGATTGGTGATCGATCAACCGTGCCTGAGCACCCTCTGTTGATTATTTTGGCGATCTCTCTCTTCGTCTCATGGCCACCTACTACTCCAAACAGCTTATTATCACTACAACTCGCCTTGACTGGCCCTCCGCTGCACCAGCTGTGCAAAGCTTAGAGCTCATCCAACCAGTCCGAGACGTTTCTCAGCAGGTCTACCACGCGACACATGCCATATATCGCCAACAGGTTATGAGCCTCGACTTCCGCAACCACATCACCAAAAGCTCTGGGTCCCGCCTTAGGAACCACGCGAGGACCCCGAGCTGCTGCTTTCGCTGGATAGATCGATGAAAAAACGAGCCTGTTAGCCCCGTTGTTAACCATTCAGGACCGTATGCAGCAGCACAGCAGAGAGCGGTACAACGGTGGCTGTGCTTTGAGATCTTGCTATTTGTGCCAGTCGTCAGGTTGAACGTCTGTGTGGTTGGTCCACAACGGGAAAGGGACCGCCAAAAAAACATCACGTCCAACGCAACGGTCTAACACACGTCGTCGGAGTTCATTCGAGGTTGCTATTGTTGTGGCTGTTGATGTTGTTGGGGTTGTTGCGGTTGCCGTTGTTTCCTCACACAATTTCGCACCATCCATTCCGTGGTCTCGGATCAGGCGCCAGCTACTCTGGAGTGGAAGGATCCTCCGGGAACATATATATAAACAACTGAAGAATGGTACAGGTTGGTTCACGTGAATAACTCCACATGTATCCTCCGGCGAATGTCCAGGCCGTTTTTTTCGATTAAGGCCGTGAATGTTAGCACACGTCTTTTAAGTGCCCTTGTGAAGACCTCACACCGATGTTTCTTTTTTTTATTTCCTCTGATTGTTCGGCTGCTAACTTTTTTCGGAAAATATGAACCACCTTAGCCGAAATATTTTCGGCGAAAAAATAAACAGAAAAAAATAACCCTTGATAGTCAGACCTCGGCATAGGCATGTAGAACACGTGTGCAAAATGTTAGGGTATATCGCTCAAGAACAGCGTGAACATTTAGACCTTAGTGCGTTAAAATGAGCATGATACGTTATTTCCTTTAAGTGAAATGGTTTTCGTGCAGGATCCAGGTTTTTCGTTAGATTAAGCTTAATTATTAACAGAGACAGATCAGATCTTCAATGTTTGCGCGAAAATTCTACAGGCATTTGTCGTAGACCGTGCAAATTGCGGCTCATTATATTTTCTCGCTTCCGTTTTTTTTACAAAAGTCTGAACGTAATTGCAAAAGTTAAAGGCCTGCCCTTGGTCGATACGAGGTTCGCTCCTTGAGAGAGCCGGTGGCCGTAAAACAGAAATCTGGCCGCGTCATCCTCTCCCCTTGGTCATGCGGGCCAGTATGATGCCAGATATTCACTCCTTTTCTAGATATTGCGAGCTGCATTCGTAAGGGAGAGATTGCTTTTGTTTATATGTGAACCAGCCTGTTCACGATCATATTACAGGTGCAGCGAGCCGTGAATCTGTACAGAATGTTAAATATAAGGGATATAGAAAGCAAGACCACGCGCGTATCAGGCCTACACTGGATTACACTAATCGTTTACAGACTGACAACTGAAGCTGACTGCACCGCATGCCTCCAACAAACCCCAACAACGTACCAAGTCGAGAAGATAGTTCGAGTTAGAACGGGGAACCTTGGCGGTAATTCGACACCTCGGGTGATCGAGACTCTCGTGCACTCCATGATTCGTTTGTCGCAAACCGGCGGATACATTGTGAAACGCTATCCAACCCTTGCTAGACGCAACTCACCAAAATAATTTGAATACTTGTAGTCAAGGCATAATAACATGATGCGTTTAGCCGAGTTACGCCGCGTTGCGGTGCAACAGCCAACCAGAACTATCAGTCCCATGCCCGTGAAACCTGGCGGACACATTGTGAAACGATGCTATCCAATCCATGCGAGACGCAACTCGCCAAGACTAATTGGAAGAGTCACGGCATAATAACATGATGAGTACAGCCGAGTTACGCCGCAATGCGGTCAACCAGAATTATCAATCCCATGTCCGGAAGACCTCGCGACCTTGCCTCTCCATCACACAATAATTTCTACCCACCCTGTTCACCTTGCAGCTACTAACTACAGCCCTCTACTGCCTCGAACGACCGCAACAAGACTCTTCGCTCTACACTACGGTGAGACGATAGACACGTGCCGTCGGTTAGAAGATATGTGTGGTTAGCTAGGAGTGGTAAATCTCTACCGCGTCACTTTAATATGTATCGGTTCCCACAAAACGTGGTGGCTATGAAGTCGATTGCCGCAGATACGAGGTAGTTGCAGAGGCAGAGTGCGGATCAGCGGCGGTCGTCGCATGTCGTGCTTGTATCACTGGCTGGAACATACCACCGCTGTGAAGGCATCACAACTGCTGTATCACAAATTGAGCGGATTCGTCAAGAAGTACTGTCGACCTCAACCTGTTTTACACGCGCTATGGATTGACGCGCACCGTCATACGAAGCGGCTCGGATTGCACAACTGTGCCAGGTACAAGTATGATGTTTCTGAACACTTGTTGATTTCGTTGGCGTACGGCTTCTAATGAAAGTGTAGCCCAGATACACTCGTACGATTTACAGCAGTCCTTATCAACCATAGCGTCGAGTTGGTAGTACGCTGCAACCGTAGTCGACACTGCTGCTGTAGGTGACTGTTCGCACCGTTCATGTGGCCAAAGCATCTCGCTCTCACTCGATGCTAGCCATGATGACGTTTTGGCGCGCAATCGAATCCTTCTTCATAACATTGATGAAATACCTGTGTGTGTCTCTGGTGTGATATACCGAGAGCTCAAATACCACGTCCTTGGTATGTGAATAAGTCAGGTGTGGTCGCCATCCAATGGTAGCCGTCTAGGTGGGTGCTTGTGTAGCTACCCCTGGCTTCTGGCTGCCCCACTCATGTCATCGACAGAACAGCTAGTCGCTGAGGTTATGATGATGGTGGACATCTTTCTGCATGTTGCTGCGACTTTGATATCGTACATGCCGTATATACCCGGTGTTGTGTCGGTGCAATATTAAAGTACCTGGTAGCTTAGATTAGTGGCGATCAATCGGCTTGCAAACTCACGCACGTCGCCTACGTTCTTGCTCGCGAGCCACTACGCAGCTAGATCCAGTAGTAGTTGTTCAGATGGTGTGACTGTACAGCGTACCATCGTATACACGATTCGATGCTGCCCCAACTCGCCACCGGCCACGGCGCGGCAAGATGTATTCCTGGCAGAGGCAACCCTTATTGCGTTCGGTTTGTTTGACTTGGTTTGGGTGTGATGTAGGCGTGTGGTTGTGTTTTCGTCGTGCATTTATTTCGTGTACTACGGACTCCTGATCGTGCTGACCTCATAAACTTATCGCATGTTGCAGACAGCAGGTAGCTTTAGCATCTCGTAACGCTCGTAGGCGGTAGTGAGTTTCGCGCTCCTTGGGGCTCACTCGTTGCTTCTCGATCATCTTCCAACCAACACGCCACGGTACGAGGAATACGTACCTCCCACGCCCTTTCTTCTGTTTTGCTTCACGTTTCGGTGAGCTATCATCGGCACAACTAGCGATAGGCACCTTGGGGGAAGAAAACAGAACAAAACAAGGATTACGTGATGTTTTTATCATAAACTAAGCCCGGCCAAAAACCAGGTGTGGTACTAGCAATTGGAAAAAATAATGAGACGAGCGGCCACAGTACCTGCAGTAATTGAACCTGCGATGCCGGGTGAAGAAACGCTGAAGAGGCAGAGCAGCAAGTTAGAAAACAGCTGCAAAATAACAGCAGCATACTTAGCCATGTGGTAGACGTGAACTGAACCAAAACCAACACGAACGAACTTCCACGAACGCCGTTTGATGCTTACGTTCTATCTTGAGACAGAACAAATACTAGGTACTCGTATTGCTGCTTCTGCTGTAATACTCGTATCAGCAGCAGCAGTAGCGGAATCAGAATCAGTGGGAGCGGTAGTGACAACAGCAGCAGGGCACAGTAGACCATGGCCGGATCAGTGTCGCGGTGCGTGTGTGTGTCTCTTCGATCTGCCACCTAAAAACAAAAGCTACGTACACCAGTACTTTGTTTGTTTTGCGGTATAATTCTTGAAGGCGAACAATCGGCACCTATCTCCGATAATCGAAAGAAGTCCAACATTGGAGGTACGTACTCTAGGCACCACCATGGTGCCTGCAGCAGAGCTTCTCGGTCGCCCCATCCGTTACCCTGCGCGCTCCGCGCTCCTCATTTTTACCAATTTCCGAATTTTTTTCAAGATCGCATGGTAGCAAATGACATGAAACGCCTGCAGTCTAGCACCGGCAATTGTGTTAGTATGTTGAAAGGTCGACGGATACTCTGCCAGGCTGTGTCAGCTCTTCGGGTTTATTGTGGCGTTTGGTTAACGGGTTTACACTGGCTATATACAACGCGGATATAGACTATATTCTTCAGAACTCGTCTACTCGTACACGCCTTCTGGTGTCCGAATAGAAAAATTCAACCCGCATTTCGTTTTTAAATGCGCCCCCTCTAGGTACAGCACGCACAAGGTAGCACACACCCTGTGATGAATACTAATGTCGATTTGCGCATCAATGCCTGACGGTCGCACGGACAACGGGAACGAGAGAGAGCGTCACCAATAGTTCGTCGAAGGATTTTCGTAGAGGTGTCGAATAAAACATGCTGTGTATCTAAATCGTGTGTAGCGTTACCGCACGTTCTGCCAAAGTGCCGGCCAGCATATGTTTCACCAATCTACCACCGTACATATACAATATGTATATACTTCGTGCGCTTTACGTGTTTCCTCTATCGTGCTCGGTAACGTTTTCAGAGGGGACAAAACCTCCTGTGAAACTATGAAGACATCACCACCACGCGTCTTCGCCACGGTGGCAGCGGCTGCTGCACAACTAGTGCTGCCCTTATGCGCTGTTGAACCCACGCCATGTTTGGCGGCTGCCAACGATTTTTACTTCAGGTAAGCCAGGGCCGGTATATTGCTTTTGTCCCATGGTATTGGCCTCGCCATTAGCAACGTTTAAAGAAGAGCGGGGAAACGACAACAAATCGTGGGTTTGAAAATGAACTGGGTGGTGCAGGAAGGCGGCTACACTTGATTGATGTCAGTCCAGGCCAACGTTTGAGTACCGTTTGGATAATGTTAGTTATGTAGCGCAATGTGCGCTATATAAATAGCAACAGGCGGTCATGTGATGAAACACTGGGAGCATTTAACGTCGATAGCACCGCCGATTGCAAGTGCGCGCAGTAGTAGGTAACCCCGCACTGTTGAAAGGTAATGCAAAAAATACTGCCAAAGCGTACGACCGTACGCACCCGTAGCTCTTGGTGGGAAAGCTGATTTTTCGAGGTGTTAATGTTGGCACTCCATCACCGACAAGAAAGATCCTTGATGTAAGCCCTTTCGCGGGAAAATGCACAGCGGCACATACGTGAAGCGAGTTCGAGGCAGTTTGTTCTCGATCACAAGTGGGAAAACTGATTGCTGCATCGAAATAATTGCTCAGCTGTATGTAGTAACTTGTGCCGCAGAATGTGTTGGACTGTCGCCCAATTGAGAGCGAGATTTTTACTTCATCGGTGGCGAATATAGAGTAAGTCACTTACATCGCGCGTAAGATTCGCCGCCTTGTCTGTCCATCGGTTTGCGTCCACGATACCAGAGCTTCACGTCGCGAATTTACATGCACCAACAACAGCATATGGCACTCATTCATGTATCCGTACGTGCGTTCGCTGTAACCTCTCGACATACGGCTGAACGCTTTCCACGGTTGGGTATCGCTCCGGGATGCGTTGTTTTGTTAAACATGTACTAATGCCATGGTGCGGTCGGGTGCGATTTAGCGTTCTGGGAATCGTTCACTCTTGGCCGGTGCGGTGGGCGCCGGGGGTTGTTTAGGTTTTCATATGGTGCGGCGTGGTGTGGGCTCAGTTTCATTTCGCGATCCGGGGCTGGTGCGGGTTTTGATGTGTTGGCGATTAAATGGTTCGTTGCGGTGTGTTAACGAGACCGTCATGCGGTGCGATGCCGTGCGGTAAGCCTGCATTTAACTGAGCCGTACGATAAGCAAAACACGCACAGACAAACACATTGCGATGCTATCCCATCTTGTGGACAATCCCGCCCTCCTTCCACCCCACGCGTTTCGCTTCGAAATGCTTAAATATTCCCGTTGTCGCTATAGCCCACACACTGAAGCTCGGTGGGTCCGGGTTCATTCATGTGCATACCTTGTGCGGTTCTTGCTCGCTCTAGCTTGATGTACGTCGCAGAATGCTTCGCTCGTTTTTTTTTAGCTAATGCTGCGCTTGAACGGATCATCACATGCAAGCATTCTTGTACCGTGCCCGCTCAAACTATGGCGGCTTCGTCAAAACAAGATCCTCACCGCATAAGCGTTCTCCACACTGCCCACGATACACTTATTCGTACGTTTGCTTGCATTCTAAACGCATTTAGTTCACGTATCCTAGAAAGTCCGCCGTAAAGTTAGCACAATTTGTCCACCTCGACACGTGCCGCTTTGGCGCATATGAATTGTGTTTCCCACTACTGCTCTTCGGTTGGCATCGGAAATTCACGCGCGCAAACTCCAGGCCCTAGTCAACGTGGCGTTAAGGTTGTCGCTGTGGTATCTCCTTGTGTAGAGGCTGTGTTACCCGTTGTATCCTTGCCGAGTCATTTCTCCACCCTTATCTTATGTACTTGAAAAATATTATTACACACACGGCGTAGCATGATCAACCCATTCAAAAAGGCACCCCCCGCTTTGGGGGAACAAATTCATCGTCGGTGTCAGATGAAGTTTGCAGATCAAAACGGGTCCTAGATAGTAATAACTCACCGCCGCCTCCCTTCACCGTTTTTCACTAACTACGATACAGTATTGTATGCCGTGTAGTCTATCACGATAGCAGGGCAGCCGTCCTCCTGTACGTTTGTTTATTGTCTGGTCGATAATCGCCTGTGCCGAGAGCGTGTACTGTAGTCTTTGACAACATATACGTCATCACGGCCCGTAACCACAGCAAACCGGGTAACAGTAGATCGTCTGGCACCGATTCAAACATATACCTATCTGAAGATTGATTTGCGTTCGACGAACTCCGGCTATATATTGCAGCGACATATTTTCGATTAGCAAAGAGACAAGATCCAAGCCCGCTTGCCGTGAATGTAAACTGATACTCGCCCGCTTGAAGTCGCGTACCCGCCCTGGGAACTGTACTTCAGAGGCTATTCTATCTGGAACCCATGAAACATGATGTATGTGTCGTCTCCTCTCCTCAACGGATTTGAATTTCTGCACGTTGTTAGCCACATGCTCTCTCAACTTGTAATCCGTTTCCCCCTATGAAAATACGCCATAGAGGACCCGCAAAGTGGTCTGACGCCATACAAGGCATCCATTACCAACGAAGGTATGGCTTGCCCACTACGAAGTTGCACGATGCCTATTGTTGTCTAGGACATCACCCTCGTTATGTGTTCGTTCAATCGCCATGGTCCGGCTTGATCGTTGTTCGCATCTTTCTGGCCGTAACTGTATATACTGTTTAACCATGTAAAGGACCATTCGACAGAATACAAATCAATTGCTGATTGCGCTTCAGTTCACAGAGTTACGTCATATCTCATCGCATGAGGCGGGCTGATCGTTTTCATGCTTGTTACGTACTCCGCTCAATTTCGAAATGATCGGCTACAGCTGTGACTTCTTGGAGGAGACCCGCGGAACTGGGAACCGTAACGCGACCATGACCGGAACCAAGGCCGTGTGGATGTCGACGACCGTGACGCCTGCCCTCATGGCCAACGCTTCCTTCAACGGGGTGTTGACGGACGACCTTCAGGATCGCGCCGTGGGCTCGTTTGGCGTTGTTTCGCCACTGCCAGATTTTCCTACTGGTGGTTTTGCCAAGCTCACAAGGATCACGGATGTACGCGGGACCACCACCTACCTCGCTGCAAGGAGGATAAACAGCAAGAACAGGGGCACCATAACACCAACTGCCACCACCAGCTCCACCACCGGTGACATAACTGCGGCTCACCCTTCAGTCACCACCACATACCAGGACAACGTTGGCGGAAGAGGCCACGAGGACAAGGGCAAGGAATCAAGATGGGGGCGATTCCGGCATGCGCCGCTTCTCCTGCCAGACCAGTTTATGGCTCGCTTCCTACACGCCCTCATGTACGTCGCCGAGGTCATAACCGCGGACGTTGTTGCTGGTTTCGTGTTCGGTAGATGGCGTCCGCGCTACTACCAACGTGTCAGGAAGAACCGACGCACCCGCAGAAGGAAGAGGCGCCATCGGCGGTTTAGGATGTTCGCCGACGACTTGAGACTGATGATCTGGCAAGCCTGCATGCAGCTTTACGACATGCTGTGTCCGATCTACGACGACGTGTCAGGACCAAAGAAGAAGACGGTCTCGAGCTTAGTGTCGATTGAGTACCCCGTGACATCATCCACATTCGCCGACGTATCAATGCCTGAGGCCATCGCAACTGTGGCATCAGCTAGACATTCCGCCGTCGTACCTCTCTCTGCCTCATCATCAGCATCAACCCCGGCGTGGACAAAACAACCTCTTCGTGCAATGACAAGGATACAGGCGAAACCTCCCTTCGCCGGGCAGCGGTCAGCTATTTCCACCTTTGTGCCACTCTTGCTGGCGCCTCCGGACATGGCGTCGGGTCTATCGCGTCACCCGGGCGCATCCCCACCGGGAGGGAAATTCGAGTTCGCCCTACCACCAGCTGTGTCGCTACGCCAGCCGTTGCTTTTGGAGGCTGTTCCATCTTCGACGAAGCCATCGCTTTCCTGGAGGCCATGCCAGCCAGAGATCCGAGAAGAGGAAATGTCCCTTCGCTCGAAATGGTTCTGGACAACAACATTCTCCGCTGCAACCGCACCTACAAACACATGTTCTTTGGTGAGTCGATTGGGGTTTGAATTGTGGTATGTGGTATTCGATTGGTGGTTCAGGAGCGTGGTTAAATATTGTGCATTTTGAACAAGGGTGATGCGAAATCGCGCGCGTTGATTTTTCTAGCCGTCCAGAATTTGAGCTTCTTTCCTCGATGACAGACACAGTTTCCTTCCCCATCCACTTCAGAAACCCCCCCCTCCTGTCGACTTCTAAACAACTCCTTGTCATTTCTCTCCCGCCTGCCGCCGTCATTGCCCTTCTACCTCACACTACAACCTCCCATTCGTTCAGCGGCAGTCAAACACGAGAATGCCTATCTCCGACACATCGGACAAGGAGAGGGGCTGGCTGGCCGCCCCTAGAGTCACGCTCGTGCCGGGAAGCTTGTGTTTGCCTATTCTCCCTGCAAATCCTTCTGCCAAAGACCACAACAAATCCATCGTCGCCGCTGGTCCCGTGTCTAGGATTGCTGAGGTACGCAAAACGTGTTTTGAACGATGGTGTTTGAGCTAGATCTTCTATAGCATCCGCCATTTCTTCTGATCAACGTCTAGCATACCTAGTGTCCGTGCTGACTCGATTGTGTATCTTGAGAGCTACAGGCTCGGTGGTCGTAAGCCAAACCACGTAGTGATTTATCGACACTGGATTACTGAAGCTTGGCCATTCTGTACGGTACGGTACGGCCCGGACAACTTAGGTTTACAAAAATCAAATATCTGAGCGCACGGTGTCATCGGTGAAGTTGCTGATGTAGTTTCTTCCAGCGCACGCCTAGACATGTGTGTTGTGCTACTGCAAGTAGTTATTACAGAGTTGTTAGCGACCAGGTAGGTATGACAGGCAGTTTCACTCTGCGGCATCGTAGAGTTGTGCGTTGAGGCATCTGTCGTGGGCGTTCGTGGCTCGGCGTGTTGGGTGTGCAGACACGGACAACGTCACGTGGTTTTATTTGACTCCGTCCTCCACCTAGCAGGTATTAACTCGCGGGCAAATGGGACAAACGAAAATCGCTTCCTGCGCGCATTTTACAGCTGCACCCGAAAACGGCAACGCTTGTGACTCATAGATACAAGCTTTCGTGGCGTAGGCCAGAGGTCAAGTGCGTAGCGGTTTCCACCCCCCGTGTATGATATTGTGACGGAAAAATTGTACACATTCTCCGGTTCCCATTTCCATAAACACTCTTTTTTCCACGTACATCGTCACGACGGTCTTAGTTGCTGCTTTGGAGCATACGTGTGGTTGCCTTGACGTCCCGCCCAACTTGTACGCGTTGAAAATTGAAACAATGCCGATTGCTTTGCTGTGAATCTCCGTGTAACGTCCAATTCAGCCGAAATGAATGCTAGCACTGTAAACAAACGTGTAAGTAACAAACCCAACTTCATCCCCACTCTCGGGGTTAGTTTGCCTCCCTGGCGTACGAACGAACATTTGGGTACCGGTAGTCGCTGTCCCGTTCCGTCAATAGGTGGTGCGCACACCCAAAGTAACGATGTTCGTTTACGAAGAGATACATGTAGTATTTAAAGATCGTAAAAGACACCTGTGAATGAGTCGCCCGTGGTGTGGAAATCGTAGAAGGTAGGCCCTCCGTATTGGCTCATGTCCCCCCCGAGAAGCTCGGAAACAAAAAATCAACACAAAATCTGTGTCTTGGAGTTTATGGAGAAAGCGCGGTTAAGGCTGCGGCGGTAAATGAAACGAAAGACGTTACTCTATGTTGCAACTATTAACAAAAGCTATTTTACCTTTTTGGGATGGAGAACGCTTGCCGATGCCTTTGGAAAAATCGTTGGTGCCATTGTTGACAGAGGAGCTGCCGACCCTACATATACTACGGAAAAATCATAACACTTGAGCGACGCTTGAAGATGAACAAATGATATCCCACGTTATTTGCTCCTTAGGCACACTCTAGTATCAGGGGAGTTGCCGTTTTTTCTAATGGCTAAAGTCGAAGACTACCGAAGCATACATCAATGTTACGGTGCTCATTGCCCTGTTCACGGCGCGTAGTCCTCATACAGGGCCCTACCGCGACGGATCTAGCATAATACACGAAAGTGTCTGGAGTGGGCTAAGTGTCATTCTATGTCTACCAAGCCATTTATCTGGTTTCCATCTTTTTTTGGAAAATAGTTGTGGCGATAGCGGGAACGCTGACAAGCCTACGGCAGTAGTTTCGGCATATGTCACGAAATTTGGCATTTTTTTTGTCGTGCGATTTACAGCGAGAGCGAGACTTGATACTGGCAAAATCATTCGGACAAAGATCTACTCGTTGCTCCAGTCTTTGAACCACTGGAGCATACCTTAAATATAATCAGAAGCGATTTCCGACTCGATAAATATCGGTGTTCACTGCCCAGCCCGACCCCGGCAACCCTACTGCAACTGGAATGTATGCGCAGGGAGTTGTACACATCGTGGTGAAGTACAACACGGATGAGGGAGGAGCTATCACATCGGGTGAAGACCTTAATGGTCAAGCCGACACGTTCGATTCACCTCCCCAAGCCCCGTTCTTCGTATCAGAACGCTACACCCCCGAAAGCACATGCTACGTCGACGCTCACGGTGTGGCGTACACAACCATCACCATGTCGTACGGTCACCGCGTAAACCTCCCAACTAAACGGGAAACGCAGGACGACACCCCAACAGCCACACAGACAGGAGACGTGTCAGACATTTTGTTTGTTGCTGTTAACGCGCGGATGCGGTGTAAATGGTCTCGCGAATGCATTCAGACGATGTCAAGCGAGTACTATTGCTCGTCTGTAGAAGCGGTGTTCGTATCACGTTTTATTCCCAATGAGCATGATATGGTGTTGTTGAACGACTTGGTCACGAGGCATCTCTGATCCTCTAATGCCCATGCTGGACAGCCATAGGTCCAGCTGAAGCCAGTTTGGGTTAGCTTCTCGAGTCCATTCGTGTCTGGATTCGGTCGTTTTAGGTGCATATCCGTTTTACTCGCATGTGGCCAGTCGCATCAGTCAAGATTAATGGCTGTAATGTAATGTAGAACACACCGGACGGATTGTGAATGTAGTAACTAGCCTTGTAATTGTAGTGTACAGCCTGGCCTTATAGTACTTCGAGGTCACACGTTGACGGGGCATGGCATGTGACCGGGTTGGATTTAGTTTTTGCGAGGTCTTTGATACCATGCTCTTCGTGTATATTGTTTAACCGGGTGCATGTCGACATAGTCGAAGTGTCGCTGATCAAGCAAGGCTGGCTAGTTTAACCAGAATTTCATTAGAGGTAATAACAAAAAGTACAAGAGGCGGCGGCGTGAGTTGTACTTTGTTGCCTTACATGTTTATCGAAGATGTATGGTATTGAGCGCATGATGACCTCAGCATGATGGAGCCAGAGGCGGCATCGCGACCGCTTCGCGTTTGTTTTACGTAGACCCCTTCAGTATTTTCGCTTCCGTCTGATGGTGTTTCCAGCAACGGGTGCATGAGATTCACCTCGTGTATACATTAAATCAACCGTGCTCCCTCTCGCTTTTTGCGCTGCAGAATGAACCAACACAACGCCCTGTGATATTTCAACTCAAAGAAGGGCGCTAGGTTTCTCGCGGAAAAAAAAAACGCCTTTCATATCACATGACTATGATATCGTACGAAATCATGTGTCATAAAATCGCGATTTGTTTTATTCCGAGGGGTTATGAAACACAAGACCTTTCTACGCCAGCCAACATGTATACGCTGTATGGATCGGCTAAGGACCAGCCACGCTCTACTGCTTGGTTAGTGACAAAAAACACGATGCACATAGCCCGCTACCAGGCACATACCTCCGCCGCACTGCCAGTGGGGAAACCCTGAAACGCTGGAAGGCGTTGGCATTAACAACTTACTGCTCGCAAAAACATCCTCGCTCGCTACCAATTGCAATTTTCCAGGTTCCAGACGGCACAATGGGTGACCAGTGGTCGAGAACCCTCTTTCTACGCTCATACTTTGGCACGAACGTTGCACAGGATTCACGATGGCCTGGATATTTCTGGGCAAGATGGCCTAGATATTTCTGGGCAAATTCCCACCACCTACGAACTGGCTTTTTGCTTTTAGCAGTCGATCGAGGCGTTAACCAAGTTATCGCTGGCAAAGCGTATGCTACATTGAGTGTTTCGTTCGACGAAACTATAACTATTCTTCACCTACCCACGTCGTTGTAAACACGTCTCATCTGCATCGCATTGATTATCTCTTTTTTGTCGGGTTCCAATGAGTAGACGAATGCCGATCAGGCTGAATATACCAAGGATTAATGAGCGATCCATCGCCTTAATAACGACCGTTCTGGTGCGGTGCAATCTTCACTAAGTGTGACACGTGTTTGCACTCGAAAATTTGTCACACAGATCGCAACAGCAGTAGAGCTTTGAGAATTGGGTAGATCTCCATTGAAGAGGACGTCATCCCGCTTCCAACACGGCAAACGTCAGGCGACGAATGACGTGTTCACCTACTTGAGGGAGAGCGCGAAGCCATTGCAGGCAGGACAAGGACACGTTCTCGGTGGCGCCAGGCGTCAGGCGCCACCTCTTCAAAACAGTGACCGATAACCTGTTGCTCAACCGTAATCCAAGCGCCTGCTCTGATAAACCCTCGGCGCATGTTTAATGCAATAGGTGCTTACTCCATGTCTTTAATATGTGTTAAAGACGCAGGGGAGGGATGGATGTAAAGCTGGTGAGCGATAGCAATGTCAAACCGGTTGGGATTGTTCGCTGACTGGTTTTTACCGCTCGCCATATAGTCGAGCAACAAAGGATCATTATTTGGCAGCACTGCAAATACCGATATTTTGAGAGTATGGCAGGGAACAATGTACGATGTGCATCTGTGTGCTTCCTGCATGATTGTGGGCCACAATGTCAACATTGTACGTTGTATCCTCCTTCACGCAAACCTCGTTTTCTTGTATGTCTCGGACTAGACGCGCCATTCAACAATGGAGTGTATCGAGGCTCTGACTCGGTGATAAGAGCTGCAGCGGTGGCACCGAACGGTCTGTGAAGACCACTTGTAATGGAGAAGACAAGTAGACGATAATTTGCAGAAGGGCGCCTGTCCGGCCAACTGCTGAAAACCAAGAAGAAGAAATTAGAAGGAGGAGGAAGTTGAAACGGGAACGTATGGAGGTGTGCGGAGAGAAGGTAACGTCAAAATTGACCGACGTGAGGCTTACAAGGACCGGAAATATACGGCACAATGCCCATGCTATGGACAAATGTACTCTACGAGTTGTGGTACGTACCGACCGACCGACCGACCGTCCGACCGTCCTAAAGTTAAGTTCTTTGCAAGAGAACCTGCAACGTTCCCCGATACTTACGATGGGAAGTTATGTACAACATGGGTATACAATACACCGACGGGAACTAACAAACCGATATTCCCCGCAAAATGTATTTATCTGCGTCTACATTCAGACACTTTGCGTACTCCGGGTAGTGGCTACGGTTCAAATAT
The DNA here is from genome assembly GCA_012845835.1 of Undaria pinnatifida. Classification (NCBI taxonomy): domain Eukaryota; class Phaeophyceae; order Laminariales; family Alariaceae; genus Undaria; species Undaria pinnatifida. The sequence goes on along the minus strand of JABAKD010000015.1, from coordinate 3,293,344 downwards.
ATACTAATGGAATGCAAAGTCCATGTTTCAATAAGCCCCCTTCAATGAGAAGTTAGTAACTACTGTAGAAGAACTTGGTGCTCAAAAGAAATTGGCACAATTTGTACGACATGTTCAGACCTCTGCGTTTTAACAGCAGCGGTAATAAGTATGTAACCATGTCACTCAGATAATCAAAATACGAACGGAACAACGCAATATGCAGTTCTGTTTTGTTATCATTTGCAATAGGGATCAAATCATTTTCCAGAATAGTACAGGTGGTGAAATTTCAAGTGACAAATCCTCTAGATAAGAAGCCCAAACCAGTTCACCGGGTGTTCAACACGCCCCCTGAATGTATACTTGGAGCTACGTAAAACGGATGAAAACGTAAAGTATGGACGCTGGTCCAGTATATGCAGCGAAAATTCGTATTAATCCGTTTTTATGTATGTACGTACGTACTCGAAAAAAAGCCTACCATTATAGATGGTACGGTAATATAATGTGCCTATCGAATTGTCGCGAATACTCTGCTCGTGATGGATGCTGCTTTGCTGATCAGCTAGTTACATCCTAAGAAGTGAAAGCGTCAGAAATTGTGAGCTGTACGGTCACTACGGCCCCTCAATTGAATCGTAGGGCAAATAGTGAATCAAATAGAGTCAAAACTGTGGATTAATACGTGTATCTAGCGCTGTACAGCACTGTGCACTTTCCACCTCCAGTCCGTGAGAGTGATGTGCTCGTAATACTACGGAACAATACTTGTACATGCGTCAGTACAACAAAGCCGCTACTGATGCTATCGTGGACTACCGTTCAACCGAAATGAAATCGCACTACGTTCATACGTGCTTATAATATCGAGCAGTCGTTGAAACTCAACCGTGTGTTCTAGTTGAAGAAATGCGGTTATTATTCCGAAACCAAAGTTACTTAGAGACCTCTGCGACAAGCAAACGCGCCCAATCAATATTAATGGTTACCTGTCATGGAAAGCGATTAGAACCGTTCCTCACTGGACTGGGTACACCTCTATCATGTCGTTTGGTATCATTCCTGCTCGTGTAGCCAAGTCGGGGGAAACTAGCTTCGTAATCCATTCTACTCTCATTGGGGTGAGAAAACCTGCTTCTGGCAATTGACTCGTTCCATCTGCAGCTGTTTGGTCTTCTGACGTCGCCCATATGTCTCCTTCTCTATCTTCCATGACCTTCTTAAGTTTGTCAACAAAAACGACTGGGTTGTTCCGCATGGTTAAATTACTTTGGTAACCAGTTGGCAGGCCCACGTACGCGTATTCTTCTCCGTCTTTGATGGGGTTCATGATTGCCACAATCCGGTTTGCCGTAGCCCTTGCGTCTTTGAGGCGATAACCATCGTCGCTAAATTTGAATGGCGGCATAAATTGGGTCATTGGCTGTCGTCTATTACCGTAGTACCCGTACTGGGTTGATGTCACGGGATTTCGAGAGGGACATTGGGTTGAAGGGATCGACCCCGGATAAGTTTGCTGCGCTGACTGTTGCTGCCGCAATGTTTGTCGAGGACTTTATTGGCATTGACGTCCTGGTGGCGGTTGCGTCGATGACATCGCCTGGGTGTGACTGTTGCCCGTGTGACGATTGACCAAGCCTCGGCTGCGACGGCATCGAAGTTGATGGTGCCTGAAACGATCCATAAGGTTGCGGCTGTAGTGTCGGGACCGTTTGTGGTTGGAACGACTGGCTAGCTAGGCGGAGGCGGTGGCAGACTGATTTGTGCCGGGTATGACTGACGAGGCGCGGTGGAGGCGTGAGCGTCACATGTGTCGTGCGTGGCGTCGTTGGCGGCGGCTGGGGAGCTGGTATATCTCCCACACCTATCATCCCACTTTCATCTCCAGCTGGCAGGGGTGGTGGTGGTATTCCCCCACCAGCAACAGCTTGTTCTGACGACACAGTCCTTGTTTTTTTTGTTTTCTCTTCTTTTTTCCTTTTTGCTTTTACTTTACTTCTTTCTTCCGTCCTCGGGTTTTTCTTGCTTATCTTTTTTTTTCTGCTTTTCTTCCATCCTCGGATTTCTTCTTGCTTTGTTCTTTTCTGTCCTTCCTTTTCTTCCGTCCTCGGATTATATTTTTTTTCAATTTTCTTTTCCTTTTTTCTTCCATCCTCAGTTTTTTTTTATACAGCAACAATCGGGATGCTTGTATTCTTCTCCGGTTTGCGTTCAAATAGTACTACGGGGTTGACGAACAACAGCTCTTTGTTAAGATACGGCCTCGAAAGGCCTGTAATTATACGAATTTGAGATGGGATGCGTGGATTTCGTATGATAAGGTTGGCGTTATATATTCGGAGAAGTTAGGAAATAGCCCGGAGGCATGTGCCTCCGATCTCAGAAGCTATCCCGGGACGGATCGATTTTTTTTAGGTATTCGTGGGGTATAAGTCCGTCTGACCACTTGCAAAAGGATAACCAATAGCTTACCCAAACGAAGCCTTTTAGCATCTTGCACATTTTTCACATCACATCTGTGATGCAAACTGGCATGTACTAAGTTTTGAGTTGATCGGGAATGCAAGAACTCCCTGTTGTACGCGTTTATGTTTAGTTATAATTTCATTAAAAATAAGTTAAAAAGTGTGTATGTTGCCCGGAGGATGTTTCCATCATCAACAACAATAACAGCTCCAGTTACAATAGTAGTGTCAATGAACAGCAGTAACCTGTGCATCAATGTACCTGGCCTGGTTGTTTCTGCTGACTTCCTACAGCAGCTTTTGTTTGACATACACACGCACCCGTATACAACGGCAGCTTGCGCTGCCGGGGTTGTAACGAAGACCACTGATAGGGACAGCTTACGCTATACCTACAATGGGACCCGAAGGGTGCGCCAGCTAGCGTTGGGCTGCGAATTCAACTGAGTTAAATCGACACACGACGCGTATGAAAATACGCGGAAGTGTGGTGAGCTAAAGCTTTATTTTTCCCCATCCGCCGGAGGATAAAAAAAAAAAAAAAGCTTTTGTTTGATTTATTGATGTTAATCTTATTTATTTTTATTCCGTTACTGTGCTCACCATCTCACCAACGCCCCCTTGATTTTTCTGATCGACAACGTGAGTACAAAAAAAAACAGACAGGGTTAGACGGGTTTCTTACCACAGTACTGTTACATATTATGCTGATGATAATGAATGATAGCATCGTAATACTTGCAGACTACCTGGTAGAATGTCGTGTTGCGGCAGTGCTTGATAGGTTTGAACCACACTTTTGACCCTAGCAAGAAAACCGTGGGAATAATCGGCACGGCGGTGCTGGAGGCTTTTGCTGATTTCTATAGACATACAGCCATGACTGGCACGGCGGTGTTATCCCTGGGTCGCCGCAGTTGATTTGCTCGTTGCTGATGATGGTTTCTGGGTGCTGTAAATAAATAAGAGCTATCGATGACTTGACTGTGTCCATACATCGTGGCCGCTGCTTCGTGGATTGAGGTTGTTATACCATCATCGCTAGCACGTCGGTGCCGGAGATGCTTTTGCCTAGCTGATTGCTGATGTTGAACAGATACTGACGCCTGTCTTCGTCGCCGCTGTTGCTTTGCGGGTCGCGGTTGACAGGCAGTTATGGCTGACATGGGGTCAGAGTTGCGACCGCTATACCGCTTGCTACTCTGTTAATATGCATGTAATGCTTACGCAGTTTTATCAGAGGTGATAGTGTTTATCGCTGGTGGCAGTGGTTACACATGTACGGTTGATGTGGTGACAACGTGGTTGCGGTCGACAGTGCATACATTTCAACGGATACTGAGACCGCTGCCCCTATACCTTCCTAACTACGCGCGGGGGCTACGGTTTGATAAAGGGCGGGTGTCGCGGTTTGGCGTGTAAGCCCGCTGCTGCTGCGAGGACTCGAGGCGCTAAACACGGCTCGTCCGCAAACCATCACAGCTACCTTTTGACGGCCCCATCCCTGGGTCCCCCTTCACGTGATATGGGCGTACAAGAACCGGCAGGGGTGTGCGCCGCGACGGATGGGTGGGCGCATCGCCGGCCAAGCAGCCCCCATCCCCCCTCGATCTGGGCGCCGTGGTGATAAGCACGCAACACCCGCGCGCCAGGGGAGTTGGAGGTCGGGACGGGGTCGGGGTCGCCGGGGAGGTGGCCACCGCGGCCTACTCGCTTCCCCTGCCATTCCGCCGCCCGCCCCCGGTCCGCCCGGGCGATAGCTGAGCGGGCTGAACATAAATCTCGGTTGCAGGCCCTGGTTAGCTACTGGTAGTATTGCAGACACACGCGTGACTCGTGGCAGCTTTTCCTATTTCGTTTCATCTTAATTTCGCTGTTAGGTAATGGTAGGTACGAGTGGCCCGGAGTCGCGCTGTTAGTTTTCGTGCTACCGTCAGTTCTTCTCGATTGATTGGCTGGACACACAGCATCACTTCGACGTTCGCTTAGTTATTTAGCAGAACAAGGGGCGTGAAATTATTGCCCCCCGTTTCTAACGTACGATGCTGTTTATTGACATTCAGATAGTCTTGTATTGGCATTGGCGGTAGGTTGGCGCGGATGAATGGCTCCGGCACCTAAATCATCGCCAGACTGGCGTGCGGCCTATTCTACCCTCAATTCCACACCTTTCCGCCGACGAGCATCGGTCGGTGGACACATGAGCGATTCTTAACCCCTCGCCCACATGGCCTGTTTGGGCAGACGTATTTAGGGACCCGATGCAATGGCCGCTCCGACGGTGGCCGTGGCATGCCTCGGCGTGGGACGCCGGCGCGGGGGGGGGGGCGTTTGTGCCGGGTTTCTAGTGCAAACACGAAGCGGTTTGGGACGAACTCGTCCTACAGGAACACCCACTCCGTGACGAGCTCACATTATGCTGGTGTTTGAAACATGGGACAATCAGTACCAAGGTACCAGGTATGTTTTACGGTGACCACTGCTGCTCTTCCGGGGAGTACTTATCAAACCAGTGACGGTGCTTCTAAGCGAACGCAAAAGTAGGCTAATCCTAATTGATTCACCACACCCGCCGGTCCTTCGCCTCGTGCACGCCACTGTATGGAAACAGTTTATACGAAGCTTGTGGGTGAGACGACGACCCCAGTCCGGTAACCGATGCAGAGTATAAGAAGCAATGGAAGTATGGGTAGGCCCACCGGCTGGGAGAGGAGGCCTCATCTAATCCAATACTTACTTTAAATGATCGGTGAAGCCGCAGAAGAACACTACAGTAAAATCGGGTTTCCAGAAAATTAGGCATCGATGGTACGGAGGTCGCTCCATGATTTGGAACCGGTGAATTAGTTGGATAATCCGGGCCACATCGATCATTGTGCGTGTTTCCCACGAACCCAAAGGTAAAGAACATACGTTAAAGGAGGAATAATGACCATCCCACCCACCCAGCTTATCATGCAGTAGTTTCTTGTTTTACAACCTTTATGGAACGGAGAAGTCTGCAAGGGGCCTTGCCACACTCAGCCCCGTGCGGAAGCAACCAGGGATGTCTTCAAATGGATCCGAGATTGGAACAAAGCTGTTGGTTCCGGCCCATTTGAGCCTATCTGAGGCAAAGTACCAGAGCCACAACCATTGCCTTCAGCCTTCGCCCAACGGGCAAGAACAAGAGGAAGCAGAAACAATTTCGGACCACCCTAGACATCCTGCGTGCTGAGTAGTTTCTGCGCCGTGTGTAATTATATTATATTTTATTATATTTTGTTTTCCCGGATTACTGCCGCGCTGAGCGCTCAGCGCGGAGGTACATCCTGGGCGAGATCCTCCTGCTTCGGGGCAGGAGGCCTCATCTAATCCAATACTTACTTCAAATGATCGGTGAAGCCGCAGAAGAATACTACAGGAATAATTCTAGGTATTGTATACAAAATACAAATGGAAGCATATAAGCACTACAGTATATCCGTGGATGATTATTAACTTTCCTACTTCTGTCAGCACGTATACCACCTACCTGTGATATCGTTCGTTACCTATCAGGGTCGAATTTTTTTTCGAGAGAAACACAGATATATGAAATATATTATACATGCCTGTTACAACTGTAATATTACTAGCGAGTGACAGCAGTAGTAGTACTCCTCTTGTACCGAGTATAGTGGTACATACTGATATGCCTTAGTATGAAATGATATATTTTTGTTGTGTGCAGTATTATTCGAACACAGCAATCTGTATTGATAGTGCTTTGTTCCGTTGAGCAACCCGACTACGTAGCGGCATTCCCCTTATCGTGACACTCTATCAAGCACATATGAAAAACTCACGTTAAAAGCTCAACTATTATTGTAGACAAGGGCTCCGCATGGACGCCAGCATTCGCCGGCGCCAATGCTTCGCGTAGAGCAGGGCAGCACACTTCGACAACTTGAGATGTAGCTGTCTGATTTGGCATGCATTAAACTTTAAAGTAATGCCAAATGTTTAATACGAACATAGGATTATGAAAGTCATACTTTGACAGAACAATAACGTAATATTATACCACAAAGAAGGCAAGGATAGGCAAAACACACTATGTTAAATGCGCCGTCAAGTAAAAGTTGGCGCCTTTCAAACAAAAATACCGACAAGATTATTGATAACTTGCGTCGCCTCTAGGCGAAACGAAATAGGCCTTGGCATTAATGAAGAGACTGCACTGCTGTTCCCGTGGCAATGGAGGTTCGAAGTCGACAGGATGCAAAGTCGGTTTGCATCAAACGTCGGCATGGGGCCATGTCAGCCGGCGAGGTTTTGGAAGAAGATTGCTTTGTTTGTTACGTGAAGGCTGTCGCATTGATTGGTCTGCGTGGTCGCGGGCGGGGAGAAAACGTAGAATAGGAGGGCGATTTCTCGTTGCGGCGGCGTTGTCTAAGATAGGTGCGGGGGTGGCTTTGCTCGTACGGGAGGTTGGCGTAGCGCTTCTTCTCTGTTTTTTCTCGGGAAGGCGGGATAAGTGTGTCTGCTGTCTTTGCTTCGTGGGTGCTTTCACGTTGTCGAAATTGGACGCGTCCCCTCAATACATAATATCCGGAATGTATCTACCATGACGACTGCTGATAGTGCCGTGCGTATTTCCTAGAGACTGACATAGTGGAGTATATAATAGAGACCGGTAGTAATAATAATACCAGGTATACCTTTGCAAAGCGAATTGTACCTACCCACGCTGCTAGGCGCTCTCAGCAGTTGATCCCTTTTTTTTTTGTGCATATTTGCAAATAAAGTCAAATCCCATCGTGGTGGGTGTCGAACTCAAGGACAACCAAACGTTAGTAGTACTCGAGGGTAAAACCAATAGACCACCGGGGCGGCCTTGCTGACAAATTGATTAAAACCAAACAGATCTTTGCATAGAGATTACATTCCTTCCCCCATATTGTATGATGTCACGATGGTTGACGCGATATAGAATAAGCGCTGAATACCTAAATATTGGCGTACACGGAGTTTTAGATATCATGAACAACGAGCCACCACGACAGCAGAGTACGGGAAAGCATAGCGCTTCGCTCTGCTGAGCTAGCGCTCCGCTGCGGTGCGCTGCTGAGCTGAGCCGCAGGGCATCGCAGGGTACTGCACGGCGCTTCGTTGTTGTGAGCTATAGCGCTTCGATGGGGTTCTGAGCGGTGTGGAGCTGATGAGCCAATCCCAGATCTCAGCCGATGAAGCTTCGTCAAGTACAAAACAAATGGTGGGAATTAAAGAAAAGCTAAAGCTGAACCGTTCCGCAACTAATGCGCAGGCGGCAAATTAGCGGCAAATATTAGGAAGTTCAACTTACTACACAAAAAGGAAGAAAAAATCGCGAAGAAGTTCAAAATCGTGTTGGCAGGAAAACCAAATTTGCAGGAAGCAGCTGAAAGCTCAAGAAACAGGCAAAATTTCAGTTGTTGCTGTTGTTGTTGTTGTTCTCACATTAACTCGCATAATCAAGTCCGTGGTCACAGGACAGGCTCCAGTCACTCTGGAGCTGAGGAATATCCTGGGGACAAACACAACCAACCCAAGGTTGTACACGCATAAATTACAGCTGGTGCAATTCATGCCTCCACCAGAAACATATAAAAGTGAAGTCGGGAGTCAGTCTACGATGTATGTGCCAGGTCCAAATCGGTGCATACGTCTCATTACTCGCGCCTGGAAAACCCGACTATACCGCTTGCCACCCAAGAAAGACTACCACGTAAATATTACACTTGTAGTATCTATCACTACGCATACGCACAACAGACGCAAGTCGATTAGAAAAAAGAAACAAAGAACAAAGAAGAGAAAGGGAAGGAAATGGGTGCATAGGGCCAAGAAAAAAAAAAGAAAAACTATTTTTGGGGGGTCTACCGGCGAGTCTGCCACCAGAACGGGATGCCACGTGGTTTTTCGACGATCTACAGCAGTACTACGAACGACTTCCGATACACCCACCGAAGCACGCACTACCGGCCAATTACGCGATCGACAGCTGGCCGTGGCTGTCACGTGTCTCTGTGTTGGGGGCCCCTGTGCCCTGCCTATTATTGGCTCTTGTTTAAGTGAAACATGCGGTGTGCTCGGTGGTCTCACGGCAGCAACACACCAGAACGTCCGCTCGTGCGCCGTATCATTCTTACAGGAAATGTAATATTTTTTTTTTATCAATATGAACATAAAACGGTTGTTATATATTGGACAGAGTGATGCGTGTACGACTAAACTTGTCAACGGCACTCGTACTGCACTTTGAGCTATCCGCTGTGGTTCTGGTTGCTACTAGTTGCTGCAGTATTCAGAAGTTGCGCCCTTCCAGTACTGCTGCTACACCTGACGTTGCGTGTTTGCCAATGTCGTCAGTTGGCGTTCATGATCGTCGTACATACTGCTGTTCTCACCCAGTACGTACGAGTTTCCTCGTACCTCAACCGTACGACGACGAGCTCCAAACAGAAGGGAGGTGACATGAAATGGCATGGACAATGGCCATATAGAAGCGAGCACAGCGGGATAGTTCGCTGCGAATCAACCGCACTCGTTCATGCCTACAGCAGAGGCTGTCTGGAGTGTCAGCGGCCGTGCTAAAGCCAGGGCCAAAGGCCGAAGAGACGGCGCTACCTGCTTGGTTTTGTCTCGAGATTCTGTTACGTGAAAATATCATGATTTGGGAGTTTTTTTGTCACGAAACGTCTTGCGGTCGGTAATTTGTATCACGAGTTGTTGGATATCGTCGGTAATTTGTGTCATGTTTTAGGTTAACCCAAACTAAAATATTGAATTTCCAAATGGCAAAACGAGCAGAAACAAAAACAATAAAGGCCGAGCAAGAAACCAAACGAACTAGTGAAAAAAGTACAGCAAAGAAGCTAACGCTCAAGAGTATGCCACCGCAAATTCCAAACATAATCAAGCACCGTTTGGAAATGATGCCAGTTATGTAAATCATACAGGCGTTGCAGACATTAAGATTCAACCAAAATTTTCGAAATTCCTCCTCGACATGCGGTATTTTTTACAACTTGTCGCTTGTCTCGCACGGCATCCGTCCGCGTTCACGTCGATGTGCGGAACGGACACGGCAGGGCGACGGGCGTTGGAGCCGCCCCCTGAAGGCGGCGCTCGAACGGAGTTATATTCGACCGAGAATTCCAGTTCCGCGAATCGAATACTTCGGCCGAGGCAAAAAAAAACTCCTGACCAAATCCCTGATACCAAAGAAGGATTTTTTATAGATATCAGATATATAGCCCACACCCATTTTTTCCATATGAAAAATGTTGGATTGGCTATCTATCACCTTTTCACGTGGTGCAGTATCATATGATGCATCTAAACGTCTCACAAGTATGCAGTGCACGTGCGAGCGAACCCAGTATGTAGTATCCTCAACCCTCCCGCGCGTTGTTATATGACATAGTTACCACTCAAAGACGAGAAAAATGACAAGAAATATAGCCACCCGCAGAGCGGAGCCCTTGCAGGTAGTTCACGTCAATAGGGTGTCACATGGTAAAGCAAAAAACAGAAAGAGGGCATGCATGCTGTTTGCTACCACTGCTGTTGTTGTGTGCTATGATATACTTTACTACATTTACGGCCATGTAAAGGGCATCTAGCGCACGAAAAGTGTGCCATGTGTTGCACGCGTGACAGAAAAAAACAGCATACAGTACTTGATGGGGGAAAAAAACGGCATACTTGATGCAGCAATTATAAGGCGATGCGAGGACACGGCGGTACAACAGCCCATCCATTATTTCGAGACAAAATGTAATGGCAGTCAACCCGTTACTATATGTCAACACCGATAGGTATGCTTCCGACTTTGTTCGTCCCAATATACACCGGGTAGATGGAAGTTTAATGTGGTGGACTGCATTATTCAGGGTAAACGCCCTACTATATGGGTTTGGTACGAAGCTTAACTGCATGAGAAGGCGCGGGGGTCAGGGTGTGGGGCGGACACGTCAAGACAGTTCGCTCTTGGTGCAGGCACTGACTTCTGTGTCCGTCCGTGAAGACACGACGCCAACCGTGGCTGCGGTGGCGGATGTAGTCAGTTTGCGCGTGGCCGTGGATGTATGACAGTAGACCCTCGCATCTCTACTCTGCCCGGGCGGCGCACGTCGAGTATTTCACCAACTAGGCAGACATTGCTTGCACCAAGCACGAAGTGCCGTGAGGCGTTCGGCGAGTCGCATGAATGGTGAACTGCATCCTTCCAAGAACCGCTCGTAAGACGGACTTCGGCACCTTGTGCCTATTGTTGTCTTGCTTATGGATGACAGCGCCAATGAGTTACACTTTGTTTATTGGTGTTGACGCGTGCTACGATAGAGGTGCACCGCGTTTTTTCTGATGCTCTTCAACCTGGCGGCTGAAGACCTCCCGGGGGCAAAACAAATTTTGGAGAACGCTAAAACTACTACCGTGTAATAACTCCCGTGGCCTAGGTACAAAACGAGAATCAACAGTGAAGAAATAAAATGACCTATTTTTTCGATTTTGGGTTGAGGTGCCTCATCATTCAGAAACCATTTCAGATTAAAAGTGCTACCTCTATCGTAGCATGCTTCTGTGGCGACTCCAGAGACAGCAATGGGTATTGCTACGTAATTACCTCGTGAGTGCTTGAGGTAGGGGGATCCTTTTTCGGGTAGGAAGTGTTATTATGGCTCGTGGTCACTCGCGCGCGAGAGAGAGACCACCTTGATTGTATGGTTTCAGATCTCTTTTATTAGAGCTTTCATGGTGTTGTTTTTATTTTGAGGGATGCGAGTGCCCCCTTCGTTTGTTTGAGGTCATAATAAGAGTTCGTGCTGTTGCTCGATTTTTTCGTTATATGAACCGCAATGTCAGCGAGAATGGATTACTGCGCACGATGCGCCAAGCAAATCATGTCGTCAACAAATAATGCTGTGTCCGTTAAAACAGCGGCAGGGGAGATACCGTTTGTGGGCCCAAACGTGTCTGGCTCATTGAGCTCCGCAAGTGGGGAGAACTGCCACCGGTTAGCCAAGCAATTTTACGATATATCTATCTTCGTTTTAGGACTAAGGCTCAGAAGCTTGGTCGGGTTGCTGCTCGAACGAGTGGGTTCGAAGTCCTTTTTCGGGTGACGATGATAGATGATTGATGATGATGTTGAGCTCTTCAGGTTGGGAGCTCTCGAAAAATTCTCAGAATCTGCTGCACCCCTTCCGTGAGATGGCACAGTTATGTACATGGTCACTCGTGCGAATGGCTCACACCTGTACTACCGTAGACGCGTGCTACGCTGAAGGTGCTGGTGGTAGCATTTTCCTTCTGATTTTTTTTCTGAAACACGGGGCTACTCAATCCAAAATCGTCGGAAATAGGTCACTTTTTTGCATGACTCTCGTGGTGTACCTCGGCCATGGGAGTTTTTGAGTTTTCGTTCGGCAGCAGTTTCTTTTTTCTCCAAGTCAGTGTTTTGGAGAGGTCTTAAGCTCCCAAATTGAGGAACCTCAAAAAAAAAGTGGTGCACCTCTATCGTAGCACGCGTCCGTAGTAGGCCTTTCTCCCCCCTCCCCACTACGATACGGGCCTTCGCGCTTATCGCAAGAAGGCTCCTTTATCACCTATTTCTTCCCCTATCGATTAGTTTCTAATTGTGCCTAGCCAGAGGCTGCTATACATATTATATTAGTAGGCCCTCTCAGCAATAATTCGTTCCCATATATTTGTATATATTATTTATGCAAACGAACTCAAACGTCAACCCAGAACTAACTCCCTCTTCTTGTAGCATTCGAGGGTAACTGTTTAAATACTACGCGTAGACCAACGGGGCTCCTCGGTGAGTACTCACTTTCCTAGACGTAGTAGAAAAGCAGCTTTATTGTTTCCACAGAGCCCCGGATAGCAACTGAGAGCCGAGGCGCATGCCTGTTTCATTTGCTGACTACCGGGAATAGAGAACGCCAACCTATCATACGAAAACGGCCATATCCCTATCAAATCAGGTAATTCCAGACCTTTCGAGGCCGCACCTTAACATGGGGGTGAATGGAATGTAGTGATAAAGGTACTTCCCCCAGTATGAACATACTACAGTTTTAGTAGTAGCGACATGGAATATCATACATATGCTACAGCAATTCGATGAGAGCCGACAAAAGACGAAATATCTGGAGTCTTCTCACGACATAAACGAAAGGGCGTGCCGTGGTGAGCAGGGGGGAGAAGGTTCCCGTTTAGTGACCGCCGATCTGAAGTACGCTTACGGAGAAAGTGGAGCAAGAAAAACGCGAACACAACATTAGAAGGAATGTCAGCAAATTAATTAAGATAACAAAGGAAATAAATGGCATATCCCGTCTATTGAGATGATCTTACCGTTGAGATTGAATGTGGCTTGGCTTGTCGTAAATGGACCTTTAGTAAGTAGGCATATCACTCGGTATGTATTATCAGTGATGCTATAAAACGTCAGAGGCCATGAAGTTGTTCACAGGGTAAAACTTTTATTTCTTGTCCAAAATCTTTTTTTGGGGCTATTGAGGTGAGGTTAGAGGTCATCGAGGTCACCGGAGTGTGAATATCGTCATAAAGTTAAGGGTGTACGTCCATCGTAGCACGTGCTATCATCAATTTCAATCATATAACGCATAATATTAGGTCGACAACCCTCGCCACGTGTCACCGGCGTTCTAAGTATGGTTGGCCGCATTTACGGTATTGAGGTAGGCTCTTCACTTGTGAAAGTTTACTCCTCTTCGTATGCACCGTTCCAGCCCCCTCCACGTTCCTCCTGCCCTCCTCGTGGCGCTTTTCCGTGAATGAAACCCGTAACGTTGCGGGTGGCCAGCTGAGCAACCTGGCTCTCATGAGAACGCACAAGATTGGATCGACAACCCTGGTGACCTTGCTCTACAGATACGGCAGAAGACACGGACTCGAGGTAGGCAGAGAACCTGCTTCAAGAGAGAGAGCGTTCACTTTGTACTGGGGAGATATACCCGAGAAATAAAAGTATGTGTGTCGATATTGGTTCCTTCGAACCCGTAAAGGGTAGATAATGCTCGTTTATTGATGCTTAGCCCTTGACCTAGCGTTTGCTAGCCGACGGACCGACAGATAGCATTCACCGCTTTCCTTAGTCAATCCGCTAGGCTACAGGAATCATGTCGTTAACATTGGACCACACGCGACAAGCATGTATATGACGTTCGCATCCTATGTTTTGTATTTTTATTTAAACTGCGTACAGCTGTGACATCGAGGACTTAGTCGAAACTCATATTTTGCAAGTTGTAAATGATACTGCGATTGCACGTGTTACGTGGTGTGCATGTCGTCAAGAAGGAAAAAGGTCGCCGTCTGCTCTTAGTGCTAGCTAGCACCAAGGTTAACAAGAGAGATGATAGAGAGACGCTCAGTCTTCAACATAGTTTTAAAACGCGCACAAACCGGCAACCCCGTTTTGAGAAGAAATACAGAGCATGGCTGGTATGGAATGCACCAATTGCATAACTATAAATATAACTGACATGCACTGAGAAAAGCGTGGGCGGGGCGAGGGGGAGGGGCGATGTAAAAAACATGCCGTAGATCGCATTGTGACCGAGGCTACAGTCCCGGGGTACCCCGTTGTCAGCACCTCACGGACAAAAGATATTTTAACCAATTTTTTGCCGCCACGTAGCCCACCATTCCATCTTTCTTTGAGGATTAATATGTGGCACGGCAAAACATCAAGAAGGCATAAGACCGCCAAGGGGCACGGGGGGTCACTCGCGCGATTGACCCCCGCCCTTGCAGAAAAATGCTCGCATATGTGCCTCCACCTCACCTGTAAAAGCTTTGGCACTGGCAGAATGTACACAGCAGTGCATGGCTTGGTGGGCCGACTCCTGAAATATATAGAATATAAGAGATAGATTTTTTGAGTCGATCCGTGCTACGATAGAAGTGCACCACGTTTTTTCCTAAATTTCCTCAATTTTGGGAGATTAAGACCTCGCAAACACTGATTTGGAGAACAGTAAAGCTGCTGCCAGACAAAAAATCCTATTGCCTACATTCTCAACGATAATAATGAAAATGCAAAATGGGCGATATCCGACGACTTTAGGTGTAAATTAGGAGCCCCGTCATTCAGAAACCACTTCGGACAAAAAATGCTGTACCTCAATATTACGTCAAACTCGCACGAGACTTAGCTTTCGCTTGGGAAACACATCGAGACCCTCTTGCCGCCACGAGAAATCGGCTCAACTTCTGCCCCTGACGAGTCCCCATGCCTCCCTTCCTAGCGCGGAACAACCTTCGTCTCATAAATGCAGCAGGCCTCCACTCACACTACGGTACCACAGCTATCAACATTCTACGTACCCGTACGGTATCACACTATGACACAGATGAAAAGGATCGTATCCTAACCATGGGAAAATACAATGACGGTTTCTGACGGAAATAATCGTGACATGAATGGATTTAACAAGCAAAAAAGAAACTGAATCTTGCACACACGGGGGACAAAAACACCTCATCACCCTCCTGCCGCCACGAGAAAGCGGCTCGGCTTCTGCCCCAGACGAGTTCCCATGCCTTCGTTCCAAGGGCGGAACAATTTTCGGCCCGAGGTTGCAGCAGGTCCCCACTCACACTACGGTACCACAGCTATCAACATACGTACCTGTACGGTATCACACAATGACAGACGAAAACGATCGTATCCTAACCATAGGGAAATACAATGACGGTTACTGACGAAAATAATCGTGACATGAATGGATTTCTCCAAAGAGAAAAGATACCGAAACTTGCGCACACGGGGGAAGACAAACACCTCAAGACCCTCCTGCCGCCACGAAAAAGCGGCTCAGGTTCTGCCCCCGACGAGTCCCCGTTCCTCCCTTCCAAGGCCGGAACGATCTTCGTTCCAAAAATGCAGCAGGCCCCCACTCACACTACGGTACCACAGCTATCAACATACGGTATCACACTATGACATAGATGAAAATGATCGTATCCTAACAATCAGGAAATACAATGACGGTTACTGACGAAAACAATCGTGACATGAATGGATTTTCAAAAGAGAAAAGATACCGAATCTTGCACACACGGGGAAGAAAAACACCTCGAGACCCTCCTGCCGCCACGAGAAAGCGGCTCGGCTTCTGCCCCCGACGAGTCTCCATGCCTTCCTTCCTGGGGTGGCACGATCTTCGTTCCTTAAAATGCAGCAGGCCCCCACTCACACTACGGTATCACAGCTATCAACATTCTACGTACCCGTACGGTATCACACTATGACATAGATGAGAAGGATCGTATCCTAACCATGGGAAAATACAATGACGGTTTCTGACGAAAAAAAAAGTGACATGAATGGATTTAACAAGCAAAAAAGAAACTGAATCTTGCACACACGGGGGACAAAAACACCTCATCACCCTCCTGCCGCCACGAGAAAGCGGCTCGGCTTCTGCCCCAGACGAGTTCCCATGCCTTCGTTCCAAGGGCGGAACAATTTTCGGCCCGAGGTTGCAGCAGGTCCCCACTCACACTACGGTACCACAGCTATCAACATACGTACCTGTACGGTATCACACAATGACAGACGAAAACGATCGTATCCTAACCATAGGGAAATACAATGACGGTTACTGACGAAAATAATCGTGACATGAATGGATTTCTCCAAAGAGAAAAGACACCGAAACTTGCGCACACGGGGGAAGACAAACACCTCAAGACCCTCCTGCCGCCACGAAAAAGCGGCTCAGGTTCTGCCCCCGACGAGTCCCCGTTCCTCCCTTCCAAGGCCGGAACGATCTTCGTTCCAAAAATGCAGCAGGCCCCCACTCACACTACGGTACCACAGCTATCAACATACGGTATCACACTATGACATAGATGAAAATGATCGTATCCTAACAATCAGGAAATACAATGACGGTTACTGACGAAAACAATCGTGACATGAATGGATTTTCAAAAGAGAAAAGATACCGAATCTTGCACACACGGGGAAGAAAAACACCTCGAGACCCTCCTGCCGCCACGAGAAAGCGGCTCGGCTTCTGCCCCCGACGAGTCTCCATGCCTTCCTTCCTGGGGTGGCACGATCTTCGTTCCTTAAAATGCAGCAGGCCCCCACTCACACTACGGTATCACAGCTATCAACATTCTACGTACCCGTACGGTATCACACTATGACATAGATGAGAAGGATCGTATCCTAACCATGGGAAAATACAATGACGGTTTCTGACGAAAAAAAAAGTGACATGAATGGATTTTCCAAACAGAAAAGGTACTAAATCTTGCACACACGGGGGACAAAAACACCTCGAGACCCTCCTGCCGCCACGAGAAAGCGGCTCGGCTTCTGCCCCCGACGAGTCCCCATGCCTTCCTTCCAAGGGTGGCACGATCTTCGTCCTAAACATGGAGCCGGCCCCCACTCACACTACGGTACCACAGCTAACTATCAACATACGTACCCGTACGGTATCACACTATGACACAGATGAAAATGATCGTATCCTAACCTTAGGGAAAAACAATGACGGTTACTGACGAAAATATTCGTGACATGAATGGACTTTAAAAAGAGAAAAGAGACCGAATGTTGCACACACGCCGGACAAAAATACCTCGAGACTCTCTTGCCGCCACGAGAAAGTGGCTCGGCTTCTGCCCCCAACGAGTCCCCATGCCTTCCTTCCAAGGGCGGAACAAGCTTCGTCTCGAAAATGCGGCAGGCCGCCACTCACACTACGTTACCACGGCTATCAAAATACGTACTCGTACGGTATTACACTATGACAAAAGAAAAGAATCGTAGCGTAACCATAGGGAAATACAATGACGGTTACTGACGAAAATAATCGTGACATGAATGGATTTTCCAAACAGAAAAATGACCGAATGTTGCGCACACGGGGGACAAAAACACCTCAAGACCCTCCTTCCGCCACGGGAAAGCGGCTCGGCTTCTGCCCCCGACAAGTCCCCATGCCTCCCTTCCTAGCCCGGAACGATCTTCGTCCCGAAAATGCAGCAGGCCCCCAGTCACACTACGGTACCACAGCTATCAACATACGTACCTGTATGGTATCACACTATGACACAGATGAAAAGGATCGTATCCTAACCATAGGGAAATACAATTACGGTTACTGACCAAAAAAGTCGTGACATAAATGGATGTTCCAAACAAAAAAGTAACTGAATCTTGCACACACGGGGGACAAAAACACCTCGAGACCCTCCTGCCGCCACGAGAAAGCAGCTCGGCTTCTGCCCCAGACGAGTCCCCGTTCCTCCCTTCCAAGGGCGGAACGATCTTCGTTCCAAAAATGCAGCAGGCCCCCATTCACACTACGGTACCACAGCTATCAACATACGGTATCACACTATGACACAGATGAAAATGATCGTATCCTAACAATCAGGAAATACAATGACGGTTACTGACGACAAAAATCGTGACATGAATGGATTTTCAAAAGAGAAAAGATACCGAATCTTGCACACACGGGGAAGAAAAACACCTCGAGACCCTCCTGCCGCCACGAGAAAGCGGCTCGGCTTCTGCCCCCGACGAGTCTCCATGCCTTCCTTCCAAGGGTGGCACGATCTTCGTCCTAAAAATGCAGCAGGCCCCCACTCACACTACGGTACCACAGCTATCAACATTCTACGTACCCGTACGGTATCACACTATGACACAGATGAAAAGGATCGTATCCTAACCATGGGAAAATACAATGACGGTTTCTGACGAAAAAAAAAGTGACATGAATGGATTTTCCAAACAGAAAAGGTACTGAATCTTGCACACACGGGGGACAAAAACACCTCGAGACCCTCCTGCCGCCACGAGAAAGCGGCTCGGCTTCTGCCCCCGACGAGTCTCCATGCCTTCCTTCCAAGGGTGGCACGATCTTCGTCCTAAAACTGGAGCCGGCCCCCACTCACACTACGGTACCACAGCTAACTATCAACATACGTACCCGTACGGTATCACACTATGACACAGATGAAAATGATCGTATCCTAACCTTAGGGAAAAACAATGACGGTTACTGACGAAAATGATCGTGACATGAATGGACTTTAAAAAGAGAAAAGAGACCGAATCTTGCACACACGGCCGACAAAAACACCTCGAGACCCTCCTGCCGCCACGAGAAAGCGGCTCGGCTTTTGCCCCCGACGAGTCCCCATGCCTTCCTTCCAAGGGCGGAACAAGCTTCGTCTCGAAAATGCGGCAGGCCCCCACTCACACTACGGTACCACAGCTATCAACATACGGTATCACACTATGACATAGATGAAAATGATCGTATCCTAACAATCAGGAAATACAATGACGGTTACTGACGAAAACAATCGTGACATGAATGGATTTTCAAAAGAGAAAAGATACCGAAACTTGCACACACGGGGAAGAAAAACACCTCGAGACCCTCCTGCCGCCACGAGAAAGCGGCTCGGCTTCTGCCCCCGACGAGTCTCCATGCCTTCCTTCCAAGGGTGGCACGATCTTCGTCCTAAAAATGCAGCAGGCCCCCACTCACACTACGGTACCACAGCTATCAACATTCTACGTACCCGTACGGTATCACACTATGACACAGATGAAAAGGATCGTATCCTAACCATGGGAAAATACAATGACGGTTTCTGACGAAAAAAAAAGTGACATGAATGGATTTTCCAAACAGAAAAGGTACTGAATCTTGCACACACGGGGGACAAAAACACCTCGAGACCCTCCTGCCGCCACGAGAAAGCGGCTCGGCTTCTGCCCCCGACGAGTCTCCATGCCTTCCTTCCAAGGGTGGCACGATCTTCGTCCTAAAACTGGAGCCGGCCTACGGTACCACAGCTAACTATCAACATACGTACCCGTACGGTATCACACTATGACACAGATGAAAATGATCGTATCCTAACCTTAGGGAAAAACAATGACGGTTACTGACGAAAATGATCGTGACATGAATGGACTTTAAAAAGAGAAAAGAGACCGAATCTTGCACACACGGCCGACAAAAACACCTCGAGACCCTCCTGCCGCCACGAGAAAGCGGCTCGGCTTTTGCCCCCGACGAGTCCCCATGCCTTCCTTCCAAGGGCGGAACAAGCTTCGTCTCGAAAATGCGGCAGGCCGCCACTCACACTACGTTACCACAGCTATCAAAATACGTACTCGTACGGTATTACACTATGACACACATGAAAAGAATCGTAGCGTAACCAAAGGGAAATACAATGACGGTTACTGACAAAAACGATCGTGACATGAATGGATTTTCCGAACAGAAAATATATCGAATCTTGCGCACGGGGGAGAAAAACACCTCAAGACCCTCCTGCCGTCACGGGAAACGGCTCAGCTTCTGCCCCCGACAAGTCCCCATGCCTTCCTTCCAAGGCCGGAACGATCTTCGTCTCGAAAATGCAGCCGGCCCCCACTCACACTACGGTACCACAGCTATCAACATTCTACGTACCCGTACGATATCACACTATGACAAAGATGAAAAGGATCGTATCCTAACCATGGGAAAATACAATGACGGTTACTGACGAAAATTATCGTGACATGAATGGATTTTCCAAAGAGAAAAAATACCGAATCTTGCACACACGGCCGACAAAAACACCTCGAGACCCTCCTGCCGCCACGAGAAAGCGGCTCGGCTTCTGTCCCCGACGAGTCCCCATGCCGTCCTTCCAAGGGTGGCACGATCTCCGTCTTGAAAATGCAGCAGGCCCCCACTCACACTACGATACCACAACTATCAACGTACGTACCCGTGGGGTATTACACTATGACACAGATAAAAATGATCGTATCCTAACCATCGGGAAATACAATGACGGTTACTGACGAAAATACTCGTGACATGAATGGATTTTCCATAGAGAAAAGATACCGAATCTTGCACACACGGGGGAAGACAAACACCTCGAGACTCTCCTGCCGCCACGACAAAGCGGCTCGGCTTCTGCCCCGACGAGTCCCCGTTCCTCCCTTCCAAGGGTGGCACGATCTTCGTTCCAAAAATGCAGCAGGCCCCCACGCACACTACGGTACCACAGCTATCAACATACGGTATCACACTATGACAGAGATGAAAATGATCGTATACTAACCATCGGGAAAAAAAATGACAGTTACTGACGAAAATAATCGTGACGTAAATGGATTTTCCAAATAGAAAAGATACCGAATCTTGCACACACGGGGAAGAAAAACACCTCGAGACCCTCCTGCCGACACGAGAAAGCGGCTCGGCTTCTGCCCCCGACGAGTCCCCATGCCTTCCTTCCAAGGGCGGAACAAGCTTCGTCTCGAAAATGCGGCAGGCCGCCACTCACACTACGTTACCACAGCTATCAAAATACGTACTCGTACGGTATTACACTATGACACACATGAAAAGAATCGTAGCGTAACCAAAGGGAAATACAATGACGGTTACTGACAAAAAAGATCGTGACATGAATGGATTTTCCGAACAGAAAATATATCGAATCTTGCACACGGGGGAGAAAAACACCTCAAGACCCTCCTGCCGTCACGGGAAACGGCTCGGCTTCTGCCCCCGACAAGTCCCCATGCCTTCCTTCCAAGGCCGGAACGATCTTCGTCTCGAAAATGCAGCCGGCCCCCACTCACACTACGGTACCACAGCTATCAACATTCTACGTACCCGTACGATATCACACTATGACAAAGATGAAAAGGATCGTATCCTAACCATGGGAAAATACAATGACGGTTACTGACGAAAATAATCGTGACATGAATGGATTTTCCAAAGAGAAAAAATACCGAATCTTGCACACACGGCCGACAAAAACACCTCGAGACCCTCCTGCCGCCACGAGAAAGCGGCTCGGCATCTGTCCCCGACGAGTCCCCATGCCGTCCTTCCAAGGGTGGCACGATCTCCGTCTTGAAAATGCAGCAGGCCCCCACTCACACTACGATACCACAACTATCAACGTACGTACCCGTGGGGTATTACACTATGACACAGATAAAAATGATCGTATCCTAACCATCGGGAAATACAATGACGGTTACTGACGAAAATACTCGTGACATGAATGGATTTTCCATAGAGAAAAGATACCGAATCTTGCACACACGGGGGAAGACAAACACCTCGAGACTCTCCTGCCGCCACGACAAAGCGGCTCGGCTTCTGCCCCCGACGAGTCCCCGTTTCTCCCTTCCAAGGGTGGCATGATCTTCGTTCCAAAAATGCAGCAGGCCCCCACGCACACTACGGTACCACAGCTATCAACATACGGTATCACACTATGACAGAGATGAAAATGATCGCATACTACCCATCGGGAAAAAAAATGACAGTTACTGACGAAAATAATCGTGACGTAAATGGATTTTCCAAATAGAAAAGATACCGAATCTTGCACACACGGGGAAGAAAAACACCTCGAGACCCTCCTGCCGACACGAGAAAGCGGCTCGGCTTCTGTCCCCGACGAGTCCCCATGCCTTCCTTCCAAGGGTGGAACGATCTTCGTCTCAAAAATGCAGCAGGCCCCCACTCACACTACGGTACCACAGCTATCAACATACGTACCTGTATGATGGTATCACACTATGACACAGATGAAAAGGATAGTATCCTAACCATAGGGAAATACAATGACGGTTTCTGACGAAAAAAGTCGTGACATAAATGGATTTTCCAAACGAAAAAGAAACTGAATCTTGCACACCCGGGGGACAAAAACACCTCAACACCCCCCGCCTGCCGCCACGAGAAAGCGGCTCGGCTTCTGCCCCAGACGAGTTTCCATGCCTTCCTTCCAAGGGCGGAACAATTTTCGTCCCAAGGTCGCAGCAGGTCCCCATATACACTACGGTACCACAGCTATCAACATACGTACCTGTACGGTACCACACAATGACAGACAAAAATGATCGTATCCTAACCATAGGGAAATACAATAAAGGTTACTGACGAAATAATCGTGACATGAATGGATTTTCCAAAGAGAAAATATATCGAATCTTGCGCACACGGGGGAAGACAAACACCTCGAGACCCTCCTGCCGCCACGAGAAAGCGGCTCGGCTTCTGCCCCCGACGAGTCCCCGTTCCTTGCTTCCAAGGGCGGAACGATCTTCGTTAAAGAAATGCAGCAGGCCCACACTCACACTACGGTACCACAGCTATCAACATACTACGGTATCACACTATGACACAGATGAAAATGATCGTATCCTAACCATCGGGAAATACAATGACGGTTACTGACGAAAATAATCGTGACGTAAATGGATTTTCCAAATAGAAAAGATACCGAATCTTGCACACACGGGGAAGAAAAACACCTCGAGACCCTCCTGCCGACACGAGAAAGCGGCTCGGTTTCTGTCCCCGACGAGTCCCCATGCCTTCCTTCCAAGGGTGGAACGATCTTCGTCTCAAAAATGCAGCAGGCCCCCACTCACACTACGGTACCACAGCTATCAACATACGTACCTGTATGATGGTATCACACTATGACACAGATGAAAAGGATAGTATCCTAACCATAGGGAAATACAATGACGGTTTCTGACGAAAAAAGTCGTGACATAAATGGATTTTCCAAACGAAAAAGAAACTGAATCTTGCACACCCGGGGGACAAAAACACCTCAACACCCCCCGCCTGCCGCCACGAGAAAGCGGCTCGGCTTCTGCCCCAGACGAGTTTCCATGCCTTCCTTCCAAGGGCGGAACAATTTTCGTCCCAAGGTCGCAGCAGGTCCCCATATACACTACGGTACCACAGCTATCAACATACGTACCTGTACGGTACCACACAATGACAGACAAAAATGATCGTATCCTAACCATAGGGAAATACAATGACGGTTACTGACGAAATAATCGTGACATGAATGGATTTTCCAAAGAGAAAATATATCGAATCTTGCGCACACGGGGGAAGACAAACACCTCGAGACCCTCCTGCCGCCACGAGAAAGCGGCTCGGCTTCTGCCCCCGACGAGTCCCCGTTCCTTGCTTCCAAGGGCGGAACGATCTTCGTTAAAGAAATGCAGCAGGCCCACACTCAAACTACGGTACCACAGCTATCAACATACTACGGTATCACACTATGACACAGATGAAAATGATCGTATCCTAACCATCGGGAAATACAATGACGGTTACTGACGAAAATACTCGTGACATGAATGGATTTTCCAAAGAGAAAAGATACCGAATCTTGCACACACGGGGGACAAAAACACCTCGAGACCCTCCTGCCGCCACGAGAAAGCGGCTCGGCTTCTGTCCCCGACGAGTCCCCATGCCGTCCTTCCAAGGGTGGCACGATCTCCGTCTTGAAAATGCAGCAGGCCCCCACTCACACTACGATACAACAACGATCAACGTACGTACCCGTGGGGTATTACACTATGACACAGATAAAAATGATCGTATCCTAACCATCGGGAAATACAATGACGGTTACTGACGGAAATAATCGTGACATGAATGGATTTTCCAAAGAGAAAAGATACCGATTCTTGCGCACACGGGGGAAGACAAACACCTCGAGACTCTCCTGCCGCCACGACAAAGCGGCTCGGCTTCTGCCCCCGACGAGTCCCCGTTCCTCCCTTCCAAGGGTGGCACGATCTTCGTTCCAAAAATGCAGCAGGCCCCCACTCACACTACGGTACCACAGCTATCAACATACGGTATCACACTATGACAGAGATGAAAATGATCGTATACTAACCATCGGGAAAAAAAATGACAGTTACTGACGAAAATAATCGTGACGTAAATGGATTTTCCAAATAGAAAAGATACCGAATCTTGCACACACGGGGAAGAAAAACACCTCGAGACCCTCCTGCCGACACGAGAAAGCGGCTCGGCTTCTGTCCCCGACGAGTCCCCATGCCTTCCTTCCAAGGGTGGAACGATCTTCGTCTCAAAAATGCAGCAGGCCCCCACTCACACTACGGTACCACAGCTATCAACATACGTACCTGTATGATGGTATCACACTATGACACAGATGAAAAGGATAGTATCCTAACCATAGGGAAATACAATGACGGTTTCTGACGAAA